>JAHXMU010000132.1:67659-265734 GCA_019455685.1 Philornis downsi | reverse complement strand
ACACACACACACAAACACACAAGTTCACACTCTCATTCTAACTCGCACACTCAAGTACATTTACAAATAATCACACATAATGAGATATTTTACAAATGTACTCGTATGTCTGCATGTGTGTTGTGTTAAATATGAATTATTAGACTGCATAACTATTTGTTAAGGACATGAGTGTATGGCTGTATATGTTTGGTTTTGTTTGTGAAAATGTCCATAAGCGTTCCTTCTGATGAGAATGGGCGCGCGAGTGTGTGTGTGTGTGTGTATGCGCGCTGTGTAACCGGATGAGGAAGTTAAATTAGGATATGCTTTTATATGTGTGTGCGTACATTTGAATGGGTGATTTCAAAGACAGGAAAAGGAATGAATTCGTTAATTATTGAATAACTCTAAACCGCAGGCGAATCTTATTAGTTAATAATTAAGCTTAAGAAAGGGATGCACCACATTAAATGCCATGGATAACTTTAATAAAACTGCAATTAATTGCTAATTGTACAGTTTACTATGGATTATAATAGCAAGGAATGTGTATAAACATCTGGGTTGTTAATAACATGATAATCTGCAAATCAGGTAGTTAGAGATTAGGTTCGCCCCAGGTTCGATAAGTATTATATGATTATATTAAAAGAAAAACTAAATTAAAAATCAATACACCAATGTCCCAATACATAGTGTTAAGTATAAGGTATAGTAAAAAGAAATTCAGTATTTTTGCAATAGGTGGCTTTAATAATCTGTATCGTGCATCGAGTTACACTAGATGGCATTAGAAAAATAAGATTTTATACTCAAAAAGAACTACACAGTCAGTTTTATAAACACTAACTAGTCACAGTACTGTTTGAGCGCCACCAAAAAGAAAATGCATCATATTTTACGACGTGCTCTCCTACGTCTAATGCTTAATTTGTATCTGCATTGTCAACAATGGGATCATTTGAGGGAAGTAATCGTTCAGAAGCGATTTGTTTGTGTTCCACCAGTGCAAAGCCAGGCCACACACATCGAAGCTGACTGGCCAGAAGCTTAAGTTTGGGGGTTCTTATACATCCATTTTATAATTCGGACCTTTTTCAAAGTGATTACAACCTGTTTCTATCTTCTATCTATGACTTTGCTGATAAAAAATGCATCTGAAAGGAAATTTGTGCAAATCGACATTCCCAATTTGTTTGCCAATAAAACAAAGTTTCTATAAGAGAGGCATAGAGGAGTTACCTACAAAATGGCAACAAAGTATCGAGTAAACGGGGACTTTGAATATGCTAAACAAACCCCACAATGTGATGCGAAAATAAGAGACAATACTATTTCGAACTTATGATATTCCCAATTGTCCTATTTTAAAATTATGACGATCATAAAATGGTCGTATCAAACGATGCACATTTGTCACAGAGCACGAATCTTTATAACGAATTTCAACGATTTGCAATCGTTGCTCGTTTGTTAGTCTTTCCATGATGAAATGGCAGAGTATACTGTACACTTCTCACCTTGACAGATGACGGTTGGACGCCATTACCAACCAGTGCTGCGAACCAGAAAAACTTAAATCTTTAAAAAATCACCCTATACAAGTAAAAGGTTTCACAAACAAAATCAGAATCAAGTTTATTTTTAATTTAGGTTGCGTTTTTTTTGGTATCCTATATAAGATACTAGTATAGGATAACAAAAAAAACTCATCGGCGTTTAGCAAAATTAATTTGGCAGCATTGCTATTTATGAAATGTTTATTAATTTTGTTTCGTTCATATTCGTAATCATTTTACCATCCACTTATAAAATAAACATAACTTATTGTTCGCGCAATTAATAAATTAAGGTTAAAATTGAATTGGAACGCACTGTGTTTGTGCTTGCCACACATAAATGTGGAATGGCCTGCTCTCTCTTAGGTAGTGACCTTTTACAAACGACAATAATGCCGATAACACGCAAAACCGAAATTCAGCGACTCGTATTTACGTTGTTGGGCGTTCTCCTTCTTCTTTAACTTCTTTGTTTACTTTTGCGTACGAGAACTTGATCGCACTGTTATTTTCCATACTTTTCTACTACTTTTTTTATACAAATTATCCCCGTTTAGCATGCAAAATTATCCCGGTTGGCGGATACCCGATAGCATTTGTATAATGAAACGGGTATAAGATATTAAAAAAAATTAAATTGTTTGTAATTTCGTTTTGTATGTTTGAAATAAAAGCAAAATTCAATATGATTTTGATTCGGTAGTCACTGAAACTGAAACAAATTTAAACTATTTTCGTTTCGGAACAGTCTCCTAATTGTTTCCAAGACTTTTTCAGTGGATTGAGCGTTGTCCATCAGTCTGGCTGGTACAGACAATGACTGTTTGTAAAATTTTGCACAATCCAATATTTTGTCAAACCGTAGACGGCAATTATAAATGAACTACATCGACGCACCTCTTCTGGCATCTCCCAAAAAAATTCAACCATTTTACGAAATTCAATCTCTTAATATAACCCTTAGTTTGTAGATCGAAAAACTTCAGTATTTGTCCATTTTATTGCTTTGTAATGTTTGGCAAATTGGGAAAATATAGATCGATTTTTAATGCCATTTTTCTTCTTGCATTGCAATGACCAGTTTAACCAAAATGTTCTGAGAATTAAAATGGATGGCTTTGTTGCCGTTTTTGATACCTCAGAAATAAATGACCAATTTATCCTATATACATTCATAACTTTCAATCAGTTGAACAAAATTTAGTCAAATTTGATTGATACACACTATGCGTTTGCTGAACTAATGCCTTTTGAAAGGAAAGCCATATACAGGGTGGGCCATAAGGGTGTTGGCGGTTTAAATATTCAATTTCTCGCCAACGCGCGGCGCGATGTGGCGGGGGAATATGTTGTTCCAAGCGCCAATGTGATACGAAAATGGATCAGAATGTTCGAAACAACCGGCTCAACAGTACCAATTACGGTTCGTGGTCGCCCAGTTTCTGCAAGATCAGCCGACATTGTGGAGCGTGTTCGTGTTTCAGTTCACGACGGTTAGAGCGAACAATTATTGCAACATGCTAGCAGACTTTTTGGTGCCAGCTTTGCAAGAACTTCAAGGCAATACCTCGAGGATGTGGTTTCAACAGGATGGGGCCACATGTCATACGGCTAGGGTATCCATAGAGCTGCTGAAAAATGTTTTTCCTGGAAAACTCATTTCGAAAAGGGGGGACATTGAATGGCCCCCACGTAGCCCCGATCTCTCTCCATGCGATTATTTTTTATGGGGCTACCTCAAATCGGTAGTCTACGAGAATAATCCGACCAATTTAGAGCAGTTGAAGAGGAACATTATTCAGAAAAGTAATAAAATACCGCGAACAACTTTTCAACGAGTTTTCCAAAATTTGCGACTTCGGTTCCAAGAGTGTCAAGCAGCCGAGAGAAGCCATTTGGACAACATTATTTTTAAGTCTTAAAAATTCCAATGCTTCTACTTTTTAAAAATACAAATATATTTTTTTATGTTTCGTAGTTTTTTTTTTTTAATTGAATATTTAAACCGCCAACACCCTTATGGCCCACCCTGTACAAATCACCAATCATTTAGTCTCTATATGTATATTCTTATATATTCATATCTCTTACATAATAGCACTAAATTTAGACAAATTTGCTGCCAACTGAGCGTTTGCAAAAGTAAGATCTCATAATTCTTCAAAACTTGGGGAAAATAGAGCAAGTAGACGCGCCCATTCTTGCACTTCCTAGACAAATGACTGTTTTAATCTATACTCGTATATCCTTAGCTTCATATCTTTCAACCTCTTGTATCGAATCCGATCAAATTTGGCACACGTCATATGTTCAATGAAGAAAATACTGAGAATGAACTTACTGGCCATCCTTGCTTTCCTTCTGGTATCTCCTATGCAAATTGATTGATGAAAATTATAATTTTCCACCGTAATCCCTGGGGTTAATTAATTTTCTTGAACATCCCACACTCACTACCTAATTTAACCCATACATTCCGAGATCTTTTGTTCAATAGCACAAGCTGTCAGGTATCAGGGTTTCATTAAATATACGAATGAAAATGGATAGCTACGCCCTTTAGGGTACCATATATACCACTTGTCCAATATATAGGGTGATTTTTTTTAATCGTAGTTTTTTTTCTAATTGAATAAAACACTTAAATTTGCATCATATACTTTAAATTTTTTTATTGGAATCGATAAATTGGTCTTTGTCATTTAATTTTTAAAGATAATTTCATGTAATTGTTGTCCGCGGCTCCGTCTCAAAATGTCAATTCGGAAGGTCCAATTTTTCATAATTTTTTCGATCATTTTGACCTGTGTTCCACGAGTAACGCGTGTTATGTTATCCTGTAAAGCTTCAATAGTGTTCGGCTTGTCCACATAGTCTAACGACTTAACATAACCCCACAAGAAGTAATCAAGAGACGTTAAATCGCAAGATCTCAACATATCCATTGTTTTACGAGCAGTGTGGCATGTTGCACCGTCCTGATGAAACCACATGTCAACCAAGTTCAACTCAGCCAATTGGGGCAAAAAAAATTCCTTATGGTTGAGTAATACATGCCCAATCGCTCAGAACGGCGACGAATTGACATTTCACGTTCGTCATTAACACTGGTAGCTACGGCTGCAATATTTTCTTCGGTACGCACTCTACGCATTCGAGTCAATGGTTTTATGTCCAACAAAGTAAACATGGTGCGAAATTTGAAGATAACAGCACAAATTATTGATTCAGCAGGTCGATTATGACGACCATAAAATGGACGTATCAAACGATGCACATTTGTCACAGAGCACGAGTTTTGATAATAAATTTCAACGATTTGCAATCGTTGCTCATTTGTTAGTCTTTCCATGATGAAATGGCGGAGTATACTGTACACTTTTCACTTTGACAGATGACGTTTAGACGCCATTACCAACCAGTGCTGCCAAACTGAAAAACTTAAATCTTTAAAAATCACCCTTTGAAAATTGTAATCTTGTTTTTTTGTGACTTAAGCCAGAATATTTTTCGGTAAGAACGTAACGATATACTACACGCTTCACATTTTTGCATCAAAGCAAAAGGATATCGGGTGAAAATATATGTAAGTCAGTACGCCTGGATTTTTTTTAAAGTTTTTCGCATTTTTATAAAGAGGCTATTGCTCAAAAGCAGGAAAAAGTAAAAAACTAAAATTAAGTTGAAAAGAAAGAGAAGTAAACGCCTGTGACGCTACTGTAACGCAAAATGTAAAAATATTCCTTCTGAAAACGTAGATGCAAAGTCCGATATAACCCATAGATATTGTAATGCCACATACTTTACCATAACTATTTGCTTTTGTGCCCAGCATATGATTGTTGCAACAAATCTCACAGTCTCCTTGCAATATCCTCAAAGACGTTATGCACGTACTTGGCAAACAAACCCTGTGTATCTTTCCCTGGAAATCCATTTTAATATTCTTCATACACATTTAGTCCTGTGAAATTCTCTGAAATGATTTTTATGATTATGAAAAGTTTTCCAAACATGTTCGTCGCAATTTTAACATGCAATAGGTTTACTTACCCACTCATATTTACTGCGTTGGGGCAGCAACTACAAAGATTATTTTGTATCCCCAACTTGGCTCGTTGACAACCAATGGCATCCAGTCTCGGAGTGCGAGCAAGTGGTGGCAGCGGTGGTGGTGGTGATGATGGCTGAGTTTGTGTCTGGTTTTGTGTAACTCATTTATGGGTACATCTGATTTTTGTTATATCTCCTTCTTCTGTGTTTGTTTTAACTTTATAAATCAGCTTTATTACAAAATAAACAATTCTGTATATTACACACAACAGCAGTAATAACAACAATAGCAGTGGCGGCGGCAACAACATCTGCATCAGCAATGGAATCATCAGCCGCATCAGCAGCAACAGGGACAACATATTGCTGGCAATATCATTATCCCTTTTTGCAACTTCTTTGTATTCCTCTATTTCGCCTTTTTTTCTTCTTTCTTACTCATATACGATGATTTTTTTCTTGTGCCCTGATAACATCACGACTTTATTGTAGATGGTACAAAAACAACACTACGAGTTCTGAATAAGACTTACGACATTGTGAACATACTCACGAAAAGATGCGACGGGAAGGAGTTTTCGTAGTTTCGTTGGGTGTTTGTACTCGTATGTCTGTGTGTGAGTGTGTGTGCGAGGCTGTGTTGCAATGCAACATGGTAATATCGGTTGTTATTACACAATTTTGCAATCTTCTTACACGCGTACAGTGGTGATCAGTTAAATAGCACAACGCGAAATAAAATTAAAATTTTAGTTTGATTAATTTTATATACGAGGTGTGTTCTAAAACTAAGGCGATTTTTAAATTTCGTAGGCTACGTACATTCGATCTTCTATTATTATTTTTTTCTATGTTGGTACACTCCTCTCGAAGCTATACCACGTTTAGTTTGTTTGTGAGAGGCATAAATAAAACAAGTGTTTTGCATGTTCGGCGATTTTCTGCTATCGAAAAAAATAGATCCAAGAAGTCAAAAAAATGTTTACAAGTGGTACAAGTTTTTCACAGAAGGTCGAGAAGATGTGAATGACGATGCTCGCTTTGGACGTTCCAGCACACCAACAACCGATGAAAATGTTGTGAAATTGAAAAAACTTGTTATGGGGAATCGTCGAATCACAATTAGAGAAGTTGCTGATGATGTCGGCATATCGGTCGGCTTCAATCCAATGCTTGCAATCTTTTCGGAAATTTTGTGCATGAAAGGTGTGGCAGCGAAGTTAATTCCAAAATTGCTGAATTTTGACCAAAAACAACGTCGCATGAGCGTCGCACAGGAATTGTTGAACGACGTCAACGATGACCCAGATTTGCTTAAAAGGGTCATAACTGGTGACGAATTATGGGTATATCGAATCATGAGTATCGAAACCAAAGCCTAATCGTCCCAATGGAAGAGTCCTGAAGAGGGAAGACCAAAAAAAGCACGCCAAGTTCGGTCAAATGTTAAGGTTTTGCTCAATAATATATATAGTACAGTGTGAAATTTCCCATACTTTTCTACTACTTTTTTATACCACTTATCCCCGTTCAGCTTAACGGAAATACAAGTTGTTAATTTTTTTGCAAACAACAGCTGGTTAATTTTGGTTTTGTGTGTTATTGGGGTTATTGTCGTTTGTAAAAGATCACTACACTCTCGGAAGAGCTCGATGATGAAGAGGATATGGTCACCATGGTCTCAACATGAGCGTCATTGTCCGCTCCTAGCTATTAAGAAAAACATTAAAATTCCAGAACAATATCAATACTTACATTTTCAATGTTATCCATCAGCACAAACACAATTCCTTCCAATTCAATTTTAATTTTAATTTATTAATTGCGCGCACAATAAGTTACTTTTATTTTATAAATGGATGACAAAATGATTACGAATAAGAGCAAAACAAAATGAATAAACATTTCATAAATAGCAATGCTGCCAAGTTAATTTTGCTAAGCGCACATGCGTTTTTTTCTTTCTTTTTTTTTTAATATCATATATCAAAAACGCAATCATTCTTAGTTCCATATCTTTCAAGCGGTTACATTGAATTCAGCCAAATTTGGCGTACATCATGAGTTTGACAAACTTAGTTCTGATTTTGAAAATTGACTGTATGGGAGGTACCAATCGATTTTTTCACATTGTAACATGCATTGTAGTGTAATGTGTAATGTTGTGTGTAATGTTTAAGTTACTGCAATCTTCGAATTAGTGCTTATTGGGGTAAAATAAAATTCTGATAAATCGTTTAAATCGTATGGGAGTTTTTAAAAGAGTTGTGGCAATGCCGTCCATTTTCATTTCACGCAATAGGTTTATAAAGCTCACAATGTGTAACTAAATTGACTGAGTCTAATGTAAAGTCTTGAATAATATCAAGCTAAGAATACATAATTTAAACCGATCATATACATGGGAGGTTTCAGTACAACGACTGAAGACAGAAAATCGTTCGATTCTCATGCGGCGTATCAGAAAGGGCGTGACAGCTAAGAGGTTACGTTACCACACAATTGCTTGAAAGATATGAAATGAAAGATACGATATGACACATTTCAAAGTAATGTTATGGACAACAATTTTGGTTACTACAGACGAAGTAGAAAGAGGGCTTTACCATTGCATCGCTTGCTAAGTTGCGATGTATGAGCTACATGCCAACATCGACGTGGTCAAACGCATTAACATACAGCGATTGCATTGGCTGAGTCTTGTTGTGCGGGTGGAAGGCGTAGAAGAGAACGACCAAAACTCCGTTGGAGGAACCAGTCTTTTGAAATACTATCGAAACTTGGTGTGACGAACTTGGTTGGGAGAAGCACAAAAGATCGCAGCGCTTGGAATTATTTTCTACGGTGGCGTTTAATGGATAAGTTTGTCACCACATAAGAAGAAGAATAGACGAAGTAGGAGCTACAAGGAAAAATTGAATTTCAATTTGTATGGAAGGCCATACCAATTCTCATCCGAGTACTGTGCATACAAAGTGTCCGATTTAGCGAAATTCTACTTTTCTCCCGTAAATCCTAGTGCGCAGGTTGCAGTAATTTACATTTACCCATACTCATATACTCTTGATTTCACATCTTTCATTCAATTGTACTAAATGCCGTTTTGTGCATTAAATGCAGTACAGAAATTTCAATCGGATGAGCTGATCCAGCATCCATATGCATCGGTGTAAAAGTAAGCGAAGACTCGTGATAAATCGCTGGGTTCTTATCAATAATCAGTGTATTTAGTGATAAATCGTTAAGTCCTTATCAATAATCAGTGTATTTATTGATAAGAACCTTTTTACCGTTTTGTGCATTAAATGCAGTACAGAAATTTCAGTCAGATGAACTGACCCAACATCCACATGTATTGGTGTCAAAGTAAGTGAAGATGCGTAATAAATCGCTAGGTTCTTATCAATAATCAGTGTGTCTTGTAATAAATTGTTAAGTTCTTATCAATAATCACGCATCTTAACGATTTATCACGCATCTTCCCTTACTTTTACAACGATGCATATGGATGTTGGGTGAGTTCATCTGACTGAATTTTCTGTCCTGATCAACGAGACGATTAGCCTTTGAAAGACAGCCCGCTAGTTTCCACTTCACCTCAATAACGCCTTAGTTTTTGTCGAATGAAATTTTATTAGCAAATATTTTTATTAATAAATTAGACCTTATATATTATAATAATAATTAAATTTATTTATAATTTTATTATATATTTCGGATTTATTTACAAAACAAAACCTTGCTACGAGGGCTGTCCCAAAACTAAACGTATAAATGGTTTCAGTAGCTTCAAAAAAATTAATTTGCTGAAAAGTGACAACTTTATAAAACATATATTTTAAGTTTTTATTTGAGCCATCCAAAGTAGACGATCTCAGTGAATTGGTAAACGTGGGAAAAATTGTTCACCGTTATTTAATTCAATAGTTTCATTTGAAAGGTCTCAGTCCAACCAATATTAAAGTCGAGCTATATTCTACCCTGCTTCTTCATTTAGAACTGTAAAATATATGTAAAATATTGGGTAGCCGAGTTTAAACGAGGACGTATGAGCTGCCAAGACGAACACCCCAGTTATCGACCAATTGAAGTGTCCACGCCAGATACGCCACGTTAGGAAAAACACAAAATGGTATTTTATGATCGTCGGCCGAATGTGCGTGAGCTAGCTGAAATTATAGGCATTTGAAAAAGTGGCATACATCGTATATGGACATAAAAACCGAATCGCTGAGAGAGTTCAAGGACATACCAAAAATTGCACATCAGAACTACTTCGAGGATTGAATAAAACACCGGAACAAGTGTATTATATCTGAGGGGGACTACTTCAGAGGATATAAAATAGAAATTGATGAATAAATAAATAATTTTTGAGAAAAATGAAAATTCATCTTATATTTTTGAACACACCTCGTATATAGATCGTATATTGATTAAATCAGGAAATGTGAATGAAAGCTATCAGAAATGACATTATTATCTAATTGATTTTGTCCTCATTTTAGTGAGCATTGTAGTCTAATGCAATTGGCGTAATTTTAAGTTACTGCAGTCTACGATTTAGAATTTACTGGGGGAAAATAAAATTTTGGCAAGCCTATCAATTAGTATGAGAGATACTAGAAGGAGTGTGTTGTAATGCCGACCATTTTTACACCTCGCAATAAGTTTATAAAGCGCACGAAAGGAAGAACAAAAAAAAATAAATTCCCTCGCACATATGGGAGACCTTCTCCTATTTAGTGAGCTTAAACGTATTCTATTTCTAGACTCAGACGAATCCGAAAGTTGCAGTTTGAGAAACATTTAGTAAACTAGTGAATTACTCGAAGTGTTCGGCAAGCATATCAAGTCAACCGCCGCTCAAATATTAATATGTACGTGACTGTATGTGGGATTGAACCCGTGATCATACAAATGATTGTCGCATGTACTAACCATCGCGCCACAGTCACTCACGATGTTTACCTAATTTGACTGAGTCTGGGTCAATGCGTTGAAAGATATTAAGCGAAGAATACATGACTTAAACTAATCATATATGTTGGAAGTTCCAGGTGGGGTGTGGAGGCATGGTCAATTATTTCGAACTTTTGCCAAGCATTATAAACCAATGAACGAAGACATTGGCAGCCGAGTTTAAACGAGGCCGTATGAGCTGCCAAGATGAACACCCCAGTGGTCGACCAATTGAAGTGTCCACGCCAGATGCGCCACGTCAAAAAATCACAAATAGTATTGAATGATCGTCGGCTGAATGTGCGTGATCTAGCTGAAATTATAGACATTTGAAAAAGTGCTATACCTCGTATATTGGCCGAAGATTTGAAAATGAGAAGGCTGTGTGCAAGATGGCTGTCACGCTTGCTTTCAATAGAACAAAACCGTGTCGTGAAAATGTTTGGTGTAGAGTGTTTATCGATAGATGAGATATGGATACACCACTTCACACCTTAGACAAAGGAGTAATCAAAGCAGTGGACTGGAATGGGAAAGTCGTGTCCAAAGACGGTACCATCTGCAGCATGATTATGGCATCTGTTTCTTTGGACGCACATGGGATTATTTTTATTGATTGTCTCCAGAAAGAAAAAATCATTATGCCAACTTACTGCATCGTTAAGAGGATGAAATTATGGAAAAACACCGCATTTGGCGAAAAAGAAATGCATTGTTGCATCAAGACAATGCTCCAGTTCACACATCCACCATTGCGATGGCTAAAATTAATGAATTAAAGTTCGAATTCCTTATCATGCACCTTATTCTCTAGATTTAGCTCTCTCGGACAATTTTCTATTTTCAAACTTAAAAAAATGTCTTGGTAGTAAAAGATTTGCCAACAATAAAAGATGGAGGCTGCGATTGATGGCTATTTTAAAGAGTTTGACATTTCTTACTATAAATAGGGTATAGAAGCTATGTGAATATCGCCGAAAAAAGTGTATCGAGCTAAAAGAAGGGTATTATGAAAAATAAAGAACTTTTTTGAGTCTTTTTTGTTAGGTCGACTAGTATTGGAACTACACTCATAAATTAATGCATTCATTGCCTTGTAGAGGTTGCTGAAAGATGATGAAACTTTGCAATCGTTGTTGTTTAATTCCTATTTGAATATCCTGTGCTAATTTTCTAGCTCGAAGCTGTTCCAGCATACACATAAATCGTACGTACCAGTATAAAAAATGTGCGCACGTTTGTTTGAGATTTTTTGTTTATTTCAGTTGGATTGGACTGGGGTATGTATTACTTGTTCCATAGTTAATTCCAATGCGCTCCTTTGCATAATTTATAAGTTGTTTACATTTTTATTTATGACTGCAACTCATTTCGTACATTATTCTTACACACCCTACATCAATCATGTCATGTCAACACATAATATCAATTTTAAATTGTTTCTTATGAAATTAACAACCAACTAATTTCCGGCTACATGGCACAAAAACATTTGATTAAGATATATGACTAAGATATAGCAATAAAGGCACCTTAAAGTAAGACTCCTTTTACGAAAAATGCAGTTAAGACCATTATTCCAAACTTCATAATTGTCATTCCATTTTTGAAAGAAAAGCAATACTAATTAATTGTTTTATCAAGAAAGTTGAAGTAAACCAAAACCTATGAAATTAAAATCCTCAATTTAAAGAACATTTTGAAATAAAAAACCGATATAGAAATATTAGTTCAGCTGGCTTAGATATACCTTTATTCAATATTCTTAGGTCTTAAAGCAAAATCATACTTAATGCCAAAAAGAGCGTGGTAAGTTGATAGGTACTTATCAACAAATGCTCTGATTGAATTTACGCACAATAAAATAACCAAAATTATAACTTACTGAACTTTTTTACAGTAACGTTCATATACCTTACTGTCTTCTGTTTAGAAATTATAGGGAAACTACCATTTCTCATAAATTCGGTTATACAAATTAAGCGGCGTTTCAATGCAAGTCTGATGCTTGCTATATTATACTAAGTTTGGCACAATTTAATAATAGATATTACTCTATGGATACGAAGTGTGTTCAAAAAATAAGGTGAATTTAAGAGAAAAATGCTTACAAGTGGTACAAGTTTTTCACAGAATGACGACGTTCGCTCTGGACGCCCCAGCACGTCAACAACCGATGAAAATGTTGAGGAAGTGAAAAAAATTGTTATGGAGAATCGTCGAGTCACAATTAGAGAAGCTAAGGATGTCGGCATATCGATTGGCTCATGCCATGCAATCTTTTCGGAAATTTTGGGCATGAAGCGTTTGGCAGCAAAGTTCGTTCCAAAATTGCTGAATTTTGACCAAAATCAACATCGCATGAGCATCGCTCAGGAATTGTGTAATGACGTCAACGATGATCCAGATTCGCTTAAAAGGGTCATAACTGGTGACAAATCATAGGTATGCTTATGACATCGAAACCAAAGCCCAATAGTCCCGATGGATGAGTCCTGGAGAGTCAAGACCAAAAAAGCACGCCAAGTGCGATCAAGTGCGATTACCATGACGTAGTGCATCAGGAGTTCTTGCCACTAGGTCGTACGGTAAATAAGGAGTATTACCTTGAAGTTATGCGTTAAAAATGCGTTATAAAGTTAAAAATTGGTGTTATGGACGCTGACTTCCATCTATCAATAAAATTGCTTTCTTTTAATGAAGAATTAAAAATATATTTAAGAGCAAAGGTTAGTGACGAGGCACATTTATTTAGTAGATAAACACAAATCCCGTCAGAATCCGCTTTATAGCTGGTTTTTTGGTTTTTCGTACATAATGGAAAGGTCCAAGCATTATAATGAAATAGAAGTTTCATCGAAATCATAGGTTAATTTATGGGCTGGAATGACACTTTTCGGCGTCTTTTAACTGCCATCATATACAGCTTTAAGTTGACGATTAAATAGTATAATTGTTGAAAAAAAAAATACTAAAAATTCCAATTATTTCAAAGCAGAATCTAGTTATTGTAGGAACATATTTGGTGTTGAAGACATTATACAAACTTCTCGCCAAACTTTTATCATATATTATATATATTATAGTCCGTTTTTCCTTTGGAACTGTGTAATTTTTAGCTTTTTACAATAGCCACGTCTTAAAAGAATATATGAGATAAAATTGTTCTTTCCCGATGTATACAATACTAAGGTATATCACTTTTACTTAACGGATAAATGATAAAATTATCGAAAAAACTGAATAATTAAAAATTTTCTTTTTGAGAAATGTGTTCAGTTTTTATACAGGAAGGTTTTTTCCTACTTGATCATTTCATTTTTTCAGTCTCCTAGTTTAACCGATAATAATGGCTAGGAAGAATAAAGAATTTAATATATATTTTTTATGGATGGATATAAAAATTTTCTTAGGCGAAAAATACTTGTTTTCGGCTAGACTAACTGTAGTTTTCTTACGTAGTCGATTTCGCCCTATTACTTTTATTCACGTCAATTGTCTCTCTCCCGCCTACATCCACTCTCTAACCATACTCAGATTCTTGTATTTCATATTAGTTTTCGTGACAAAAAAAACACACACACACACATAACGAGGTATTGCACTTTTACATGGCGGTCCTTGTAATTTTTTTTGCAACATTTGTCCTCTTACCATTGCGAGGAGTTTACAATCCTGTTGTATTCCACAGTGAAACATGAGTTTACCTCTTGTACTCTCGTTGTACTCGTATCTTTCTCCAAAACATATGGGGGTTTGTTGTGATAATTTGCAAAACTATTAGGTTTTCGTTTCACATGTGGGTGTTGACACATTTGTTAAAATTATGTGTTTGAAAATGGAATAAATTAAGAAACAACACAAGGTTTCAGTTTTCAAGAAAAACAAAAATACTACATTGTTATTACATGGATATTTATGTGGCCGCCACATTAGGCTGATTGAATTCTACGCGCAAAAAAAAAGCAAAATTTTGTAAATGCACTGAACAGAAAATTTACATACCACTAATGGAAACACGTGATATCGTGAAAAGGTATTCCGTAAAAAAGTCATAATAATAATAAAAATTTTTTTAATATATCATCATAGAGAAATTTGCGTATTTTGGGAAAATGTATTCAATGTGGCAGAAAAAACGCATATGAAATTTAAGTCTAAGGAAGGATTTTAAGTCTAATATTAACTGTAACAGATTTTGAAAAATATATAGGCATAACAAAATCCCATTGAAAATCTTGTGTTCGTCTAAATAAATAAAACAAATTGCTTTGCATCCTATGAATGGAATATAAAAAAAGCTTCTAACATTCAGTAAGTTTGTACTATTTTCAAGTTCTAGATTCATTTATTTCATTATTTAATGACAATTTGATCGTCAGTTGAAGCAACTTTTACTAAAATAATCAATTACTTGCTTGATCGAAGAGTTCGTTTGTCCATTGACATGACCGCTACTCAAACAAATGAAGTTGGTTGTCGGGGCCTAAACCCATGATCGAATGCTAAGACCTTGTATAAAAATATTCATATTCGAATACTTTCGAAGATGTCCCAGTAGGGAATGTCAGTAGTGAATCTGTACTAATTCACTGTTGACATTGTCACCAGTACTACTGGCCTGTCATATCCCATGCAACTCTACTGTTGACATTTGACATGTGCTTGTCATTGAGAATTCACTACTGACCGCGGTGCTATAGACTAGGTGGTTCCTTTGGAGACTTGGAGACATTTGAACCAGAGATTCAGTAGTTCATTTTAGCAATTCTAGGCTACACTTTAGCAAACTTTTTTTAGATATCCACACTATAAAATATTATTTATTTTGATAAAATTGTACATTTTATTAAAGAAAAGTTTCATAAAACTTAATACGTACAAGTTATGCATAAGTCTTTTCGTGTGGGCCTTCCAGAGCTTCCTCCTGTAATATTGCCAGCATCTTCTCCAAACATTTTCTGGTGCTGTCTCAATATAGCATGTTTTTCATTTTTACACTAAATTCAATTTAAATGGGATACACAAATCGTCATAATGGTTTTCAAAATCATAAGCAGGCCTCTCCAAATCACTCAAGTTTGCACTATCATTATAAACTGTATCTTTTTTACTAAATCTGTGTTTGTACAAACTTGCTTGTTTTTTCTCAAGTCTTTTGTAATTTCTTTTGCTCATGTTATACATTTTTAAAAATACACATTAAATTTCTTTTTATATTTACTTTTATTTATTTTTTTATAAAACACTTTAATTTTGCGCGCGGCCACATTTGGTGTCAACTAAATGTTATGAACAGTACAAATTAATAAGAAGTACAACTTTACAGCAAAAAATTTGCTTACTCATCAAAGTACGAATTGTAAACGCTGCTTTGACAATGTAACCAAAATTGTCGACAAAAGTGGTGACTTGGAGACACTTGACCCCAGCCTTCATACAGGGATACTATAAGGTGATTTTTTAAGATTTAAGTTTTTCAGGTTGACAGCTCTGGTTGGTAATGGCTTTCAAACGTCATCTGTCAAAGTGAAAAGTGTACAGTATACTCTGCCATTTCATCATGGAAAGACTAACAAACGAGCAACGATTGCAAATCATTGAAATTTATTAACAAAATTTGTGCTCTGTGACAAATGTGCATCGTTTGATACGACCATTATATGGTCGTCATAATCGACCTGCTGAATCAACAATTCCTGCTGTTATCTCCAAATTTCGCTCCAAATTTACTTTGTTGGACATAAAACCATCGACTCGCATGCGTAGAGTGCGCACCGAAAAAAATATTGCAGCCGTAGCGACCAGTATTAACGACGTCGCGCGAAATGTCAATTCGTCGCCGTTCTCAGCGATTGGGCATGTGTCACTCAACCACAAAGATTTTTTTTCCCCCAATTGGTTGAGTTGAACTTGGTTACCATGTGGTTTCATCAGGACGGTGCAACATTTCACACTGCTCGTGAAACAATGGATATGTTAAGGGATAAATTTGGTAAGCAGCTTTTCTCTCGATTTGGCCCTGTGAATTGGGCCCCAAGATTAATTTATGCATTAACGCACGGAGCGGGTGGGTTTAACATAAATCATTTGCGGAGGGATCAAACAACCATTTGTGGATGGTTTCGCCTATAAGACGGACGTGGTGGTGAATAAATTCACATTGTATATATATAGGGTGGCGCATAAGCAACGTTAAGATTTGATCAGTGAATACATTTTTTGTTTAAGTTTTTTTTTTCCTCTCTTTACAGAATTAAGTAAATAATACTTGGGAAATTTATGATGGAAAGGCTCAGCACAGAGCAAAGAACCAAAGTTGTTCAATTTTACTTTGAGAGACAGCATTTGATTATTCGGATCATATCGAAATTTCTTTCATCCAACCTCCAACAATTTACCGATTGGTTCAGCGTTTTGGGCAACAAGGGGCTGTCTATGATCTTCCGCGTGCTGGAAGACCTCGTGCAGTTCGAAATGAAGTGACCTTTGCTCGAGTGCAAGCAATTATTGAGGAAACCCCGAAAATTCCACCAGGCGACGTTCTCAGCAGTTAGAGATGTCTAGGCGGTCTTTGCAAAGAATTTTACATATGTTACATCTTTTCCCAAATAAGATGCAATTGGTTCACGAGTTAAAACCAAATGATGCACAAGAACGCATTCAATATAGTCGCCGTTAACGTTACTTATGCGCCACTCTTTAGAAGGAGTGAGAGTCTCAAATGTTGATAGCCTTAAACATTGTAGTCCAGAAAATTGAACACGATGACAATTTCCAGATTTCCAGATTAGAATGGCAGAAAGTCGTTTAAGTTCAATTTGGTAAGCGATGTCTAAGGTGTGTTAAAGACAAAATTATCATCCCACAGTGTCTTCTAAGATTTAAATAATGTTTATCATTCACTGGATTGTCCCCCGAACCTATCATTCGTATTAGTTAAAAAATGATTTGGTCCGCATGTCAGGTTTGTAAATCACATTGATATGAAATTGAGTTTTTAATGATCTCAATTCTGTTTAGAGTTGTTTTTTTATTGAAATTTTTAAAACAACGAAATGGGACCACAAATTTATTTGTGAATTGAACATGTTTTGATGCCGCCAGAGGACACCAAATGTAGGGATTTTGGACGGAAATAATTCAAAATAAAAGCGGACTTTAGCGGTCGCACAAAAGTAATTTCCAAAAATTTATTCTTTTGCCAAATTGTTAATTTCTTTTTTGTTATTCAATAGAGATGATTTCCAATTAAAACAATATACATTTTTATTATAAAGTCTAAATGCATACAACGAACAGATAGTTTGGCGAAAGGCCAAAAATTGGTCAAGGTATGGTTGAGCAGGAAAAATAAGTTATGTCATATAAGCAAGGATGAAAAAAAGGCATAAATTTCACAACCGCCTGAAACGTAATGGCATAAAAAGGAATTCATGAAACTAAAATTATGAGTTTTATCATGGAATTATGAAAATGTGAACTTCTGAATTCGAAGAGAAAATAAATAGGACGAAAGTTGAATCAGACTAAATCTGAGGAAAAAAAGACCAAAATCAAGGCAAAAAAACCACATCAACTGTCTGGCCACGCTTTAATAACGGACTTTACAAAAATCCCATTTACAAGCCGGACAAGGCGGATGGAGAAAGGATAAAGTAAGATTTGAAGGACATCACTGCAAGGGTAGGATTGCTCTAAGAAAATATTGCGAAAGGTATTGGTTTGAAATTCAAGATAAAGCGATGCTTTTTTTGTATAGCTACAGTAGTTCCCCGCACGCTCTGTTACCCAAAGAGAGACTCAGTTTTGACATAATGGAATATCGGAATACTATTGAGAAGTTATAAATGTACAAAGTCACAGTTTTTTTAAATAAATAACTAAGTGGTCGACGAGAAGAAACAAAAACTATACCATCGTCTAGGCTAATAAGATGTGGCTATAGATTAGGCCATATTGTTCAAAACATGAATTACTAAGAGCTCAACCGGATGTAGGATAAAAAAGTACTACCTCCTTGATTAAACCGATGAAATCGGAATCGTGGAAATTGGAAAAAAAACTCCCCTATTAAATAAACAGCAATTCAACTTCAACTTTTTAATTTTTACTTAAAATGTGGACTTACGCATACGAAGTGGTGAGCACTTGATAGTTTTAATACACAGGGTGTCCGTCGGGAAGGTATACTACTTTGTTTGTTTGTAATTTTTGATTAAATGAGAGAGAATGGATCTTATATTGATAAATGTTTTATTTAATGTCGCCAATTATGTGTGGAATACAATATCAGATAAATGTACGCCTCTGTTAGCCTCACAAACGCGAGGCCTTTTGAGCACATTTTTCATTACATTCTCAAACAATAAAAAATTCTCACAAGTCCAATGATTCCTCTTGATGGATGCAAAGGTAACTGATGAACAATTTGAGGGGTTTCCATTGCCCAGAACCGACTATTCTGTTTATTCACATATCCATTCAAATGAAAAACGAAAAAATGATTTTTTCACGAAAATCGGGGTTGTCATAGGCGAGCTGTAACATCCTATTGGCTTATGTACGGCTACGTAAATGATCTTGTGGAAGAAGCTCTTGTGTCAACTAAATCTTAAATGGAGACAAATGCAAATCCTTGTGCAGAATTGTCACCAAAGCTGTTCTTTGAAGACCAAGCTCCTAAACACGGCGTCGAATTGATGTTGATGGATTGTTTTGAACACTTTCTTGAGCAGCAGTAATGTTTTCAGCCCAGCCGATCTTGCAGTACGTTGTGGTCCATGCTTGGCCCTATCAGCTACAGACGATCATTCTTCGAAATCATTCACTACACGATAAATAGTGCGTCTTGTTGGCGCGTTGTTTCTCCCAAAAATGTCACATAACTTTCTCATCGTTAACGACTAAAACATGTTGGTTTATCAAATATTTTTCCATAATAAATTTGCCACGTCTCTACTTCACGACTGCCAAATATGAACTGTCAAAACTAATATTTGCCAAAATCGCGGCAAAACAAAGTGTGTACCTTCCCGACGGGCACCTTGTATAGATGAAAAAGTATGTATTATTTAATGTTATTCCTGAACTTCAGTAACAACGTGCATACAAAATCAATACTGAACACTTTTGTAACGACAAAAATTTTTTAACGCAGTGAGTGCATTCGCTGTTTAAGTTGCTACTCCATTGAAAATCCCTCTGCCCAAAGGTTACATAAGCTTTAAAGAGTGCAATCCATTTTTTTTTCTTTCACTTATTTAGGGCGTTTTTGTTGTTGTTTATTTTTATCCACACAACTTTGCATATTCGATTTCACACCAATATGAAGTCATGTCAAAATAAACAACAAGCTGTAAATTGGAAACGCTAAAATATTGGCAACAAACGCTATCCTTACGACTGGCAAGCATACATTCAATATTGAGAATAAGGACGCTAGCACACATATACCCCTCCCCTGTTTTCCTCCCGCCCATATCAACACACAATGAAGGGGGAACGATTTAAATCTTTTAATCGAAATCGAAATGTGTAATTCCATTACAATTTCTAAACAAACAAAAAACATGAAACTGAAATATGTACTCGTACAAATTTGACTTTATCACCAGCAGCACCCGGGTCCTGGCCCGCGCTTTCCAAGATTCTGACGCGTTCGCGTTCTATTTTCCCATAGCATATTGTTTTAATCTATCAAATGTTTTATGGCATTCGGATGTACATCCGCAGGGTAACGATAAAAATAACAAAGTTTTTATATAAATTTGCGCTGTTTTTTATTTTCGAGTCGCTCCTTCTCTTCCCCTCTTTATCTCGCTCTCTCATGCAATTCCAGCGTATTTCCACTTTTTGTTATAACCAGAAATCATGTGTGTTTTTGCATTTTGTAGTTAACGCCTTCTTGGCAGACTTTCATGGATTGTGCGGGCCAGAGAAACGAACCCGTCCATTGCCAGTAACACCATCAGTTAGTTGGCAACAACAACAACAGCTACGGCAACAACTACCCATATACAACTGCATCAGATTCCTGCATCAGTGGTTGGGAGAATCCTTTCAAAAACCAAACCATTTTCATTTGTCAAAATGAGAGAGTCAGAGAAACAAAAAAAAAAACAAGTGTTCCACATGAGCGTATTTACTACATGTGAAGATGTCTACTAGATGTGAATGGAGGCAGCATAAACGTGAAATGGATGGCAGCAGCCAAAACAAAATATGTGGAAAAAGTCAAATAGACAATACAAATGGCCAAGGAAGGAGAAGAGCAGAAAATAACCATATCAATGTTTGCCTCGTATGACCGAAAGACCGACCGACCGCCATCATCATGATTCCCGGCAATTGTCATGAATTTTAAAGTATGAAAAATTAACCCAGGCACAATGCATTCCGAGCAACTTAGCTTAGATAGAATGGCGTTTTCATTTCACAAATGTATAGAAATCTGTCTGATGAACTGTTTTTTCATTGTGATGTTAAAGGAGAGGGAGGCACATTGAGGGTGGGCGTGGGGAACTGCGCATATTGTAATGAACTGAATACTCATTTGTTTAGCACAGTTCAAGATCATTTGTTCATAACAAAGTTGAGAAATGAAATGTCCTGATTCTTATTTCAGGCTCTAGTACAGCTGCTGTGGTATCCATTTGACGATGAAATTCAAAATTGGAAATAGATTATTTGCAATGAAAACACAAACTTTGTCTTGCATAAGGTAATCAAATCCAAAGCGAATACAAACACTGTTATTAAGCAGATATTTCGGGGGAATAATGTGATTTGAAATTGCAATGAAACCATAGATGGAAATAATATAGAGATTTCAACCATGGAGAAGAATATTATAGAGAATTCAAATCTTTTCCGGGATCCAAAAAATAATATGTTCGGCTAGTCGGCTCAAACGGATTTTTCTTGATTGATAAGGTCTGACATAATTTGTTGGTTTAAGTCCATGCTATTTACCTTTAATTAGCTATATGAAAACAGTAATATCCTCTAGAATAACATCACAGCGAGCTTTCAGACATAATATAAACTGTTGCATCAAGCATTGGAGACAATTAGTTTACTCGAATCTACAGATAGCATCTGAGGTGAGCGAGTTGGAATCTCTATAACTTTGCCCTGCAGAAGTCACTAGTCGCAACCTTCAGTCTCATTGCATATTTTCCAATCAGACAGTGTCCCGTCATGATGGATACAAGTAATGATACGTCGGGTCTTGATAGCGACAGCAATGTGTGTAAACATTTCAGATCTAGGCGAAAATGCCTGAATTGATTACAGCTTCGGATAGGCGCCCACCTACCATTTGCCGCTAAATATCCTCTATCTCGCAATAGGATCTTGCAAGTGGCTAAAGGCATGTTCATGGACTCCAACTCGGCTGGAGTCTGCAAGGATGTCCCTAATCTTGCCACCTCGTCTGCTCTGCACGTCCCTGTGGCCCGCCACCTACATAAGGTGAGTGTTAAAATGCTAAGCCATCTCTTTAAGAGATCTGCGACTTTTTAGGGCTGATGTTGAGTTCAGGAAGGCTGAATCCAGATCAGAGAATATGTTAATCCCCACCGTGGTGGGGATGTGATATCTCAGTCATTCTGCCACTTCTATAATGACCAAAATTTCGGCCTGATAAACACTACAGTGATCAGGTAGTCTTCTTGCTATACTTAGCCCTAGGTCTTTGGAGTAGATCCCGAAACCTACTTAATTAGTTAATTTTGAGAAGTCGACAAACAGTCTTGTACCAGGAGTTCTACATTTTCACGTATCTCTATCTTGTCTTCTTGTCGAACCGTGATTCATCCGGGGTATACTCAATGGAGCCTGTTATGTCAGGCCCCATGTTAAGGATTACCTGTCCAATATTGCACCAAGGTATTTAGCACCGTCTGCCAAAGGCATTTCAGTACCTTCCAAGGGAGATAGGATAAATAGATGGAATCTTATACCTCTAGGTGAACAGAACCACTTGGGTCTTGTTTGCATTTACTCCGAGATCGCCTTCCTCTGCACATTTCGTTACAGTTTGAAGGGCTCTTTGAAGGATGTTTCTGAGTGTTATCAAAAACTTCCCTCTAACTGCTATTGCCACATCGTCTGTGTTTGCGACAACCTTGATACCAGTCTCCTCTAAAAAGAACATAATACTGTTCAGAGCGAGGTTCCATAGTAAGGGAATGGAACACCACCTTGGGGTGTTGCCCTACTGACAACTCTGTTTAGGTTCGACGACCCTAATTTAGCCCTGAGACTCTTTATAAGAAGATCGCACACCAGCCTCCTAGTACTGACGTCTACTCCCAGGTTTGATGGTGCTGCGGCTATCGTATCAGGAGAAACATTATTAAACGCCCCTTCTATATTTAGAAAGGCTATCAAAGTACACTCCTTGACGGCGAGTGAACCTTCGAAGAATCCGACCAAGTCTTGCAGAGCAGTCTCAATGAACTTAGCCTTGCAGTAAGCATGTTGTCTACCCGACAGCATCTTTCGGTCTATGTTTGTCCTAAAGTAGCTATCGATGAGTCTTTCCAGTGTTTTTAGAAGAAACGATGACAGGCTAATAGGTCTCAAATTTGTAGGTCTCGTATGGGAGGTTTTCTCGGCTTTGGGAATAAAGATCATCTTGGTCTCTCTCCACATAGCACTGATATAAGTTAGATCGATACAGCCGATATAGACCTCCTCAAACCATGGATGGAATCAGCATATCAGCCACCACTTGCAGATGAGCCGGTAAAACAATCTCCGATTCGGGTGACTTGAAGTGATCAAAGCTCTTAATTGCCCACGCTATTTTGGGTTTTGTTACGATTTCCCTGGCAACAGCTGATGGTTGATTTGACGCAGTGTTGTCAGCGACAGTTCTATTTCAGAAATTACCAGGAAAATGAATATCCAGCAGCAACTCCAGTGATTTTTCACTGGATTTTGTCCAGATATTTAACAGCTGACAGCATTGCTAGACCGACCACTAAAAGGGTAACCCTTTATTAAAAACGAACAATTCATTTCGACTTTTTTTTTTTTTTTTTTTTTATTTTGATATTTGATATCCCACTTGTGAGTCAACACAATGGTTAAGCCACAATACGACTTAATTTTAATAGAAGGATCACCGTTCTCTAATTTGTGACCTTATTTGATTTATTATTTTACAGTGAAAAATGTCACAAAAATACAATATGAAAAATAGCACAGGACTATCAAAAACCTGGACTCTGTCTTTATATAGGGTGGCGCATAACTAACGCTAAGATTTGATCAGTGAATACATTTCTTGCTTAAGTCTATTTTTTCGTCTCTTTACAGAATTAACTAAATAATACTTGGGAAATTTATGATGGAAAGGCTCAGCACGGAACAAAGAACCAAAGCTGTTCAACTTTACTTTGAAAGTCAGCATTCGATTATTCAGATCATATCGAAATATCTTTCATGTTCGAAATGCTCCTAGCGCTTCAACAATTTACCGATTGGTTCAGCGTTTTGGGCAACGAGAAGCTGTCTGTGATCTTCCGCGTGCTGGAAGATTTCGTGCAGTTCGAAATAAAGTGATCATTGATTGAGTGCAAGCAAGTATTGAGGAAAATCCTGAAATTTCCACCTGGCAACGTTCTCAGCTGTTAGAGATGTCTAGGCGGTCTTTGCAAAGAATTTTACATATATTACATCTTTTCCCATATATAAGATGCAATTGGTTCACGAGTTAAAACCAAATGATGCACAAGAATGCATTCAATATAGTCGCCGTTAACGTTACTTATGCGCCACCCTTTAGAACCTGTATAAACCTCTAATCACCAGATAAGTTTGGCAAAAAGAATGTCAATCTCTATGTGGATATCCGTACTTTTTAATTTAGATACAAGTACTAAAAAACAAAAAAAAAAACTTTGATTTTGTTTAAAAAAAACTGCGGTTCACGTGTCTGCACTTTTTTCCCTGTCGCTTTCTCAAAAAAAAAACATTTTCGAATAAAAATTTTCACCTGCGGCGCTTCCTTCAGTGCTGCATATCTACTCAGTTTCGTGAGACAAACTATTTTATCATAGTGATAAATAAAAAAAAAAATTACAATCATAACTAAACAAGTAATTAAATAAATAAGAAAATTTAAAGAAAACCCATAAAGAAAAAGAATAATAGCATGGCTTTTATTTGTGTTAAATCGTTTGCCTTTTTCTTTCAGGAAATCAGGTTCCAATTCACTATCGGCGATTTGGGAGGAGCTTAGGCTCAATTGAGGAGGTTGGAATTCCAGGAGATCTGAATTCCTATTCGTACTCGGTATTTCACTGACTTAGGGAAACGGTATACTTTTTGGAAAAAAAGAGGTTAGGGATTTGAGACTTACATTATTTATTCGAAAACTGAGGGCGGCTTGCGACGTGGTCCTGGTGGTTGTTGAACGGCAAAGAGACCCGTTCTCTTGCCGCCCACAACCATGAAACCTCCGTGCACCGCTGGGTTGCCACCTATGTATCACAAATAGTGGATTTTTTTCAATTTCATGGTTGGATAGGTGGGGTTTTACACCATCTAATAATAGTATTCAATTCATCTAACAATTCAATTTAATTGAAGTTAACAGTAGTTGATCAAATAATTCATTTTAATTCATTTTTAAACCAATTCATTAATTAAATCAGAGATAATTATATTAAACAATTTAAATTTCTTTTTTCTTGGCGCTTACTTCAATTTCGAATTTCTATCCAGATTTGCAAGTTGAAAATTTTCAGACAAAGCAAATAAAATTTAACAGACTCGAAATTTGGTGAAAGATCTTTAACGCCAATCACATTCCTTAATTGAATGAATTCCCCACAAGAAAATTATTTGTGTTGGGTTGAAACTGTTCTAACATAATTTTAAAAAAGAAGAGCAGTAACGAATCTGATACACAAAAGGATGAAGAAGTTGATAAATTGAATGAATCACAAAATTCAATCTTTTTTGGATCAACGTTTCTTTCAAAATATTGTTCGGTTGCCTAATAAATTGTACAATAAATGACCTAATGGTTTTGGGCAATTTTTCATATTTAATTTGGTCAATTTTTCATTTCTTTTTGGTCGGAATTTCATGGTATTTTTTTTTTTTTTTAGGACATCTTTCATTAATTTTTTGGGCGATTTTTCATAAAATTTTTTGGAATAATTTTTTTTTTTTTGGCAATATTTTGTATGTTGAACTTATTTATAATCTGAATAAAATTCCTAAACTGGTTCTTATACAGGGTGGGCCATAAGGGTGTTGGCGGTCTAAATATTCAATTAAAAAAAACTACGAAACATAAAAAAAATATATTTGTATTTTTAAAAAGTAGAAGCATGGGAATTTTTAAGCCTTAAAAATAATGTTGTCCAAATGGCTTCCCTCGGCTGCTTGACACTCTTGGAACCGAAGTCGCAAATTTTGGAAAACTCGTTGAAAAGTTGTTCTCGGTATTTTGTTACTTTCCTGAATAATGTTCCTCTTCAACTGCTCTAAATTGGTCGGATTATTCTCGTAGACTACCGATTTGAGGTAGCCCCATAGAAAATAATCGCATGGAGAGAGATCGGGGCTACGTGGGGGCCATTCAATATCCCCCCTTTCCAGGAAAAACATTTTTCAGCAGCTCTATGGATAGCCTAGCCGCATGACATGTGGCCCCATCCTGTTGAAACCGCATACTCGAGGTATTGCCTTGAAGTTCTTGCAAAGCTGGCACCAAAAAGTCTGCTAGCATGTTGCAATAATTGTTCGCTCTAACCGTCATCGCATGCCCTCTTTCGTCCTCAAAAAAGTATGGTCCAATAATACCGGTTGACGTTATCCCAGCCCACACGACAAGCTTAGGGCTGTGAAGTGGACGTTCATGCAAGCGCCGGGGATTAGTCTCGGACCAGAACCGACAATTTTGCTTGTTCACATGGCCATTAAGGTGAAAATTGGCCTCATCACTAAAAATCAAAGTTAAGTCGGTTATTGGCATCATCGGGTTTTTATTCTTGGACTATCTGCATCTTATAAGCCTTCAAATGCAAATCACGTTTCAAAATTCGTCGTAAAGTTGTTCTTTTGACATCCAAAGGCTGACTTCTCTTACATGTTGACTGTTGCGGATTTCGCTGAACTGAAACACGAACACGCTCCACAATGTCGGCTGATCTTGCAGAAACTGGGCGACCACGAACCGTAATTGGTACTGTTGAGCCGGTTGTTTCGAACATTCTGATCCATTTTCGTATCACATTGGCGCTTGAAACTTCATTTAAATCGTGTAAACCGTGTTCATGCCGATACAAACGTCGTGCAGTAATCACTGATTTATTGTTTTCGTAATACGCTCGGACACAAAATGCACGCTGCACTCCCGTGTACGGCTCCATGGCGACTAAATTTCCAGGAAGCGGCGCAGCGAACAACATATCCCCCCGCCACCCCGGTCCGCGCGTTACCGAGAAATTGAAGAATTAAATCGCCAACACTCATATGGCCCACCCTGTACTACCTTCCAAAATTCATTTTATGTTCAAGAATCCCCCCCAATATACATATTTAGCACTATTTAAGAACTTAATTCTAAAAAAATCGGTTTTTTGGTTTCAAATAGTTTTAAATATAACATGAAAAACTCTAAACCAAACCTATTTTATACAAAACCAAATTTTGACAGGGAAACCGCAGTAAACACGACATATTGAATAAAAGCCACATGTTGTTTGCGCATGCTGGTGCTATAGACATTACAGACCCTAACCACATGTTATTCATACATCCAGCGCTTTTCTGACAACGCAATTTTCAAGGACAATTTTTTTGCGAGACAATTTTTATTGCATGTTTATTTACATGTTATTAACTTTATACATTATTAACATGCGCTCATATTTTAACAAAGTACTGTGGAAACGCAAACTAACTCAGCGTATTTCATTGTTTGTAGCAAATTTAATTGACCACAAAGTTTCTAATATTAGCTGAGTCGGTTATTTATATTTGTATATGTATATGTTTCCCTTTTTATACCTCCATCCGAAGAAATGAAGGTATATAACATTTAATATGGCCAAAAATGTAACGCCCGAAAGGAAGCGTCTGAAATATCAAGTACAATTTGACCAAATGTGTTTCACGACTTTTTAAATCGATCAAGCGATGTCCGTCTGTTTGATTATATGGTGGACGCAAATCTTTATAATATTGGTCAAAATTTGGTACGACCTAATATTTTGACATATCTTAGTCGGTAATTGTAAATGGGCTATATGGTTCAAATGTGTTTCACGACTTTTTGAGTCCATCGAGCGACGTCCGTCTGTCTGATTAGATGGTGGACATGAGAGCGGTCGCACATCCGCCGTTTTCTTCGATTGAAAGAAGAAAATCAATACTTCCCGCATATGACGATTATTTGTCACAAAATCATACATATTCACAGAACCAAAAGAATATGACGTCAAAAAAAATTACTATTGTGTCGAGGCGGTATGTTTGCCATATGCCTAAGCTTGGCTCAGTCAGTTTATGTTATGGCAGAATCGATTAGCACTTACAGCTGGCGCCATCTATTGACAAACAGCGGGAGCTTCGTTGTACACCTAACATTTTAATATGAAATTGTTTTCAACTGGTGAATTGTTGGCTACTAATTATCTTTTCTTTGAATTATGATGAATTACCTTAACTATGATGAATTACACTGAATTAGATGAATTACACTGAATTCTGTAGGATAATTTGCTTTTGAATTTTGAATTTTATTTCGTTATATAAAATTAAATTACCTTGAATTAAAATGAATTGTTATTATTTTATTAATATTTGGCTTAAATTGTTGAAACTAACTATTTATTCGTTAGAGTAAATGCCACGCCAACAACCTTGTAATTGTAGAAATCCCATATTTTGTGGTGAATAATTGGCAACACCATGTTCAACAGAAGTGTCGTGGCGATTCTCGAAGATGACTGCCTTCATCTTGTCATCTATTGTCACCAGTATCACTTTATCAGTCGCCCTTCAAATATTCAAATGAAGTCACAATTTTACAAATCAAAATTTTTGTTTTTGTTTCGCTTGCTCTCGTAACAAACAGTGTTGGAATTCCAAACCTCCTAGATTTCAAATTCTCCAAAGAAGAACATAAGTTCTCTCTTTCCTCATTCTCTTGATATGATGAAACCTGAGCTTTAGAATAAGAAAGCATCAAAATTAGACATTATAAGTCGAATAAATAGATTGATTGATATGCTAGATTTACATACAAATTTCGCAAATCTTTTAATTTTTTTATATATTTATAAATTTACGTAATTTCAAGCCCTTTCGGCTTAATTTAGAACTGTAACTTGAAGATAAAAATACTCCCCTTTCGTTACGTATTTGTGGTGGAATTCCATACCTCCTGGATTTCAAATTCACCAAAGAAGAACATAAGTTCTCTCTTTTCCCATTATCTCGATATGATGAAACATTAGGATAAAAATAAATAAATTGAATAAATAAATTGATATACTAGATTTACGCACAATTTTTGCAAATCTTATCATTTTTGTAACTTGATATATTTACGCAATTTCAAACCATTTCGACTTAATTCAGAACTGTAACTGGAAGAGAAAAATACGCCTCTTTTGTTACGGATTCGTTCGTTTGGCATCCCTGATTCATCTGAAATTTAGTTATATGGTATATTTTGTGTCTCTCAACACAATTGGTGATAGTAGAACTGTATCCTTTGCCACAGCTTAATATTTTGCAAGTTGGTTGCCAGGTATGGTAAATCGGATTTTTGAATCTTAAACGACGTTTGAAATTAATGCCTTATCCTCTCACACCTAGTTCATTAATTGTAGTAACTTAAATTGTTATCCATTGTATTGTATTAGCATTACAAAGCTTGTCAAAATACAAAATATCGACCGATTGGCTAAGCCCCTTCTTCCATATTAGGTTAGTATCATATATTCCTGTCAGATGTACTAATTTCAGCCAAATTTGGCAGACATCTTGCGTCTATTGAATTAACTTTTGAGAATGGCATTGCCTACCCTTTCTAGTATCCTCTGTACAAATTGGGCTATTTTCCGAAATTCGATATTTTCTCTGTATTTTCTTACAAGCAGGCTGCAATAGCCAGAAATTTGAGAAAAATGTATCAATTGACGACATTCCTTCTGGTACCTCCCACACAAATTACCAATTTAAACGACGTGACCACGCTCCATATCGTACAGGCAGTTGTACTGAATTCTGTCAAATTTGCGTTTAATGAACTAAGTTCTGAGAATGAAAATAATAGGCTTTGCCACACCCCTTATGATGCCACTTATACAAATTGACTGATTTAACGAAAAACTCTATTGCCAGGATTGCAGCGACTTACGATTTTATCAGCAACAGTTAATGTAAAATGTAACTAATTGGAACGGATAACCCCGTTGTTTGTAGTACCTTCCGTAAAAATTACCTGATTTAATCCACATGCTGGTAGAATCATATCTTTCATTCAATTGTACTAAATGCAGTATTATACGAGGTGTGTTCAAAAAATAAGGAGAATTTTAAAATTTCGCGGGCTACGTACATTCGACTTTCGGTTATTATTTTTTTTTTTTTATGTTGGTACACTCGCCTCGAAGATATGTTGACGGTTTTATCCATATAGCGTGTTTAGTTTGCTTGTGAGAGACATAAATAAGACGACTGTTTTGCGAGTTCGACGATTTTCTGCTATCGAAAAAAATGGATTAAAGAAGTTGCATCAAATTTTGTGTACAAAATGGAATTAAGTGTTTAAAAACTCTTGAATGTTGACAGTGGCATATGGTGAAATTACTCTGAGTCAAAAAAAAAAATGTTTACAAGTGGTACAAGTTTTTCACAGAAGGTCGAGAAGATGTGAATGACGACGCTCGCTCTAGGCGCCCCAGAACATCAACAACCGATGAAAATGTTGAGAAAGTGAAGAAAATTGTTATGGAGAATTGTCGAATCATAATTAGAGAAGTTGCTGAGGATGTGGGCATATCGGTTGTTGAATAAATAAATATTTATTTTAGAAAAATTAAAATTCACCTTTTTTGTTGAACACATCTCATATATTAATTCATTGAATTTTGTTGACAAAAACCTATCAATAGACCACGTCCCTTCTGGCGACATATTTCTGCGACAATGTCAAAGGATATTGAGTGAAGGTACATGTAACTCAGTTCACCAGACTGAAATTTCTACACTAATTTATAAAACGTCAAAAATCTCTTTGATTTTTTTCAAGTCTCAGCAAAATATTTCCAAATTTGCATCTCTCAGGGTGACATCTAATAGCAAATTGTTGAACACGTTATGCATTTGCTAAAAGAGAACAGAACTTTTCAAACTGTAGTTGGAAGATATGTGCAGTACTATAGCTTAACAAACACTGAACTTTTATTTGTTATGAAAAGTGGTGATGGCTTGAGAATTCCTCCCTTCGTAACTCAATGTTATTGTATTAGACATTTCAACTATAGTTTTGCTTAAGAACTGAAAATTTTCCATAACCATCAATGCCCCGTAACTTTTCTATAACTGAAACACATTTTCATATATGATATAATGTTCTATAATTATGTACTTTTTTTCACTTTTATAGCAGATAAGCATCTGCTGAAAAAAACAGTTTCATTAAAACCGTTTAGGGAACAAAATGAAAGTAGCTTCCAGTCTACAATTGTCGTTCATTCCATTCTTGACACACACTTTGAACATATTTTGCTATTTCAGGATATAAATTAGAAACGAACGCCAAAGTGGATAACAGGACGTTTTACAAATCGTATTATTGAGTTTATAAATTATGTTGAGTTTATAAACAAGTTTTTGCAAAATCCACCAAACATAATCGTTATTGTATTACATTTTGGTGTAGTTACCAACCAAGCAACCTTTTAATTTGGATGAAAATTACACTATAAATAAATGAATGAGTGTGCGTTGTCAGAAGAGATGCCACACGTTTTATAATAAAAATAGCGTTATTTTGTCGGTAATTTTGTTGGCAAAGCTGTTTACGAACACATGTAATTCAAATGCACGGTTCTCATTATACTAGCGGGAGTCGTACAAACGTTGCCGTTACATCGATAGAATCATTCTTTATCGTATTTAAAGTACATGCTATCACAATACTGCTATATCGACAAAAGGGTAATAAAATATTCATTATTTCTCACACAATGATATTCCTATCATAATACGTTGTTATCAATGAAACAAAATCGCTTTGACCAAAAAATTTAAAAATTTCTAAAAATAGAATGCGTGCAAGCACACTGAATGTGAGAAGTTCTACCATGTCACATTCATGACATGCAAGGGTATTTATTTTTATGACAAATACGAAAAGACTGTAAATATGAAACATGGTTTTCAGCTCTTTCTCGTATAATCGTATGCGTTCTTGCGCAATCGTCATCAAATGCGGATCCGACAGATTTAACCATTTTTATGGATAGCCTCGTTAAATTTCCATACTAAATAAATAGTATTTAATATGTTATTCCGATCTGTTAGTGTGTCATCCGGTTATGTTAGGTACTATGCTCTTTTCACGAGCAAAAAATCCAAAAGACATGGTTTGCCCATGAGAAAATATACTGGCATTGCCAGTTTTTCTTCTACAACAGATGGTTTTACGTCATAATATGTTCGATAATATATTTGTAAAATTATTAAGTTGTGTATCTTTTTTTATTACTATATCATTTTGAAGTGTACAAATGTATCACCGAAGATTATTCCGACTTCAGTGTTGGAAATTAACAAAAAAAAAAGATTTTGGCGTTGCCATTCACCGCGAAAAGTCAGCATTGTACCAGCCTTTAAACTGAAATTCAACCTCAAATATAAAGAAACACCTTGGGCACCTAACGAATGCCAAAAAAAATAATTTTAAAAAAATAAAAAAGTAATAAAAAAATACTTACCTGGTTAAATTTGTAACGATAATCTATGTGTATATTTTTCAATTCGCTGATTTATAAAAATTATTTGTTTTTTTTAAACGCCTTTGGTAACGTCACAAAGAGATGTCTGAGTATCTACATTTGAGCAGCTGGAGATCACTTTTATGCAGTAATTAACTTCTGGAAACAAATTTTCTGCAGAAAATGTTATATCACATTCTCGTACAAAATATTTCCAGAGAACTTTTGCACAGGTTAATAACAGAAATTCTTCTATTCAGAACTTATAATACAGAAAAGAGTGTGTGTTTCGGAAACATTTTTGAGCAGAAAATGTTCTTCCAGAAAATCTATTTAATAGAACGCTTTACAGAATTTTTTAGTAGCAGGCAGCTTATTTGTAGCCGCTGGAAGCCGATTATCACGGTGGCGGCATAGTGTGAATAAATATGATCGTCTAAACTTCGCATTCGATCACCTAGGTTTTCTATACGTAGATTGAATTGCGTAATAATTTTTGATATCATTTTATCAAAACAGCAACCTTGCAAAAAAAAAATTGCGATTGAAGTACCTTCAATGCAAAATAAAAACATATAAACATGTAGATGTGTAGCGAAAATATTGACGATTTTCCAAAAAAAAAAATAAATGAAGTATTGTCAGTATATAAAAATATTCGAAACGCTCGCACTAATGTGCGCATTATCGACATGTGCTGATAAGTTTGATTGTTTACAAATAGTCGGAAGATGGGAAATCAACCAACAGTATTTGCATATTGGTTAGCTGATGTAAAGCTGATGACACTATTTTATACAGCAGTACTTAAATCCTTGTTACCGACCATAACCTTAATGAAATTGATATGTCGTTAACAACAGCGGCACTTTCACTGCTGTATCGGCAAATAGATACCCAATAATAATACCGTTGCCGCTTTATGAGTCCAAGTGATTTCTTAATGTGAAACGATGTGAAACAATATGTGTTTTTAAATCTTACACGGTAAGTACTAAAATCCTCATTACCGACCATAGCCGAAATGAAATTGATATGTCGTTAACAACAGCGGCACTTTCACTGCTGTGTCGACAAAAGGACACCCCAATAATAACACCGTTGCCGCTTTATAAGAGTCCAAGTGGCTCCTCAATGGTGAAACGATGTCTTTTTATTACATTTTGATGATACAAGAGCTTTTACAATATGTGTTTTTAAATTGCACTGTCATAAGAAGGGTGGCGTAGCTGATAACAACGAATATCCGAAACAACTGACCTGACCAATATAAGATGAAAATATGTTACCGCTTTATGAGCTTAAATTTACTAAGCCCGCCTTCGCCTAGTTATTGCTTTTTTAAACCAAGCATCTACTTTAACACATAATAACATAGTTCACCCTGTATTGATTGATACAGGGTGTAGAGATTTACATTTACTGATAATCAGTTAAGTTGTTTTAGGTAAAGGTCATGAATGTATCAACAAGACAAACCGTGTCGGTAAACTCTCTCAAAAATTGTCATCAGCAGTGCATCAGAACTCCAAACCGACCGAAAACTACTATCGATCAAAGAGATAGTTTGATAGAGAGATATCAAAGAGAGTTGCAAAAAAAAACAGGGAAGTTTTCTCCGAGAAGCCAAAACGAAACTAAATTTTTGTCCATAATATCATTCTATAATGTTTGCCAAAATCTGAAAAATGTACCTATGAACCGCGTACCTTCTGTACATCCCATACAAATGTATGACCGGGTAGCCAAGGCCCATACACCTTATTTTGAGAACGAAGATGGAGCCACCCCTACTTGTAGCTCCCATCCAGATATTCTGAAATTCAATCTTTCCCCCGTAATTTCTAATTAGTAGGCTGCAATAACTTAGGTCCTTTTTCTTTGTATTTATTTGTAATGTTTGGTTAAACTCTGGTACCTGTCCACAACAAGTGATCGATGTCTTATTCTTAACTTCATATATTTCAAACAGTTGCTTTAAATTCAAGCAAATTTGACACACGTCAAGTGTTTGTAAAATTAGTTCTAAGAATGAAAATTGATTGCATTGTCTCTCCCATTCTAGTACCTTTGATACACATATACTGATTTATCAAATTTTAATTCTACGGCTCTCTTTAGCGTACCTCACGCACAAAATAATCGTTTTTACAAAAAAGCAATGGCTGCAGTGCAGAACTAGGGTCTCGCAGTGTCACTAACTTAACGCTGTTGTAGCAACGAAATGGGTAATGACAGCGCGCTTATTTTTTGGCAAGCGTAAGTCTGTTATGTTGTTTACAAGCCTGTGGAAACATATCGTGTTACGTCACAGTTTAAAAGTTATCGAAATAGAATTCAAACGCAACGGTGTTATTGTTTTGTATTTGCCTAGAAAATCGCAACCATCCATTATCTATTAGCTACAACATTTTCGTGTGAAAAAAACTAATAGTTTGAGCCGCGTACCTGTCAAAGAACGCTCGCCACTCGCTTTCATTGAACAGGGCGTAAAGGTAAATCAACAAATCTACCGTGAAAGGACTTTAAACAAAGCTTGTTACCTTGCACACGTAAAGAATTCGGTAGAAAGCACTGGACGTTTCAACAAGACTCGCCGCCATCCCTTAAAGAAAGTGAAATCCAACATTTTTAACAAAAAAAGCTGCCGGCTTCATTTCTGCACAACAATGGCCACCAAATTTTCCTGACTTATGCCCAATGGATATTTCAATATGACCAATCTTGGGGGCCAAAGTGCCAATCAAAAAATTTGGGACGGTCAACGCTTCAAGACTTGCGTCGAAAATCGAACGAAATCCTATTAAGCCATATTTGCGTAAAGTGTTAAGACTTTCTGAACAAACTCGATGATATTATAAGCGCTAAAGATATATTTTTCTTAAAGTTTGAAATATTTTTACGAAATACTGAAGTTTTTAAATACAAAAATCGAAATTAACAAACATAATATTTAAAATCGAAAATCGAACGAAATACTATTAAGCCATATTTGTGTAAAGTGTTAAGACTTTCTGAACAGACTCGATGGTATTGTAAGCGCTAAAGATAGCTGCATCAAATAATACCATATTTTTCTTAAAGTTTGAAATATTTTTACGAAATATTGAAGTTTTTAAATACAAAAATCGGAATTAAGAAATATAGTATTTAAACGGAAGACAACGGCGTAATTTATAATAATTATATTCAGTAAATTAAAATGTTGCTTCTTTTATTTTGCGAGGTTAATTCACAGCATTTGTTGACAAAAGCCTATCGGTTTACCACCATTCTTCTGTCACTTTGCTCACCTTTAGACAGGCGCAAATGGATTTCTGTACCAATTTTTAAATATTTTATAGTCGAAACTGTATGAAAACTGAAATCTCAATTTTTCGAATAATGAACATAATTTATTGATTTTGGAACTATATATTCACAATGAGTAAAACACAATAGGAAATTAATTTTAAATTCAATTTATACATTTATTGCATCAAATATTTATTCATCTCATTTTATATTTGTTGTTTTTTCGTCTCTCTTCATTTTCATGTTATCATATTGGATTAATATTTGAATATCATTTCAAACTTTTTCGGTTACATTTTTTTGCTAATGAACTTCGTTTGGTTTTCCATTTACGTTTTTCCCTCTTGTATTTGCGGTTTTGTAAATGTGTGTATATGGTAAGACAGAGATATTGATCACAATGAACCTTAAGATTTTCAAATATGCGATTTTTTACTTGTAATCTTCTTGTGGGTTTCCATGTCAATGACAATACTCTATGTATATGTATGTACTATATAGTATGAATGTATTATGTATGTATATTATAGGCGGAGTGTATGTATAAGTATAAGGGGTGTTGTCTTTTTTTGTTATATTTGAATCTTTTATTTTTTTATTTTATATTATTCTGTACTTTTAGAATCAAATGTAAACTCGTTGCGCAGTCGTAATCCACAACATTGAGAAATGATAATTAATTATTAATAATTTATTGTTCTTCCTTATTTCAAATATTCTTTTTTTTCATTTCAATTTCATCTCACTAATGTTAATGACATAGTTTAATTTATTTGTGGGTGGGGGATTAAGATTTTTGCATAGATTGATAGATTTTTAGTTTTACTTTTATTTTATTTTCTTTTCATTTTAATTAAATTGGTTCTTAATGAAGCGCACTTTAGTAGTAGTAGATGATGAATATAACTAATGTCTGAATCCAGTGTTGTATAACGAAGTAATCGCTTTAACGTTTATAAATGGCACTAAATATGCGGTATTTACGAAAGGTTAGGGAAGAGGAAGCAGGCAAACAATGAAACATTAGCTTAAATGAACGAACAATTTAAATACTTAAGAAGACAATAGCGAATTTATATACTATATGTATATAGATTTTTGTATGTATTTATATATCTATACATATAAATACATACTAGATAACTATTTATTTGGTATTTTGTAGATTACGATATATGTAAGTATTGCAGGTATATAACTTAACTAGATGAGAATTACAAATATGTAACATTAGGAGTATTTTATGTACGTAGGTAACTGGAGGATAGACTCGAATCGATTTGCTAAATTGTAGATATTTAAAGTATAACGATTTATAAATATTACTGTCGTGATACTGTTTTTCGTGCCTAGAAATTTATTTTCATTTTCGTTCAGATATTTCTGGTATCTTTTGAGAAATTACTTACCGCTTTTTCGGAATTTCATATGATTAATTGAACCGTTCAAACTCTTAATCAATCAAATTAATAATTAAATCAATCGAATGAAGTATATCTATTGAACTCTAATGATACAAGCTTCAGTAGCCGAAAAGAACGAGATATTTCGAGTAATCTTCTGTAATATTGATAAAAAATCATTAAAATCGAATTTTGCAACAGATGCCGAATTTAAGTTATTTTTTTCGACCATCAAATATAGCACTTCTGAATGTTGGATAAAGTTTGGAATATTTGTGGGAGAATAGAATGGAGGCATTTGCATTCCTAAAAAAAGAGAGAATGCTAAATATTCCCTGCTTAGGACAACTTAGTCACGAATATCCACTCCGATTTTCTAGAAGAATTACTAATTTTCAAAGTTTTCGATCTTAACTTATATCTTCGATTTGGACATTGACCCTTTAGTTTCTTTGTCTTTGAGGTTGACAGATATGTGTAAAAAGTTCTTATGTGTATTCTCGGGTAACTAAGAGGCCACTTACATACACGTACATCTCTCTCCACCAATTATACAAAGTAGATGCAGTGGCAGGAAGTCCTTTATACATGATATGAATAGAAAATGCTATGTGGAAAAAATCTTGGTGCAATTGTGTATGGAAACTCTATGCAGAACTAAAGTCATGTTGATACAACCTATCTTAAGTTCCTGTCAGTTTGTTATATTTTCTGAGACGGCTGGTGTGCTGACAAGAATAGTTTATACTATAAAAGTCCAGCGATTGCTTCATGGACGATCTGGCATTACCTTTTTCAACAAGAGTCCATGATCTGGTAAAATTTGGTATCGGTTTAAGTTATTTGAAATAGTTCTTATGAAATTAGAAAATATACGCAACTAGGATATAATTAAAGTCGATCTTTTTTACAGCAATGAAGAACAACTGATTCTCTAAGAAATATTTCAATTTTTTTTCTCGGCCTGGATGTTAATCCTAACATCTATCGATGTGTGTAGCAATTGGGGATTCAAATGACGAAAGAAAGGAACTAATACTTTCTTTTGAGACAGTAAGTAAAGTCAAAATGCATTTATAAGAAGTTGAAGTTGCCTGCATAGTAAGTTTTTTGGCTTAGAAAGTTGTGGGACGCACCATATTTTGTCGGAAATACCTTCCCGGCCGGGAGATGTGATTTTCTGTATTATGACATCTTGCGGTATCCATTCAATTAAATGTATCAGCTTGAAGTGCACGCCTAGCAACAGGAGTCTTACCAAACCAATGTTTAATTGTATCCTAACGAATCCGCAAGTCATTAAGAGAACTTTTGTTTTCAAGCGGTGTACTCAGTCATTCGCTTCCTAGATTTTAAAAGGTCTTTCTAGTAGACTTCGTCGGTGGATCTGATTACTTATGATCTAGTAATTCACGGAGATAGACGTCAATATGAAAAAAATTGAAACTTTACTACTTATCATGTTAGTTAATCTTTGCTGATCCGGATGTTGCCAGTAGGAGTTCAGCTTATATCAAGCCTCAAGAATATGATCCTAGTACGTGATGTCTCCAATCGCGTATACGGGTCTCGCGGGTAGAAAAAAAGGTGAACCGGGGAAAGAGGGTACGAGATTCAAACTAACGAATTCTAGATCAACGCTTGATATAAGCGTAACTACGATAACTTCCGACGTTCTGAAACTTTTCTTCTGGTAATTGAGTGACACAAATTCTGTGCAAAGCTCAATGTTGCAACTCGATAATACGTTTTTATATTGTTGGTTCTTCAGATTTTGAACGGATATCTAATGGTGTCCTCCTACCATTCTTTAATTCTAAACCTAACTATCGAACTGGAATGTATTAATTGCGTTTATAAAGGCTAATGTTCCTGCAGAAGGGTGCAGGTTTTGAAATTTCATGTACGAGTACAGTATTTCAACAAAAAAAGTGGAAGCCATTCCATAAGAATAGTATTTCCATAGCTTCCACAAAATACTATATGATTCTTCCGATTCTTGAAAACTCTTTTTAATCGAGAGACCGATGAAATCAAGGCAATATAGCCGACAGTCGTTGTAAGAATAGTAAGCATTTGTAGTATTTTTTTTTTTGTTTTGTTTCTCATGAAGAAACTTAAAATTTTTTTACATGTTTCTAAAATTGTTGTTCGTTAATAACTTAAATTAATTAGTTATATGAATCCTAATTAGAAGAAGAAAATTGTCCTGGAAAATGATCCAAAGAGTTTTCATAACTTTAAAGGATCTGGTCCAAAGACAGCGAGAATAGGTCAAAAACGACAGCATCCATTCTATGACAAGCCCATGTTATTAATTCATCGATGATAGTCCAATTTTTCAACACTTCTAGATTACGACCGGCGGATCTTTTTTCACCGTTTCTTGATTACAATCGGTAGATCTTTTTAACTTCCCTGCACGGTACTTTTTTACTGGGATGTCACAAAAACAATGCCAAGGTTTTGACACTGATAATTTTCAAACTTGGTGGAAAGATATTAATAACATATTGCGCGATACTGAATCTAATTAGCATACTTTCTAGTCGTTTGTAGCTCAGATTCTGAAAGAGCGTCCTAAGATAACTGCCTGTGTTGGCTGACCTTCACTGCTTTATAAACGTCGAATTGAAATCAGCGATGATTGTCAAATAATATTCAACTGCAGTTGTTGAGCATAGCTACGAGAATTCTCACTTTTCAAGTAGAGTATTTAGCTACAGTGTAACCGATTAGTATGTACCCTGGTCATTATTTATCCAAGTTCCGAACGAATGTCTTACGGCTTATATTCAAATAGTCTCTATTATCAGGATGGACTAATTGATTTCGCTATTTCCGAAGTAGGGAGTGAAATTTTAAGTAAGAAATTCCCGGCATCTGGTACTAAACAAGAAAATGATCCATGTTAGAGTAGAGCTAACTAATTAGTATGTTCTCTGACCATTACTTGCCCATGTTCCGCATGGGAAATTTAGGTAATCTGTACGTTATGGTATGAATTCAAATACTTTATAAATATCAAATTAGAATAAATGAATTTTGTGAGTTGTAAACTAGGAAACCGGACAATTAAAGCTAGAAAATATCAAGGTCTGTTAATGAGCACAGCTATGAAAATTCTCAATCACCATTTAAACCAGTCAATAGCCTATTCTGCTATACTGCATCTGATTAGCATATTCCTTGATCATTATTTATCCAGATTCGGAAGGAATTTTGGACACTCAATAACTGTCAAGTTAACACTGATGAATTTTGTTAGTTGTGAAACAAGAAGGCGGAAATTTCAAGCGAGTTTTGTCCAATAGCTACGATTATCTCAAACTTCGTCAGATTGTAGTCATAGCTTACTATGCGGTACAGTTTCTAACTAATAAGTTTTCTGATCGTTAGTTACCCATGTTCCGAAAGAACAACTTACGATAAATAACTATACCGACTGACTTTTAATGTTTTGTAACTGTCAGCGGTTCTTATTAGCTGCGTATTGGTGAGATGGAAATTTGGAGCGAGGATTGATCAAATAATATATTCGGACATCTCAAAACTCTCAACTCGGTTGGGGCTGTCCATAACGTATTGTACCACACTGCTCCTGGTTAGTATTGATGAGTTTTTTAGAAGCGAAGTAGGAAGCCGAAAATTTAGAGCAGGATTTGATTTAATAGGGTTTAATTTCCAAAACGATATTTGTTGGGTTCGGTATTGAAAATAACTATGATTATATTAAACTTCCTGAAACTTCAGCCTTGGTTGTTGTAGAAGTCATACACTGTGCATAGCTTACTATACTTATGATACAGTATCTAATAATACATTGTCTAAACATTAAAACATTTTCCAGGCTCCAAATTAATATTATAGGGCGTGACTGCGAATACTCAATAACTATCAAGACTGAACCTGCGATTCTTGTTAGTTATAAGATCTGATTTCCGAAAACTGAAATTTCGAAAAGAGAAACAAACCTCAGATAATACCGAATATTGTTATAGCAGCGCCATAACTTACTAAACCGATTCTATCCAAATCATATACTAGATTTGTTTCTGTATGAGATATATCAGGTGTATTGCATCACTGATATTAAATATTTACATGATTTACTTAAATCATTTAATGATTCATTGATGAAATTCATTATTGATTCAATTAATACTTTAATTGATTACACTGCAAACTGTTTTTTCCAGGGTCAGCTTCCATTTGTAGCAAACTTTTAGGCTTTGAATTTTTCTACGTGTTTCCTCCTTAGCTGAATTGTAATTGTTGTTGTAATTTATATGTATAATAAAACTCAACTCAAAACAAACATTAGCTATATATTATGTGGTATGTACTGCGGTTATGTACTAAGTAATATAGAAGTAAACAACTTTCTTATATACGTACTACATACATAATATGCATTTATAATAGTATTTAGCAATTATAATACGATATATATATATGTCAGATTTTAAAGTTATTTTGTTAGTAAATGTTATTTTGCAGTAAATTTAGATTGATTTAGTTAATAATATTTTTTTTTTTGTCAACAATTCAGAACATTTGGTGTACTTAATTAAGTTAATATATAATTAATTAAATCTTAACACAATTTTGTTTAACCACAAAAAGCTTTTGTTTCAGTATGAGTTAAAACTAAATTACAAGTAATAAATAGCTAGTCGAGATTACATTATATACTAAGGATTGGTATATAGAAGAAACTGCTAGGCAAAGGGGACTAAGAAGAGGAAAAGGGAGAATATTATTTGCATTTAAAATGAAATTATGAAATAATTAATTGTTATTAACGGCACAATGTTTGTCATTTCTCGCAATCCGGTAAAGAGATTGCACCAATATATTAAATTTCTGTCCGCAACTCGGTTCTTTATCAAACATCTGTTTCTATGATGACTTTATTGCAAGCCATACTTTAAAATGTCTCAGGATGTAAAGTCATGTTTCAGATTTCTAACCAAATTTATCTATTGTAAATTGCCACTATTCGGGGGGCTCAGTGGTGAGAGTATTCACTATCCTTCTGTACACCATCGTTGCATCAGTTGCCAGGTGTGCACTGAATGCGGAGAAGTCTCCCTACATTTCGTAATCCTAGCTCAGAGTGTCTGATCTGGGCTTCAAAAACCTACCTATCATTTTACTGCTCCAGTTTTAAGAAATTTCGGTTCAATTTAAAATTTACTAAGAAAATATTGCCCGATGCTAACTTTCCAGTAAAGGAAGCACTAAATATTTATTTTATTCATTTTTAAAAAACCAACACGTCTACAACTTTATCTCCCTAAACAAGGTCAAAAGTTGTGGGCATCTCGCGAAGGTGCCAAGGAAGCCTAAATAAAGGACTAGTTCTTGCACTATGTGTAGGTAAAAAAATCTAAGGTATTTTCCGAAAAATAAGAACAAACTTCGGACACTAAATCCCAATTGGAGTGTACAATCAAAACAATTCCAAATACGCAATTATAACAACGGTTTCAGACCCTTATTGCTCAATTTTTTTACCTTTCTGACAGGAACTTTAACCCAATGCCTTAAGACTCATAAAACTGCAAAAAAGCTCATAAAATTACAAACATAGATAACAAAATTGAAGCAATTCTGAGTAAAAGTCTACTTCCCAAATTATTGCTTTTTGTGAAGCTAAATTTAACTTTGATTTTCTGTATTAAGAAATCAAGCTGTATTAAGAAATCAAGCTGTGAATTTCATAGTTTTGGGAAGTTCTCAATTAGAAAATGTAACCAGGATGATCCCAGAAATTCAATTATTATAACGATTGCCTGTCCCTCACGAAACCATTTTGCACGTTTTCGATAAGGTTTTTATCCCAAAGTTTTAAACTTCACAAAACTACAAGTGTAGCTACCCAAATTGAAGGAATCCTATGAAAGTGTATTTCCCGAAATTATACCGTTTTTTTCTACAACTAACTTTTCTGTATTATGAGGTCAAGCTGATTACTTTAATGTAATATTACGTTCAGCTGGGAAAAGTAAATACATGCTGAGGTCTTCATTCTAACCCTATGTAATTGATTTTTTAATATAAAGTGTGGCCTGCGGCAATCTTTCCATTTTCCTTCCATAGTTTTCCGTTTCCTTTGCCATGCCTGTGTTTCATTCTATACATAATACAACACTGCATAACTTATTACAGAGAATAATATATACATATGATTAAAAAGATATTTAGCTAGAAATTTACGCTAAAATATCAATAAACCAACAAGGATACTGCTTGTTTTTTTTTCTCTGATTAATTAAAGGTAATTTCACTTATAAATAAATAAACAATTTTGTAATTTATATTATTAGATGTATGTTTTTTCATGTTTTATAGTTTAAAATTAAGAAAAAAAATTAAACTTAAACATTAAAGTGGCAGTATTCATTAAATTCTTCATCCATCCGTCAAGTGTAGAGAGATGTAAGCAACATATATTTAAAAATTAGTCAATGAAATAATTAATTAATTAGACGATTTTGTTTGGGCTATCTTAGTTTTATTTTACGTTAAAGGCTGACACAGTGTGATTGGTTGATAGGTGATAGTTAGATAGGAAGTTAGTTATAGAATTTATATGACATGCATAGATAGATACATGTATGTATGTGTAATACTCAGTGTTAAGTTAGACGTCATTGCAGTACTTTCAAAGCACCTTTAAACTGAAGAATTTCCAATTAAACATTGTAATTTAACTTTCTAAACCAATGAATATGAGGAGGAGATTTAAATGTTTTCATTCAAATTCATTTTGTAAAGAATGCCCCCTATTTTTTTCATAAATTTTTTGTTCCATTTTCTTTCAAATGCTTTTCCAAATCATATATGTACATGGGAACAGTATCTTTGGAATGACATACATATATATGTTATCGAAAAGTGTTCTTTGTTTTGTAATTATTATTGTTTTTAGTAAAATTCTTTTATAAATTTCAAGAAACACTTAATATTATATATGTGATTATATATGTTTTTGTTTAATATGTACTGCAGATATAGGTCAATAATTATTTTTGTTCTATTTTATGTCTATTAAATTTTATTATAAAAACGTTTTTTCGAAACTGTAAACCTGATTATATATAGACTTTGGTTACTAGGGGAGGCGGGGCATGAACTTATCACCAATGATGAAATGGTGTTGGAGATTTGAAAAGATGTGAATTAAAAATTATATTTTAGCATAATTTTGAGCAAACCATAATTCAAACCCGACTAGTAATTCCACTTAGAATTTGCTAAAACAAAAATTAATGTCAGCCTGTCTAGAGTCTAGAGCGAACGGCTTTAAATAAAGATCTGTTATATACTAAGTTACGAAAATGTTATTGGAATTAGAAATAATTATCCGCCGTTTTATGTCAATAATTGGTTAGTTATTGGGCAAAAAAAAAGGGTTGGTCAACACGGGTAGATCTCAATTAAGGTTTTCCAAATAGGTTTTTATGGGTGTCACAAAATGAGCAAGAGCATTATTATGACATACAATAATTTTGCCATATCTTGAGTAGTAGTGGGCACATTATTCTTTGAGTACTCGCCTTCATCAATTATGTTCCATGGAAAGTCTCAGCAATGGGTTTGTTCAGTTTGAGCAATGAGCGATTACCACGATACCAAGTTATTTCCAATAAATACACGAATTTAGTTTTTCTCCATAAATATTCAGTTTGGGTGTCGATGGTTGAGCATGATTACCATGATTTTCTCTCCATGAGATTATTGCTATGGATTAATTTTTCGTCCCCAATGACTACGCAAAATATTCGTACCTGATAAATAGCATTTCGCATGTGCAAAATCAACATTTAATATTTCTAGACTTCAGTCAATATGGAACCCAATTTTCTTCTTTTGCATCATTCCCAACGATTCTAGGCGATCTGTGTTTGTTTGTTTTATCATTCTTTTGTAATTGCAATTTATTTTTATATTTGACACGAAACATCCTTCAATTATGATGCTTCTTCCACGTTTTCATATACTTTCTGTCTTCCGCTAAGAACGTTCTTTGTCGTCGAAGTCAAGCTAACAATTCTCAAGCTTTCACAACAACCCCTTTAACTTAAAATGGAGGGAAATATGATTCTAAAGACAATTGATGTATAAATTTCTTCAAATTAAAGAATTAAATCAAAATTTCGCGTACACGGCACTTACAGTGCTTACCAAAATAATAAGACATATGTTTTTTTTAATATTTTCTAAGACATCCCACCTAGTACAATAAAAATTACACTATTACATTTTAAAAAAGAATTGCCATAAGTTTTAAATCATTCTATAATAACATGTTTAATATTTTTGATATCAAAATGATAAGACGTCTTTTATCTTAACGCTTAGAATTAAACAATATGTTTTGATATCTTTAAAAAATTTTAGATTAATAACTAACTGAATTTCCCTGGTCTCTTTCAACATCAAAAATGCGTTTTTTTTTCATCGAATTTGATTTTCTAATAAATCAGGCTCTGGGAGATCCCATTCTCTGCAAATTGATCTTTCCAGTTCAGCAATGTTTCCATATAGCGTAATATTTTCATACATACGTCTTACCAGCATCCCCCAAACATTTTAAATTATATTTAGATCTGGAGAGCATCCAGTCCAAAACGCCCTTGTCTGACGACTAGTGAGGATTCTTGCGTTATCCTGCATGAAAATGTATGGGTTTTCCCTATTTTCGGAAAGGAATGGTAGCAAACTACTCTCTAGAACTTGGATGTAGTCGGAGCTATTCATGGAGCTTGTAAACTGAAAATTTAGCTTACGAATCTTGCTAAAACCGAATCTTGCTCCATGACCGATTCTCCACGAAAGTTCTTCTTTGAAAAAATAGCTGTTCTTTTCTCAGGTCACGCCAATAAGACCGATCCTCCACCAAAGTTCCTCTTTGAAAAAAATAGGGGTTCTTTTCCCAGATAACGCCAGTAATGGCGATATCCATCCGGTCCATCCAAATTAAATTTTTTCTCATCAGAAAAAATTACGATAGTACACGTGCAAGGTATCGATATAATATTTTTCTTACCGAGTCCCAGTTTGTTTGTACGTTTCTAAGCGCGAATTGAATCCTAGCAGCTTTGTGACGAGGAGTTAAGTGGGGTATCTTTTTAAGCACTCCTCGGACAATATGCTTAGACTGATTTAAAGTTCTCCAAACAGTCATGGCAGACACTTTCTTGCCGGAAATTGAAGCAATTTGGGCACAGTATATTGTCGAATTGCTTGCTTTGTTTACAATGCGCCGTTTTTCTCGTTCATCAAAGATTGGATTTCGATTAGTGCTTCGCTTTGTAGCGTAACTTTTCGGAGTTTTCAAAAAATTGGCAATAACCGTGCAGCTACGATAAATTTCACGGGAAATTTGGCTAACAGTCCAACCGGGTTTTAAAAAGGCCAGGATGGAGCCCTTTTCTTTCTCCCTAAGCAAACTAGACCGTCCCATGTTATTTAATTTAGTCAATATTAAAGTTGAAATCAATAAAAACCACCAAATAAAGCAACCCTACCTCATTAACTACTCTAAACACTGTATCTTATATTTGTGATACGCTTGCAAACACGCAAAATTCTTACACTTCAAAGAAAACTTAACGGTGCATTTCCAGGCAACGCTAAAAACAGTAGGTAACGGTACTATTTTACAGTCTATGCTTTACTCTTTCGTTCCTTATTTTTGTTTTCGCTAAATTTCTAATAACAAATAATTTTCAAGGGAATGAACAAAAATGTTCTTCTTATCATTTTGTGAAGCACTGTATTAGGTTCAAAACTCCAAATTTTCGTGCAAAAAAACAAATATGCGATGCTGATACAAAATCTTTAAAATTTCTCGGTTATAGTGTCGCCACATATCCATCCTTACAGTACGGCGATTTACATCTGACAATTTCAACCATAACTTACTGGTAGGACCATCTTTTGTAAACGGCCAAGACTTATTTATACTTCCAGTATAAATTCCTACCGGCCAATTTATATGTAGCCTTTTTTAATATAAAAGTGAATCGTATTTTTCGTAGGGCCTTAATTCAGCTGCATTAATTACTATAATCTTGGAACAATTCCAATTATCTATGCATTACGTTCCCAAAATGTCATAGCAAACGTATGAAAGTTAGAAGAGTCTGACCTGTACGCCCAGACATACAGACATACGCTGATAGCGTCTCTTTTTTTATGTGACAACATTAAGTTGGTTATTCTGGCAGCTAATAACAAATTTTTATTCTGTGTTCTGAGCAAAGCTGAAGCTAGAAATAAATTTTCAAAATCTAAAAATAACTTTCAAATTTCCAAATTTTTGTTCTGCGACTTTACATATAGTGATCATTTGTTTTCAAAGTCTGTGTCAAAGTCAATTTTTCAATTTCCTCCGAATTACCCCATTTTTGCCCCTCGACTTTGCTCAATAACCGAAATTATCTCATCTGAAGATCTCTAAAGTAAAAAATAATTCTGCATCAACTAGTATATCCCGAAAAAGGTATTGTTTGCTATAATTTGTGAATTGAGCGCATCATCGAGACAAAGATCTTCGAAAATAAAGAAAATTGAAATACGACCGCCAATGACTCCCGGTATAGATCCATGATCAACAAATTTTTGTTGCTAAAATACCGTGAACATGGATGGTCTACAGTACATATTTGTGCTTATAAGGACAAATGCCTTAATATGGAATATATCGTTTTGAGACATTAAGCGTTTTTCAAAAAATCGCTTTTATAGAAATTTCTTATAAATTTTGAAATTATTGAAATTTTGAAATCGCGGCCAGAAGATGACATGTGTTTTAAGAACGTTAACAATAATAAAAAAAACCATATTTTTATTTAGAAGCGGTATTTACAAATATTAGGTAATTTTTCAAACGTCGCTATTTTGAAAAATTGGTATATCTTGTAAACTACGTATATCGAATTTTGCAAAAAAAAATTCCATAAACAGGATATGGGAAAGCTTCTCACATTCAGGAAGTCTGCTTGCACGCATTTTACTTTTAGACTAATTTAACGGAGGTTACAGTTTAACAACAATTCCGAACTTCACTGTTTGAGAAGCATTGTCGATTATGCCACTACTTGATGTGTTAGTCAGGAACATCGAGGTGACCGAGGCTTAATGATAGGTAGCTGTAAACGGGATTGAACCTGCGATCATGCGAACGATAATCGCTGGTCAGTCACATCATTGTCAAGCTAGTCTAGTAAATATTTGGAAGCATTTTCCGCGTAACGTCTTCTATGAGAAGATGTGAAACTCTGCGGACTTTAGGCTGGTAGAGAGAGTTCAATCTGTTTACGGAGTTTAAGGTTATTCTACTTAACCTAAATCTGCCGTGTTCTAAATTCAAGGAAAATCTGATAACTTTAAGATGCGGTGCATTTATATCACGTATTCGATATAAATATCAGCATAGTTTAATTTTTTCTATGAATTTTCTTAATTAGAAAATGGTGAAAGTCTGATGGAAACCCTTTGAACGCGACAGAAATTATTAATAAAAAAGAATTTAGTTAGATCTCCAGAATACTTCTAGTAAGATAGTAGTGTCTGCGCATTTTAAGAGTGAAATGGTAGCGGAAGTTGCCTCTTCGGAAAAGAAATCAAAGATGATCTATGTTCGGTACTGAATTATAAATCGCTTTACAGACTAATCGATTTTATTTGTATGCATACACAAGTTCTGGAAAAATTCCCGATTTTGATAACCGGATCCCAAAAGTCGCCATTAAAATCCAACCTAGAATATCCAGATCGATTTCAGCTACTCAAGATTAGGCATCACCTGGTAGGCAAATGCAGCGCTCCAACTCCTAACATTTTCTTACAAAAATCCTTGCTTAAAATTTTAACTAATCTCTCCATACAACTGTTTGTGATCATGTCTATGTTCGAGCTATCAATCGGCGTCCAATCACAACCATCTCCTGAATTACATTTAACAGAAAATCTCCCCATTTAAATAAATTTCCCTGTTAAACAAATTCCCACCATTCCTACATTGGCCTTGATATTTTTTCTGACGACTCTGTATTTAAATGTTATTGTTTAAAAAAACAAAACGAAAAAACATTCACCGAAACATCTATTCAAATTTTATATTACCATTTTCGATATATATATAAGTATCTGTATGTACGATTACTATGTATTTTATATAATATTAACTATTTAGAAATCATTAAAGTGTTTCCCATTTACTAGATTTATGTATATAAATGAATGCTAAATCTGTTTAGTTTATTTCTGTTTTTTTTTTTTCAATTTGCAATGACAATTTATTTTCGTCTTGCTCTTTTAAAGAAAGCTTTAATATTGTCCTTAATGCATATGAATTTAGTAATTAATAATAATAATAATTATGTTTTTTGCCTTATTTATTCATTTTTTCCATATATTTTATCTTTGGTGGTGGTTGTGGTGAATAATGATTAATGTGAATTGAATTTGCTTAAAGTATAATATATTTAATATTTCTAGTTTTCCTCTTTTTGCTAATACCATTTGTTTCAATTTCATATTTGTTTTGTTTTTACTGGTCAATGAATGCCTCATTTTCAGACAGAGTGGTTTCGATGCAACATTTTTTTGTTTTTGCCATCGAAATGATTTTCTTTTGAACGAAACTTTTTATACGATTTTCCTTCTATATGTATGTATTTGGGTTTGTTTTTTTTTTTTAATTTTTTTTAATACAATTCATATCCTATATGTTTGGTATGCTATTTGTTGCCGTTGGTTTCAATACTGCACTCAATATTTTAAACAGTGGTGGAGCATTCAATACGCGGGAGCAGCCACAACTTGTTATACATTTCCTGAAAAGAGAAAATAACAAAGTTAATGTAATTTTCGATTTTTTACAATAAAAATTGATGTTATTACATTTCATGGTCATATGTATTAGATCAATATAGTACCGGGAACTGAATTTAAAAAAAAACTCGCTTTAAGCGGTTTTAAATTTGGGAGAAAGCCGCTTAACTCACAAATTAATTCGTACTATTTTACATGATTGTTTGGGTATTACACAAAGGAAAACTAATAGGTACACCACATTTTCGTCGACGGTAAAAATTCCAAAATTAATTGAAACCATAACTAGCCAACAAAAAAATGAGGAAGTCATTCCCCAAGAATAGCATTTTCATAGCTTCTACGAATGCTATATGAGCATATTTTCCACATCTTATGAAAATCTTTGTAAGATTATAACAATTTAAGGCTATGCTGAACTTTATTTAAAAAAACTGGCCATCATTAATAACTTAATTTATGATTTAGATTATATTCTAATTCTAATTCTATTGCAATCCTGAGATACAACATTGAAATGAATTTCGTGAAGAAAATTTTTCACTCCTCTCGAAGAACTCTTTTTTCCTGCTAGGTAATCGATATCATTGCGAAGCTGATATGTTGGATTGGCAAGGAGATGATTTCTGTTTTTTACGGAAAGTAAATTTAAAATTTTTTTTTTAATCTACAATGTGTCGTTTTATGACCATCTTCCTTTCTTTTAGTCACAGATTGGAGAAATTACTTATCGTTTCCAGCAAAATGCTTGAACAACTCTGTTGTTAAGTTCTCATGTATATTGAAGAATGTTCCTTTCAAACTGTTTTGCAGAATCCGAAATATGTGAAAGTCCGAAGTTTAGAAATGTCCGTCGAAGCTTCCATATTTCTTGTGGAGTCTGCAAAAATGTGTAGCGATGTTGTGGTGGCAAATCATGCCTTTGCGATTTACCAATTCAATCGTTTTCAGTTTTTTGCAATTACTCTTCAATCTTTATCAATTGTTGACAATAGATCTCATGTGGCTTGATTCCTTGGAAGCAAAGGAAGAAACCGCTACCTTAAAATCTTTTTTGGTGCAATTCAGTCTTTGATGAAGTTTGATCACGATCATCTTGCTTGAGCCAGGATCTTTTTAGATTGATGTTGTTGTAAAGAATCCATTTCCCATCACTAGCATTTAATCAATAAATCACAAGTGCTTATCCGCTTTCCTCCCTTACATCGTGCGGAACCAAATATCAAACTTTTTGACACGTCCAAATCCTTTCAACTGTTTTCAATGGTCATGTGCGATACTTTGAGCTTCTTTGAACTTCTTAAATAGAAACAGGCCAATAACGGATTTGTTTACAAACTGATATTACTTGAAATAAAAATTCTTGTGTTGGAAAGCAACAACTTCAGCATAGAAAACTTATCCAAAATCTTGGCGTGAGTTTTGACTTCTAACTTTAAATTCATCTCAAATTTGGGTGCCTTGATAAAGTTAGTTCCATCCATTTCCATATTATCGCTCTTTTCCTTCACCTTGCTCCTGAAACTATTAATTTCGATCTTTGTGAATCGAAAACTGGTACATTTTCTTCACTTTCGCAGCTAATAAATAACAATTTCACTTTATCTGGCTCATCGCTTAGAAAATAGTCGCAAAACAAATTCTCTTCATCAATATCTTCTTCGACTGTCTCACAATGGCAGCAGCAGGATTATCAAGCTTTTGTCATGTGATATTAAAACACTCACGGCAAATTGTTGAAACCTACAATTGTCGAAACCTAAAAATGTTCATGGATTATCCCACTGTGCCCAAGTGAATACACAGGATTTTTCAGCTTACAAAGAGACAAATGGCATAAAATTTTCGGGTTTTTAATACAATTTGAAGTAGTAGTAGTAGTAGAAATTTAAGCCAATCGATAGCAAATTACAGAGAAATGAATTAATTCCTTCTTAATTAACCCTTCTGACTAACATAATAATCAATTATTTAAAAGAAGACATTGCGCAAAATAGTTGCACGCTATTGTAGTTGTGCAGGCAGATACAATATCAATCCCATTATTAAGTATCACACACATATACATATAAGGTTTCTGGTGATTTCATGAGAAAATATTCAATCTCTTTATACTGAAATTTGGTTCCAACGACGAAAGTTTGAAAGAACCGTTCGATGCAGTAAAGATGAGCTGAATTTTTACCGGTTAAGCTCCCCTACAACTGCTTTGACATACAATCTATTTAATTTAATCTCTATTAGACTGCTCTTTAACAATATTCGAATTCTTGCACATGTTGTTATATAACACAAAACCGATAAAATATAATATGGGAACATAATAACTTTTACAATAGCACACGTTCCGTGAATTTAGAAAACGCTAACACTTTAAAAAAAATTAAATTTAACGTTTCGCAAATAAAATAATCATAATTCACAAACCAAAAAGAAAAAGTAATGAAATTAAACAAAAGATATTTGTAAAATTGAAATGTACTTTTTATTTCTACATATTTTGTATATTTTATATTATATTATAATGTAGAAAAATTATCATTTGTAATAATAAATATAAATATATTTACATATTCTACATTGGCAACTCATGTTCAAGGCTAATGAAAACGTAAACAAAGAAACCTAGCAAAACTATACAGACTTTTTTATTGCAAAATGGAGACAAAACATGAGGAAATTCGAACTTAAAAAGAAAATTATTAATAATTGTATAATTTACACTACCCATTGCGAAACGCAAAGGCGCATTTATTAAAAAAAAAAAAATAATAATAATAAACTAATTTATAAAATAGGCAAAACAATAATAAATGTATATCATGACACAAAAAATGTACCTGAATACAATTCGAAGTCGTTCGCTTTAATCAATAATAACGCAAAAAATAAAATGTTTTTGTATAATCTTAAATTGCCTAGCAAAGGTAATGATCGAAACTTGGCTATCTACGATATTGCAAGTAAAACATCACTTATGTATATTGTAAAAAGAATAAAGCATATAGTTCACTTAATATCAACACTCACAAAAAATAAACTAATAATGTTTTTAACATGTTGTCTCTAAAAGAGAGATGAGAGAATTGGAAAGGGGATACAGATAACTATAATTTCGATTTATGGAATGATTAATTTTATTTCTTATAATTTATTACAAATCAAAAAGAAAAGAGATAAGTGAAATCTTAATATATGCGAAAAAAATACAAACAAAACAAAAGTATATAAAAACAAAGACCCTACAAATATACATCAAAGGGAGAGAGCATTTAAGTTTACTAAAATATACTTAAATCATATAGTGGAGGGGAGTTTTCTTGTTTTAGTTTTTCGTCATTTTGTTTACTTTATAGGACACCATTCATTTGCGATTTCCCTTACCGGACGTTACGAAAGGACCCACGTAATTGCTAGGGAAAAGACCCGTTAGACCATTCAATTCACCGCGCCACCATTCAGGTTCATCACGTCCCAGTACGCTAATGATGTCGTCCTTATCGAATGATAATTCATCATCGTTTATTGCTTTATAGGGGTACAGAGCAATTACTTTATCTGAAAGAAGAGAAAAAAGTATACAGATTGTTTTACAAATTTCGTTTCACAGGACTAGATAATTTCACGTTACATTAGCGAATTATCAAAATAAAAATGGGAGAGAATTGTATTCCACAGAGAGTAACTTTGAATATTATGGCCACTATATGATCCAAAGTCGAACAATTTTACCTAAATGTATTGGTACAAATAAACTCCGCCGTTTAACAAAAAATAGCCTCACTAGCATAGACAAAGTAAACGCATAGATAATTTTTTTCGTTCTGAAAACAATGTTGAGATGATTAGAGAACCATGATGAGAGAACCATTTGCACAATATTTCCAATAACAAGTTGATCAAGAATATATGAATAAAATTACATATGACGTTAAAAACGCTAAAATATTCAAGTTCCAACTTAGAAAAGAGAGGAAAAAATTCCGCTCTTGAGTGAACATTGGAAGCAATTGTATTATTGCAATCCCCCAAAATTGCAACCCCACAACCGTGAAATATCAACGATTATGTGTCAGCATCCAACTTATTTGTGTGCAAAAAGCCGAGTTTTTGAATAAATCTACAATTGATACAAATCGACGACGTATGCGTATAGACCAATTATTTTGTCTTACTACTTAATTATTTAAAAGTTTTCCAACGTCGTGTGCGATAGTTTCTATAGTATAGGAGTTATTGTACAAAAAGAGTGCAACGAAGAAAACGGTATCATCTTACTCTCTTGACTCTATACTCTAATCTCTTGACTCAAAAGAAAATAAAATATGATGTTTATTTTTTTAAATCAAATTTACCAAACGCAATTGGTTAACCACTAAAAAACACGCTCTATATTACTTAAGGAAGGCAACATTATTCTATTGCATAATAATGCTACTCCACTTGCAACGACGCCAGCCAAAACTTATTTAGAACCCCCCAATTGAGTAGCGCTTCACATCATATGAAGAAACCACAAATTGCATAGATTCCGGTATAGTATCGTTTTTTTTCATGTCTTAATAGCCCAGCATTTAAGGCGTCCGGGATGGCCAATTGCAAGGCAATCAAAGACTTTCTCAAGGTCAATTACCAGAGCAGCTGCATTGTTCCTAGACGAAGCGGAATTCGTTATGAAGTGATCTATGTGTAAAAGAACATCACATTTGAATACCATTTGATTGTTACAAGCTAATTTTCATGTTCTCACAAGTTTTGAAAGGCTTGGTAATAACGAGATTGGTCGGTATCCTTAGACTAAAACATATCTGTTGTTTGAGTTCGGTATTGCAAATGTGATAGGTGATTTCGTAAGTGGGGAATAATTCCATTGGCAGAAGTTTTTTTGTATAATAAAGTGATATTTAATGTAAAAAAGTAATTTTGTCAATATAAGTTGCAGTATTGTCTTAACATGACTTCATTTTTAAGTGCACAACTATATCAGGGACAATAAAAAGAAAGTGATTACTTCTGCATGATCTTGAAAGCTTTACTCATTGTTTCGTTCAATAACTTTTTATTTTGAAGGCAATTGGCCAAAGCTTGCCGATCCTGGGCGGCAGTTTCTTTTAGAAAAAAGAATCAATGTATGGATAATGGATTTCCTTTTATTATACCTTGTATTTGATAAAAATTTGGAAATATCGATCGAATATTTACGCCATTTCTAACAATTATGTTCCGTATAAAAAAATCCAACTTTCACTAACATAAACGCAGCAATATGGATAATAACCAGATTCACAATTAGTACCCCCGCAATTCTCATTGTGGACGTTCTCTTCGGAAATACTATACGAGGATACATAAAAAACAACAACTTCGGAGTATCAATTAAAAATGGATTACATTTAAACAACATATGTGACATTTATTAATGGTAGAAAGTCAATGTATTTCATCACGCGACGATGTGTCTACTTAAGGTACAAAGCAGCAAATTCCACTAGAGAACATACGAGTAATCTTTATTTTTAGTAGACGTTTCTGCTAATTTTTGTGTACGAAAATTATTTACGTTCTGGTCCAATATCAACTTTGCTTCACATCTTACACAATTGTTAATTGAGAATATAAACTTTTTTAGTACGAAAATAATGTTTCTGTTTTTATGGCATTGGAAATATCCACTTACTTCGAAAACTTAATGGAACGATATATTTGGGGTGCTCAAGACCGTATGTAATTTCCTCTTAATACTGTTAACTAAGTGTTTCATGCCACTACACTCACCTAGAATGGTTTCTGTCATTTCAATGCGACTACCAGATACGGGCGTATTTCGTCCACTATTGCGACCGCCTTGTAACACTTTCACATAAGTGGCGGGGAACCAACCGATTTGGCGCTTGCGACCTTTAGCTTGTAATTCACCTTCCCACCAACCAGTTTCCGTCTTCTTGCGTATCATTATCAATTGGCCACGCGTTAATGATAACTGCTCAGGACTTGTGGCTTCATAGGGAGCAATGACTTGTGCTATTTCTGAGCGTTTGGCTCGCATGCCCTATACGGAAGAGAAAGCAAGAAAGTGATGGTGATAACAATAATGTAACTGTGTCGAACATGGCTATAACACATTCCTTCAATAAATAAGGATAAACAAAAAACAAAAAAATAAAATAAAACGTAACATAAAAACCACTATTTAAAAAAGCGTTACAAATAATAAAACATTTGCGTGTTTACAACAATCTAGGGAGAGACAGACAGAGATAGAGAGACAGTATAATAATTGAATTTTAATTACTGGAGTCATGGAAGAAGTACGTGACATGGGGCGACTAAACGATTCAGCAGGTTCATTTGATTGTGTCTTATTGTTAGATTGTGTATTGATTTGTGAGACTTCCGTATCCAGATCCTCATTTGTACGTATCTCTTCGGCTGCAGCCGCAGCAGCCGATGTTTTATCACTTTCAATAGAGGGCGCAGGCATGGGTATTTCATTAGTTAATTGCGTTTCTTCTGCAGCGTCAGGCAGTTGTGTATCTTGCAAAGCTGTCGAAGCGTCTGTAGTTATTTGATCTTGAGCATTGCCATTATATGTATTATCCTAAAAAGGGGGTAAATGAGAGAGAGACACAAAATGTTTGGAGTTTACGATTAGGAGGACTGACTACTCATCTAATGACTTATGACTTCGATTAATAAACAGTTCGTGTGTGCTCGTGTGCGTTCATTAGTACTTATAACAAATTATTTGTTAGTCATGCTATTAACAATTGCTTAACCACACCGGAAACATTTCTTTGCTTACACTTACCTTGTACGTATCGTCATCGTATTGTCCCGCCGTTTCGGTAACTGCAGTTGGTGCTGCTGCTGTTGCCGTGCCGCCACCGACATCCGCTTTTTGTACATAATTTGAAGGAAACATGCCAGTGCGATTACCTATTGTACCCGTCCACCAATCGCCTTCCTTTTTGATAACCATAACCATTTCACCGGCACTGAATGTTAAATCTCCTACCTCTGCTGATTCATAGGGATAAGCGGCAATGTAGTATTCAACATCACCATTATAAGCATCGGTTGTAGCCGCTGTTGAGTCTGTGGTAGTACTAAAATATAAAAGATAATTTAGTAAAATAAAAACATCGTTCTTTTAATTCCAATCTATCAATCTAAAAAGGAACGTAGCGTAAGACCGAAAGTGTATAAAGGCGCTGAATTGGATCATTATCAAAGGACCATTCGTACCAGACACAAGAAGTCCTTGCATTTACATCAGGAATAACTAATCAAAGGAATTTCACCTTGTTTAAAATCGTTGGGAAAGATTCAAACTAAACGAAATTGGGCAGCACTTCACATCATATGAAGAAAAGTAAAATAATCGATTCCGGGATAGATTTCTATCGACAAGGTATTTATGTGTTTCCAGGAATATGGGAAAATAATATTTTGAATTACGTTATTCGATAACAAATGTCCAATTTGTGACAAAAAAAAAAACGGCGGAGACTTAGGCAATATTTTTTGGAGCTATTTCTTTATACTACACTGTAGCACTATTACTAGTCAAAACTCTTACGAACGAGAAGTAGCAGCCAATGCGTTATTATATGTCATGGATCCAATCAGATCCTACTGAGTGGACTACCTATTACCTTTCTAACATCACTCAATTAACATCACACTCAAATAACATCAATTATATTTTTTTACATTTCCTGTGTACTTACGTGTATTGCTGACTATTGTCGTTATACGAATCCTGAGCCGCGGTATATGTTTCTGTCGCTGTCTGAACCTCCTCTTCTTCCATTTTCTCCACATATGTCTCCGGGAACCATCCCGTGTGTCCATTAATCTCTCCGGCCAACCAACCAGGTTCTGCATTCTGTTCAAGGGGCACAAATATGACATCACCAGGAGCAAATGATATCTCATCAGCGTTTCGTGCAGAAAATTCATAGACCGCTCTATATTTGACAAAGCCTTCTGGAGCCGGGCCACTTGTATCCACGGCGTTCGCTACTGTTTCCGCAATTGCGGTGTTATCATTTGCCAAACCATACTGATCAATACTGGATGCTGTGGTTGCACCCCATGCTGAACCAGTGTCCCATGCCGAAGTCGCCGTAACATTCTCATTCTTTTTATTATATTTCAGTTCCAAGATTTGGGTGCGTTGTTTGTCGTAGTCAGTATACAGTTCTTCGCACTTTCTAATGAGATCCGAAAGTTCGCCCTTAACTTCGGTGACTTGTATGTCATGTGAGTTGATATCTTCTTTTTTGGATTCGATTTCAGATTGAATATTTTGAACTTTGTCTTTTAGTTGCTTAATAACAAGCTGCAACGATAGATCGAAAGAAAAGCACAAAATAAATATAAATGCATTTAAATAGCTGAAATTGATTCTAAATTCAGCCAGTTTTGTTTCTTCGCAAAAGAAATTTAATCGTTAAAGAACATTGCAACAAATTTCTAAGCACTTTTCTTTGCGAAATCTATATAATTCGGAAGCTAAGATGGCAGTCAAGAATTAAATAAATAAACAAGCGCTAATGAAAATTGTTACTATATTCAATTCCTTATCTGAAGATATATTACTATTCTGATATATTTAAGGCCCGACTCAGGCAGAATAGTAAAATCGTTATATGTTGATAGTCAAGCAGTCCATGATGCCAGACTATGCTGAACTCCGGGGCATATCAAAATCCCAGCACGAAGCAAAAAATGCCCTGGCAAGAAAAGCGCTATCTATATTAACTTTATATTCATTATTTTCATTCCCCTATATGCCTGGAAGATGGTATTTAAGGACAGACGTACAAAAAAATCTCTGTCAGTTGGCTGGTTTCTGTACTAGTAATCTGAGAACCACGTGCGAGATTGTCACAGGTTAGATACTTGACTAGAAAATGGGAGCTGTACTTACTGCCATGTTTGCGAGGATGAGTAGGAAATTGACACTATTAAACCTACGCAAGGGAGGCAGATGTCCATCACAAAAAATCTCGCATCATTCTCCTCAATTTTGATTCAATTAAAAGAATAATTTTCCCTTGCACTTCATGAGTGAGATATGGGACAACATCTCAGATTTGGCTTACTAACAATTTAATTTTTAGACTTACTAAATGGTACCTACTGCTTAACGACGGTTCTGAACATCAGTTCGAAGAGCTTTTACTAGATGAATCGACTGTCTGAAATGTTCGTAACAAACATCGAGGTTACCGCCGCTTGAGGAAAAATTTGTTAGTTGTAACGAGACACGATCGTATGCAAAATAGTCGCGCCACTGTCGATTACAATTAAGTGTTACCTATTCAATTAAATATCCCTTATTTTTGAAAGCAATTGTTCATCTCTTTTTGCAGCTCATTTTGCGGGATCTTCCTACTTTCATCTTATATTACTTACTCGCTTACTATTTTCTAGCAATTCATTCTTCTCCTTTCTCTTTTCATCTGCCTCACTCTTCTCTCTCTCTCTCTGTCTTAGGTAATCTCAAAGGATCAATTGACTTCCACACATTTCCAAGCTACTTGTCCACCAATTTATTCTGACAGTTTGCGTTTTAGTGGAAGTTGAAAATTTAGAATTTGGAAAATTCGGAAATTTTTTAAAAAATTATTTTAATTATTGACCAGTGGCCAAGAATAGAACCTGACGTTCGGATTACTAATCTACTTTGCTTCCACTAAACTTTCGAATGACTGTTCTTGCATTCAGATTCGTCTATTAGACCGCAAAGATCTTAATGTGGCTGTTCAGGCGATTGCTACCTCGTTGAAATTATTTTTTAGGCCGATGAAGTTAACCTATATATTTTTTTTTACATTAGACCTAACAACAGCATTATGATGTTCTATTTTTTGACAAAAAGACTGTATTTACACTTAATGGATATAAGCTAAAACTTTCCACACGACTTTGAAAATATCGACTTATTCTGCTTTGTTCTTTATTCACACAGCATGGCTCTGACAAATTTCTGGCTATATACCTAAACTTTGTTAAGATCTGAGGTAACACAAGTATAAGCGGGAATTACACTTAATGGGTGTGAAGTTGTCACGACATACGAAACAGAACCATGATCTAAGATTTTATTCAGATAATTCAGGACAGGAATAACATAGAGCTGCTCTAATGACAGCTCTTGATCGAATGATTACATAATTTTACATACTTTCATTATAGGTACACGGCCAAATATTTTATAATAATTCTTTCATAATGATTAGCTGTTTTTAATATAAACCGCCATATGTCGAACTTACATCCGAAATTTTCAAATTATCTATTCTTAACCTTAAAATCACCCTCTTAGCCTTCGAATTATAAGCTTATAATTATAAGCTTTATAAGCTTTCCATCCATGAATGAGATATAGGAGAGCTCACCGCATTCCGCTAGCTTACACTCCATTCCATTTTTTTACTCGCTCAACTATAAAGATAGTGTAATTAATGGACACGTACTACATATTTAATTTACACATATCTTTCTTTACTTCACATCACTGTCGTTTATATAATTTATTAGCCTACCACGATTTCTAGAAATCCAAATTTTTAACTTACACTTTGTATATCTGTCACTTACTTGTTTGTTGGCAAAAGCAGCAGTCAACTGTTCTTGTTGTCCCACATCCGCTAAAGCGCCAGCAGCCTTAGCTTTAGCATCCCATTTGGCTCGTTCTTGTGTTAATTGCAGTAACTTTGCATTTTGTTCTTTGATGCGTGCTTTTAATTGTGACATATCGGACATTGAGGTGTCGCGTTGGGAGCGCATCCCATCGATAACAGACTTGACATTGGTAACTCCTGCTCGAGTTTCACAAATCTTTTGTGACAGGTCTTTGATCTAATGGAAAATGTAACAGTGATTACAGTTTTAAAAAAGTTTGGGATTAGTTGGATGGATAACACCATTAAAAAAATATACCTTTTCATTTAATGTGCTTAGCTCTACATTCAATTGCGTATTCTGGGCCTTTTGTTTCAGTACTCTTTCTTGTTCTCGCTGCTTTTGCGAATTCAATTCAGCAATGCGTGCCTGTTCCCATTCCAATAGACGTTGCTTCTCCAGTTCCCTGGCAAATGTTACAATTAATATTATTTTTATTAGATTTTAGAGCTAACTTTAGCTTACTTTCTTGCTGCTTCTTTGGCTTCTAATTCGCGTTTTCGTTGTTCTTCCTTTTCGAGTTCTAATTCACGCTGCTTTTGCAGCTGCCTTTCAAGTTCTTCTTGTTGCTTACGTTCGACCTCCAAGCGAGCCTTTTCCCGTTTTTCCGCCTCTTCGCGCTCCTTGCGTTCACGTTCCTCTTTCTCTTTACGCTGCTGATCCTGCAGTACTTTACGCCGTCTATCAAGTTCAGCTTGGCCTTTGTCAAAGTTTTCTTTGCGTTTATCTTCAAAAGATGCTGAAAGTACATACGATATGGGAACATTTACAAAATGTTCGGAATTACTAAGTCAATTTCAATTGCATACTTTGCGGCAAACCGGCGGCAGGATCACCATCCACTGCACCTTGTGAAGAAACCGAAGCATGTCGGGAAGCTGGTTGGGAGCCAGGCCTTGAGCCAGGGCCTGATACCGAACCTTGGCGAGATTTATTTTTGCGAAAACTAGGTGGTATCCAATCTATAGGCAAAGTGGGTGGTATTTTCTCCCCATTCATGGCTTTGTCACATAGAAACATTGCCAGAATGAATTCATCGCAACTTAGACGACCGTCACAATCTAAATCAGACAATGTCCAAATTTGTGCCAGAGTAGCCTGAGGAAGTTTACTTTGTACGAGAATGCTGCGTGCTTGGACGCCCGTCAAAAAGCCAGTACGATTGCGATCAGTCGCATTGAAAACCTGGGTATATTTACGTTTAGCTGGAGCCTTGACAGCCCAATCGCCTTGTCTGAAATTAAGAAATGTTATTTATCATCCTGATTAGCCGGCTACTGCTGTTGGTTTTAGTACTTACGGCGATTCTAAGGAAGGTGCCCTTTCAGAAATGGACATGTTGCGACTAGGAGGATTGCTTTGTGGCGGTGTAGGCGTTCCCGACACCTTGCCATCAAGCGCCGCCGTAGGGGGAGAAATGGCTTTGGCCGCCGCCACCGCCGCTGGATTTACAGCCGGGGGTATACCGGGGACAATAGCTGGCATAACCGCTGTGGGAGCTACCCCTGGTACCATGCCAGGCATCATAGGTACTGGTGGTACACCAGGCATTACACCAGGTTGTGTTACTACCGGCATGCCAGCCACCGCGGGCATACCAGCAGCTGTTTGCATCATACCAGCTTGCATTGCAGCTGGCATCACTGGCACAGCCCCGGCAATCTGTTGCATTGGCGGTATACCTGTCATCGCAGCCGGAGCCATACTGGCCTGTGGCACAATTCCTGGCAAATTGCCCGGTACCATGCCTGGTACTATGGGCACAGCACCAGGCATGGGCACCATTTGTGGCGGTGCTATTCCCGCTCCTGTCATGGGTGGTACAATTGGCATTGGTGGCACTTCTGGTTTTACAACTTTGGTAGGATCCAAAGGACTTTGGCTATTAGCACCTGTTGGTGTTAGTGTTGGTGTCGTACCTACAGAACTCAAAGAGGCCAGCAAAGACGGCGGCAAGGCTTTGGGCACTTCCATGCCACGCAATTTCAAATTAATCAGCTTGCATGCAATGCTGAACTCACTAATGTTCATTTTGCCATCGGAATCTGTGTCTGCCAGAGCCCTGATAAGAAATAAAAAAAAGATGCAAATAAGAAAAACACTCTTGTATAAAAATAGAATCTTTCAAATGAATTATAATTGGAAAACAAATTAAATGAATCATATGTGCTTATTGTTTACTAAATTAAACTTGTTTATAGGGGTACTTATTAATGCTGATAAGAAATGTTTGTTCAGTCGAATTATTGAATTAATTCTGTACTATTAAACGAATAAAAAATGTTTTACGAGTTCTCCGTCTGCTACAGTGACCCTGATAATAATTTTGCCAAATTCCAAAACTGTTTTTATCATTTTATTATGGAAACTCCCTGATAATGATAAAAATATATGAAGAATTTTCATCCTTTAAGTTTCATGGAAATCCAGCGTAAGAATTGGTTCTGTGCAGTTCACAGTGGCGCTATGGAACGTTTCAGATCGCAGCAAAATAGTGTACTGTCTTTGCATTAGATGCTAGAAGGCATGTTTTATTTTTGGTCTAAATTGTAGACTGAAAATGTTTTTTAAGATTCTTTATGGTGCTCTATTAAAACAGATGAAGAACCACTTATTTATATACTCCTACAACTACCCCGGCGAGAATCATTTCTGGTAACAAATCACATAACAAGGAAATGCGATATATCGCAGAAAAATGGTACTATTTATTCTATAGGTCTCCGAAGACATGTTTTAGACCAGCGTTTGTTCATTTCAGCCTTTTGTTCGAAATAATAGACTGAAGAATCTATCTTTAAAACCCTTTACGACACAGTACAGAAACTGTGCCGTAACTAAAGGTCTAGTTATTTTATTAAAAATATTTGTATGAAACTGTCATAGCCAGAACGAATTCTAACCAATCACATAACAATTTCCAGATTTTAGGCCCAACTAGATATAAAGTACTACTACTTCCAATAGTTGATTAACATCGTTGTTCTCTTCAAAACGGTTTCAAATTCACTTTTTAATATATTCATACAAATTTTATCAGTTCGAGAAGGAGTTGTTTGGAAGGAGTTTGTTCATCTATGGCAAAAGCTTTTACAAAGCATCGGAAAATGGCAACTAATTTCAGAAGAATCAGTTCTAGTTCGTTTTATTTGAAACCAATTCCAAATAGTTAGTTAATATTAACGAACATACAAGCGACAGTCAGCCACCAAATTTAAACAACCCCGCGAAAGTTTTAACGATCACGATTTAAGGATCGCCATTTGCAATATTCAGTAAGTATAGCAGCACCTCTGCTAACATATTCAGCCTGGTTAGTTTCGTCAAGGATGTATAACCGATGCGTAAAGTCGATTTTCCGATATTTCAACTTTGCAACAATGCATGAAAGGTTGATTTATCGATTTTTTTAACAAAAATAGGTTTTTCGAATTTTCGATTTTTTTTTTCCAAATATACATATGAAAATATATGAACTAATGTCGATTTCTCGATTTTTTAATTTTTTTTAATAAAATTTTATTAAATAAAATTTAATAATTTTTAATTGATCAACTGATTGAACCGACCAAATATCCAGGAAAACTTGTGGGCTTATACAACACTTTTTCGTTTCCTAAATAGCTGCTATATTATTTATGGGAATACCACCTCCTCATCGGAAGCCAAAAGAGCTTTCTGTAACACAGTCGGTAACCGACATATTTCCAAAAACGTCATCCACTTCCCAATGAAACCATGCAGCGTTAATTAAATTATAGATAGAGCAGGGGTCTCTTGCCGAAGTCCATTGAAGGCTTATTGCACACAAAAAAACTCGTTTCCACTTTAGTTTCAAAAAATTATAAACTTAATTTGAATTGTATTTCAAATATCTTTAAACATGTTTTAAAACATGATATAAAAAAATACATTAATAGCGCCAAAATGCCTCGAATTTTGACAAAGGCTTTCTGTAGATTTTTTTTTCTATAGATTTTTATGGCTATGGCTGCCCTGCCACAGATGGCTGTACGCACAAACGCTATACGTAGCATATGATCATTTTCAAAGCAAACTAATAACTCTTACCTGTGGAGCAAAAATAGGTAATGCAAACAGTGTGTTAAAAATCTTATTCACCCATCCTTCAATGTTTCTAATCATAAACGACCTTAATTTTTTGTTTGCATGTGTGTGTGTATTACTGTTTTTTTTTTTTTTTTTTTTTTGGAAAAATAAATTAAAATAAAATAAATAGAACCAGGTCAGTCGTGTGGAAGTTTGTCTCAAAGTTTTGAATCATTCCAGCAGCTACCGACGAAAGTTGCTTGTTGCCCATAGCAGGCAGAAATTTCCAACATATTTTAATGACGATATCAAGAAGGCACAGGAAGAGGAGACAGAGTTGTACCGTATTTCTTTCGAAACTGACGCTGATGGAACTTCAAAAGGATCCACTGATGGAACCTCAAAAGGATCCACTAATGCAACCTCAAAAGAATTCACTGCTGCAACCAATCCAGGGTCTGCAAGGTCTAAGCATTATAATGGAATAAAAGTTTCATCGATATCACAGCTTTATGTGTGTCTTATATAGCTTTGAAAAATTAAATTTTAGAAAGTACAATAACCGTCCGCTTTAAATTTTATCTCAAAATCTACAACACTTGTGAAAAATCGAGTGTAACTTTTCTTAACATCTTAGCCACATATTTTTAAAATGGATGGCTACTAATTGTTAGTCAAAATTAAATCTCTGAATTTTTTTACATACAAATTTCAATGTTCAAGTTTCTGTTTGATACATGCACTTATAATGCACTTATAATTTTGACCAACCTATTTCATAGAAAAATAAAATACTCTGATCTATCTTCATCGGCAATGACTCGAAAACTTGGCTTCTGAATCTAAAATTTTTTTAATTCATTCATTTTTCCAATGCCGCAAGATCTTTCGGAGTCATATTCATTTCATTTCGTTTATTGAACAGTCTTGTAATTTAAAGCCTTTTGGCCAATATTAAGCAAATTACAAAATCCATAAAATATTCATTCAAATTAAATGCTGCTGTAGTAATTTTTAGTATAATTATTTCAGACTTTCTTGATACTGAAATAAGTTTCAATAATATACTTAGCAAAAAAGCCACAAATTTAGAGGGGAAAAATAAGTTGGCAACATTGTTTGCAAGCAATACTCTTCTCCTGATTTTTTGCTTTTTTTATGAAATTATCAACCTCTCCTACAGATTGCTATCGTTGATAATAGGATATGAGATATTACTGCAACCTTATCAAATATTGAGGAGGAGCAAAAGTGGATACGTATACAGAGAAGATCAAAATTTATTATCTCGTCCACGTATTATTGTCAGAAATAAAAGAAAATCCATATTACTGCTATATCCCGTTATATCACATCTAAGATCTTACAGTGAGTATATTTCTAGTCTCGTTAATTGAACTCAACACATCATTTTATGAAGAATGCAGGCGTTGTTAACATTTTAAAACATTTCCAGGATAAATCGAGATGGCAAATCGCTTTACTAGATATGAATCTAAGCCTACATGAATGACAGTAACTCATATTAACCAATGTGATTTGATTTACTTTTGTTGCATCTCCTCAAACACCAGTTTTGCAGCCTTCTCCTTTTCCATTATATACACATACTTATGTGTTTGTAGCTATTAATTGAAGTCACATAGCGTACGGTAGCTCTCATATTTATAAACAAATAAAATCAAATACCTTTCTTTTATATCATAACATTTTAAGTGTAAATAATGAGTGCTATAAAACACTGGCAAACAGCAAGAGCACCAACACACTGCCTGAGTTTGAATAAATTGGCATTTAGAAATATGAATGTTTATAAACGTATTTAGTCATAAATTTTTGTTTTGCGGCATAGTACTACAAACAAACGCCTTTTAAACAAAAGCGAGAGAAGGAATCTCTGAGGAAACTCTTGACTCCTCTCTGTATGTTTTACAAATCAAAGGTTATTTGCTAATTTGCAGCAATAAACTATATAGCCGATGGGTTGGCTGGGTTATCACAAGGTCAACTGCTTCGGCTTTGATTACAATCTTTTGTTTGATTGTTGTGTTCACAGGCAAAAGTAAAACAAAAGGTAAAAAATAAATGGATTTTAAATCAATGTTATATATTTGAAATTTGGGCACACTTGACTATGGCTCATACTCCAGTGTGGACAAATTTTAGTACATAATAACTTGACTGCCACAGGGAGTGTTAATTTCTTCTCCATATAAACAACAACTCAAAAGTAGTAACCCAATCAGAAAATAGTTTTATTTTTGCAAATAGTGTCATACGGGGTGTCCGTCGGGAATGTATACTACTTTATTTTGCTGCCATTTTGGTAAACATTATTCTTGACAGTTCATACTTGGCAGTCGTGAAAATTTATTATGCAAAAATATTCGATAAACCAACGTGTTATAATCGTTAAAACATTTTATCAAAATCAATCATCAATTACTGTGGCGATGAGAAAGTTACGTGAAATTTTTGGGAGAAACAACGTGCCAACAAGGCGCACTATTTATCGTGTAGTGAATGATTTCAAACAGAGAGGGTCTGTAGCTGATAGGACCAAGCATGTACCACAGCGTACTGCAAGATCAGCTGAAAACATTACTTAAGAAAGTGTTCAAAACAATCCATTAACCTCAATTCGACGCTGTGCTCAGGATCTTAGTCTTCAAAGAACAACTTTGGCCACAAATTTACACAAGGATTTGCATTTGCTTCCATTTAAGAATCAGTTGACACAAGAGCTTCTTCCACAAGATCATTTACGCTCGCCCATGACAACCCCGATTTTCATGAAAAAATCATAATGAGTGACGAGGCACATTTTCATTTGAATGGATATGTGAATAAACAGAATAATCGCTTCTGGGCAATGGAAAACCCTCAAATTATTGATCAGGCATCTTTGCATCCATTAAAAGTGACAGGCTGATGTGCAATTTGGTCAGGACCTTATTTCTTTGAAACTGAAAAATGCGTAAAGGTAACTGTCAATGGGGAGCGATATCGTGATATGATTGAAAGCTTTTTAGCGCCACAACTGCATGCTTTGGGCTTGATTAACATGTGGTATCAACAAGACGGTGCCACATCGCATACAGCCAGGATTATAATGGAATTACTGCGAGACCTCTTTCCACAACAAGTTATTTCAAAAAATGGTGATGTTGATTGGCCTCCACCGTCGCCTGATTTAACTGCTCCGGACTTCTTTTTGGGGAGATATCTGAAAAGCAAGGTTTATGCAAACAAACCAGAAACGCTTGAGCTATTCAAACAATATATTCGTGATGAAATTAATGAAATACCGCGTGAAATGTGTGAGAATGTAATAAAAAATGTCCTCAAAAGAGCTCACATTTGAGAGGCTAACAGAGGCGGACATTTATCTGATATTGTATTCCACACATAATTGGCGACATTAAATATAACATTTATCAACATAAGATCCAGTCTCTTTCATTTAATCCAAAATTATAAACAAACAAATTAGTATACCTTCACAACGGACACCCTGTATATCATAGTGATTTTGGCACTTGAGGAGAAAACAATTGTAAAATATATGCAAAATACAAATAGTACCAGTACCAGAAAAAAACACAAAATATTTATTATCCATTCTAATTTAAAGGTAGAATTCTGTCGCAATGAAATACTTGTGCCAACGAATAATCAATTCAATCATCAAAAACTTTTTCAAATACATTTTCTTCAAATAAGACTTCAGTTCTCGCTGCGAATTCATTTCATTTCATTTTGCATTTCTATTATTGAACAGTCTTGTAATTTAGTCTTTTGGTCATTCTCTTTCTTTTTTGAATTCTCTTTTATTCTTCTTCTAGCAACTGAAAAACGCCACCACGAGTAGATAGTTTGAGTTTTGGATAGGGAAAAAGGCCAACAGGAGTTATATCTGATGAATACAATTGTGGTTCGACGTTATTCGTTGAGTTTTTGACCAGAAATTCGTTCACAATGGATATTGAGACAAATTCCATGAGTTTTCTTTCTACAAATTGGGACTTTTTACTCTCTCAACTGATTCTTTTTACGGTCTGACCTCCCAAGAATTCCGAATACATAACACAGCGAGATAATAAACAATAACTTGCTTTTTTTAAATCGATTTTGACATGTTTTTTCGGATTCTGCTAAGTTGAAAGACTCCATTCCGGAACTTATTGATGGGTTTCCATGACAAACTCGTCAAACCATGTCTCCTTATCAATTATAATAAGTCTCATGAATGTTTATTTAGAATTGACACGTTTTGTCATATCTTCAACGACATTTACGCGCAAATTTATCTCAAAAATGATAACATCGAGTACTGTAAAGAAGCTAAATGGCAGAATGCGCCCAAACTCCGTGTCAGTGTAGAGAAGAGTTGTGCCGACTTAGCAGCAACAGGATTTTTAAATGAGGAATTCTTGGTATTTTTTTGGCAAGATATGATCCCCATTACTGACGATATAATTATACTGGCCCAAAGAAAGTACCCTATATCCTAGGTATATATATTTTTTTGTACATGAAAAAACCGGCTTAGGTGTAACACCGTGAGGAGAGCGTTCAATGTGTCAAGTATATTTTGACAAAATGTGTTTCATGGCATTTTAATTCGATTAAGCTACAGAAGCATATCATTGAGGGGCAATCAATTTCATCTAACTGTAACTGTATTTAGAGGTTGCCGCAACAAAATAATTAGGTTCAAGCAAGTGCAAATTCGGTTAACGCATCAAAATTGTAAGTGAAATCATATCAGTTTTCATTTTTCAAATGGTATAAATTAAAACGAATTCAAAGGAGGCAACCACATCTAAAACAAATCCGATCGTCGACACAAATTCTTTTGTTACAACAGGTATTAATGTAAAATTCTTTTACTGTTACCGAAATTTTGAAAAATTCGGTCGCGACGAATACTGTTGTTGCGACCAAATTAGTGGGAAATTCGATTGTCAAATAATTTTGTCCCAGGTAATTACGTTTTGAAAAATCGTATCGCTGGACCGCAAATAGACCATATCGACCGGCTCGTTGGGCTAATTCCCATACAAATTGGATGATTGTTTTATATTGCTTGATAAATTTTGGAAAAAAAAATCGCCCCTTCTGGTACCTCCCAGACAAATTATGCATTCATAGATCATAACAACGATTAAAAGAATATTAATTAATTAAGACATATGATGAGCAAAAACATCATTAGGACAAATCGGTGACAACTGCGTACGCATGATTCCAACTTTTAATCAAAAATTAAATCAGAATTTAAATTCATCTAAAATTTTAGCACTGACAGGGGAAGCTCTTTGCTAATTCCCACAATCGTGGCTTCAACGATTTAAATAGGGAAGATGCTTCTTTTGTTATCTCACAACCATTTGAGCTCCTAATAATTCGTATTTCGGACCAAATAACTTGATCTATTGCCACAGCTCTTTAGTAGATGATGGCATAGTTTTCGTTCCTCCTCGCCTATATTCTTTTCCCCTAAAAATGTGATTTTCGTAACATCTGTTATTAACTTTTGTCTTTTCATCCTCAGCTCTAAGATCTACTTTGGTTCAATGTTTGAGAAAATTTATAGTTTCATGATGTTCCATGATAGAATGCATAATTTTCATTTCATAGTGGCTGCAACTATTTATGTTTCATGATGTTCCATGATAGAATTCATAATTTTCATTTCATAGTGGCTGCAACTATTTATGCCCCATTTCTTCCCTGTTTGTTTATTAAAAGAACGACTATCAAAACACCTAATTTTTTGTGGGACGATCTCATTTAAACTTTAACTGTTTGTTCAAGCCCATTTTACCAATATTGTGGTAACTGTTTGATCCCCTTGTCAAGGGCGATAATATAATTTTTTTAGTCATTCATTCATGCTCTATTCCCTAAGAACGCGGATATTTTTTAAGTATCTTCCCATAACTTTACCTACGCTGGTAGGTGAATTTACGCACTCACTTTAATGGTTTCAAGTTTTAACAATACGACTTTTAACAAATGCTCTTTCTGAACGCGATTACATTATGAAAGTAGAGTATTCAAAGGAGTAAAAATTTAACTTCATGATGTTAGTTTGGTCATTTGTACCGCTTCTACCCTTATTTACACCCAACCTGTAGCGCACGTAGGCTGTAAGGAGAACGGATACTCCCAATCATGTCAATGAACCTTCTGCCGGTCGCCTTTTGTGGTTCTATTTTGATATAGTCCCATGACTACTTTATCATAATACCGGTTATGTCCATATATTTCCAATATATATATTGTCATTCCAATTTTACCCCCTAAAAATACGAACGTCGCAAAATTCTTACTTCGCACCTAATCTTTAAGAAAGATTTTTTCATAATTCTAGATTTACTCCTTTAGTCTGGCCGGTGGTTACACCAATTTTCGTGATTCTAGGATTTGGTATCTTTTGTCCTGTTTTGTCTTTACCTTGAAAATACGGATACCGAAAAATCCTTATTGCCTGCCCGCTCTGGATGACCAATATGGACAGGATGTGCCTCTTTTTACTATTAGTCATTAAATTGTCAAGCGCCATATCAAACAAAGATTAGAAGAAAGAGAGTGCTACCAACCAAACAACTTAGCATTTTGAACGGTCATATCTCATGAACTATTGGAGGTACAAAAATGCGATCGCCATCAAGAGTAAAGACTGTTTTGTTATCAACCATGAAATTTTCATATGCTTTATTAGGCCATGATTGGAAAAAGAGCAAATAATTATGTTATTGACAATTTAATCCAAGTTCTATTTTATATTGCGAATTGAATATTATGTGGTCATAGATGACGTTTTCATGCCAGTTATTAAGTTATTGAAACCGAAGCTGCCAAAACGTTCTTTTTATCAAATAGGCAGCATATTTTAAAAAAGCACAAGCTTCTATATCATTGACAACTTCTTCCTATCGACTTCTTTGTTACAATAGTTTTGTATATACATATATATGTATATAAAACTCTTTATGTATATAAATAAGTGCAATCTTTTTGTTATTATTCCGCTAAATCAACCTAACCACGCAATGTGCCTCAGTGTGATCATTTGCTGCAAATGTTGCAATTAAAATTTGTCATATGTATAATTTATCATCATTTATGTCACAATCGTAAAACATACCGAAACAAAAACGGCGAAACCCATCATCCCAGTTCACAGACAATCGATAACGGATGTAAAAAAAATTAAATTCAAATACATATCGTATGTATAGGTATAGAGCAAACTTTGGTTGAATGCCAAAATAGTTATTCCACATGGAACCAACAAAAAGAAGTACTAATAGTCCATGTCATGTCTCTGATAGTGCAGGAAAATCCTCAAACTTACAGAAAAAACGTAGGAATTGCGGGAACAGAGGGGGTTATGTCATGTTTTTGTAAATGTATAAAGTTATTAAAAGAAAAGCTGGAAAAAAACTTTCAAATATTTATGTAAATTACTGAAATTACGACGGCTGCATTTTACCCGCATAGAGATTGTTCACCGTAACGTATTTGTCAAACTAACTAAAACAAACAGCAGACAACACTAAGTAATAACAAAATGTTTTGGGATAAATTAAGAGTGATACCTCAAGTATACAGCAATTAGATATAGAACTGTAGTATATAAATGGTATATAAAATTTTGTAAGTATGTCGTTTAAGATAACTATCACATGAATTTAAGTTAATGTGAAAAGATTTGATTATATTATAATCGCGGGGCATTACACAATTTCAAATAATTATTGGCAGGGGTCGACGTTCGAAGTGTTAACAATTAAAAATTCCGTAATTTTATCATTTTTGACGTTTCTACTTCAAAACTTCAGCATATCCTAGAAACATTTTACAATTTTAAGAAAAATATGTTAAGTTCGATCTAGCCACCTTTATCGCATACAGTAGCATCGGGTGTGTCCGGGAAGGCCACGAAAGAATATAGCCTTATGGCGTTTTGTCGCATTCTCGGGCATTGTTTCGGTTAGTTTTTGGCCAACATTAAGTAAATTATAAAATGCATAAAACAAATGGTACTGCAATTAAAAAAAAAACAAAAAACAATATATAGTTGTATAATGCATTTGTTACTGAATTATGAAGAAGATACGTTGTAATATTGTAATTTAATCAAATCGGCCTTCGGGCTTAAAATTACAATCTTGAATAAATAAATAAAATAAATATAGGGTGAATTTTTAAGATTTAAGTTTTCCAGATTGGCAGCACTGGTTGGTAATGGTGTCCAAACGAATGAATGGAATGACAAATGACCTACCACAACGTCTAATTTTTTGATGAATATTTTTCATTTTTTGCTGAACGGATTCGTACACAAGTAAAACTGTCGCATCTGGAGTGATGAACACCCACATGCCATACATGAATTACTGAAACATCCCGAAAAAACGACAGTATTTTGTGGTTTATGGGCTAGTGGCATCATTGGTTCATTTTTTTCAAAGACGACCGTGGAAGAAACGTTACTGTCAACGACGAACGATATCGAGCCGTGATATGCGATTTTTTTTTTTTGTCCTAATTGGCTGAGTTGAGCTTGGTTGACATGCGGTTTCATCAGGACGGTGCAACATTCCACACTGCTCGTGAAACCATGAATGAATTTGGATGAATTTGGTGAGCAGCTTATCTCTTGATTTGGTCCTGTAAGTTGACCCCTAAGATCTTACAATTTAACACCTCTTGATTATTTCTTGTGGGGTTATGTCAAGTCGTTAATCGTTAGTATGTGGACAAGCCGAACACTATTGAAGCCTTTCAGTGTAACATAATACGCGTTATTTGTGGAATACAGGCCAAAATGTTCGAAAAATTGGACCTTCCGAATGGACATTTTGAGACGGGGTCGCGAACAACATTTACATGAAATTATCTTTAAAAATTAAATGGAAAAGACCAATTTACCGATTCCAATAAATAATAAATTTTAATATATGATGCAAACTTCAGTGTTTTATTCGATTTTTAAAAAATTACGTTCAAATAATCACCCTATATTAACCTATAACGCTCAAAATAAAAAGAGGCGAAATGGAGGAAAATAAAAATAATGAGAAAAAATTAATATTGAATGATATAGGTCGGTCCAAACTGCAAAAGTTTTTTTTTTTTTTTGTTTAAGTTAACAATTTGAACAAATCACAAATACGCGTAAATCACAATATGCATAAATTAAAATAAATATATTGAATGATACAGATCAGCCCAAACTGCAAGTTTTTTTGTTTAAGTTAATAATTTTAATAAATCACAAATATGCCTAAATCACAATATACAATATAAAATAAATACTATTCCAAAGTAAATTTAAACATTTATATAAACCAACCAATAATAAATAGAAAATATCACTCAAAAATGCAGGCACTAATTTGTAGAGGAATATTCACCTATGTTGACAGCATATGACAGGTAAGTCTATTACGAAATATTACGAAATTCTAAGCTCATTTAGATATGCATTGAAAGATCGCACTGTAAGTTTGGGGATAAACAATTGTCTTCTACGAATGAAGGACAAAATTGAAAAGCTTCATATTGCAACCGCGGTTACAATATATTTTGTAAAAACATAACAACAAAATGTATTAAATGAACATCCCTGGAATTTAATCACAAAAGGTGCCACATCCATTGAGGGAAAAGATGTGGCGAACAGCTCTGTTCAAAAATAATTGAAGGGGTTTCGTATATTTTTGACTAGTAGCAGAGTATACCTATAAGCAGTACATAATATTTGACATAAACAGAGCACGAACCCGTTGCTTTTTCCCATACAAATAAGTGGTGTATAATTGCCTCAATGCATAGTTAACACTTAAAACAACGTGACTAATGTGCTACTCAATGCGCAGCTTATCATCTAATAAGACTTCCAAACATTTCATGTCGTCCGCAAACTGTAAATTAGAACCAGAAGAAAACTGTGAAGAAATGCAAACGGTAACTTTTTCCTGTAAAAAAAATCTGGGTTCCACGGGCTTTGTGAGATGATGCTCAGTCTTAGTGAAACATCCAATGGTTTCCACCAAATATTTTACATTCCCAATGTAACAAAGCACCGTTTAAACTCTTTTCAGCGTAAATTTGTCGGGTTTCTTTTAAGACTGGTGCTATAACGACTTTTCACAGCGAAAGTCCATTTAAAAAAAGGTAGTGAAAATTGAACCTAATTTTTTCCACTGGACAGTACTATATTTTTAAGGGGACGGCACCACTTTTTATTTATTTATTTATTTATTTTTGGTTTGTACCTATAATTTAGAGACTTCCGGCCAATTATAACTAAGTCTGAAAGTGTTGTAGAATGTGCCTTTAGTAAGAATCAGGATATAATTTAAAACTTTTTAAATGGCTTGGTAGTAAATTGTAAATTCGAGCTACTCTTATTACAAAAGTACGACCCATGAGTGTGGCTATTTTAGGAATAAGAAGCTGCTTATTACGAGTGGAATGTGAAAAAGTAAACGAATTAATTATTAAAATCACGGGGCAAAGAATTTTCAGTATAATTGTAAAGGGAAATTGCTATAAAAGGGTACATTTATATTTGAGGCGTGAAATTCTTATTTTATTTTATAACCTGTTGAAAAAATACTAAATTGAAAATATTAACGACTTAACCTTTCTTAACCTATAAAAAATTTCCATACCTCGATCGATATAACTTTTATTTCATTTTGTTTAATATTATCTTTTCTTTTTGTAATTACGGCTGAGGAGCCAACGTTGATGATAATGTTATATAAGTATATATAATATACATTTACACTTAAGATCATTATAGATACTCAGGAAAGTATTGCTGTGTAATACACATTTTTTGCCTAAAAGGCTTAGTACAGCGTGTCCGTCGGGAAGGTATACTACTTTGTTTGTTTATAATTTCTGATTAAATGGAAAAAATGGATCTTATGTTGGTAAATGTTTTATTAAATGTCGGCAATTATGTATGGAATACAATATCAGATAAATATCCGGCAATCAACATCATCATTTCTTGCAATAATTTGTTGTGGAAAGAGGTCTCGCAGTAATTCCATTGTAACCCTGGCTGTAAGCGATTTGGCACCGTCTTGTTGATACCACATGTTAATCAAGCCCAAAGCATGCAGTTGTGGCGTTAAAAAGTTTTCATTCATATCGCGATATCGCTCCCCATTGGCAGTTACCTTTACGCCGTTTTCAGTTTCAAAGAAGTAAGGTCCTGACCAAATTGCACATCAGCCTGTCACTTTTAATGGATGCAAATATGACTGATGAATAATTTGAGAGTTTTCCATTGTCCAGAACCGACTATTCTGTTTATTCACATATCCATTCAAATGAAAATGTGCGTCGTCACTCATTATAATTTTTTCATGAAAATCGGGGTTCTATTGGCATATGCACGGCGCCATAAATAGTCTTGTAGAAGAAGCTCTTGCGTCAACTGATTCTTAAATGGAAGCAAATGCAAATCCTTGTGCAAAATTGTGGGCAAAGTTGTTCTTTGAAGACCAAGCTCCCGAGCACGGTGTCGAATTAAGGTTGATGGATTGTTTTGAACACTTTCTTGAGCAGCAGTAATGTTTTCAGCCGATCTTGCAGTACGTTGTGGTCCATGCTTGGCCCTATCAGCTACAGACCCTCTTTCTTCGAAATCATTCACTACACGATAAATAGTGCGCCTTGTTGGCACGTTGTTTCTCCCAAAAATTTCACGTAACTTTCTCATCGTCACAGTAATTGATGATAATTGATTTTGATAAAATGTCTTAACGATTAAAACTCATTGGTTTATCGAATATTTTTCCATAATAAATTTGCCACGTCTCTACTTCACGACTGCCAAATATAAACTATCAAGACTAATGTTTACCAAAATGTATACAAAACAAAGTATACCTTCCCGACGAAAGGATAAATAAATAGATAAATAAATAAAAGAGCAGAAATTCCACAAAAAAAAAAACAAGTTTTCGTGGGAACTAGTTAAGATCTAGAGCAATAACCACAATGTTGATAGTTTCAGTTGTTTGTAGGCAGGAGAACTAGAACCATGTTGCTGAAATAGTAGTTTCGAACTAGCAATTTCTTCTGAAAGGGACTATGCCAGACCTAAATCTACCTAAAAGTCGATAATAAAACTTGATAGTGGGTAATTCGAAATCTGCTCTATCAAATTTGTTTTCAGAAACATAAAAGCCAAGGCGCAATATGATGGAGAGATATATTACAACCGAAAGCAGATGTTCGAATTATTGTTGCATTTTGCAATCATGAAAGGACCTAGAAAAGCGCTTTTCAGTATGGAAAACATTAATTCCAAACTCTTAAGTTCTATTCGCTATGACAAACAATAGTAGGTTATAAAATTTTCTTGAAACCGACTAATTAACTAAAATCTCACTAGAAGATTGACAAATTTAAAAATCATATAAAAAACAAAGGCTATATGCAGGAGGTACATCGATGAGCTCTTCAGTAAGCAATCAGTGTCAGCCCTTCTGTCAACAACGCAGTTGTCGGATGGACGTATAGTATGGACAAGAACTTCTAATGATTAAATTATACTCGGCATTTTGTTTTTCTTTTTTTTTTTTGGAAACTTATTCTAATGGTTTGGAAAGAGTCACAAAAATGTAATATAATAAAACCATATTCCTTTATGGTCGAAATGATGTTTAAGATAGCATAGGAAAGCGCTGAAATTTCTGTATTTTTAGGCACGGATAGATAGCTACTATAATCACCAATTTCAAACATTTTTACAAAATACATTCTATCAGCTATAGTAAGCAATCGTGGAAACCAACAAATGGTTATTTTCCCTTAGCAAAGAAACATCTTCAAACATTAGTTCTTTTGGTCAAGCCATAGTTTGTAACAATAATGATGCATTTTATCAATTTTGGGGCGTCATCCAGTTACGTTCTCAATATTTTAAAGAGAAAAGCAGCAAACATATGGGTATCTTAGCAGAACTGACAAAAAAACAGTTTTTTTTTATCACAATCTGGTATATTCAATGACTCATTTAGCATCAAAATCAATTAAAATGATATTCCCAAGAGAATTTAAAACATGATAGAAAGCTGAATATAAAACTATAGAATATAAAACACATTTCTTCATTAATAGGCTATTTTATTTTAAATTCCGAAATATTCAATTTGACGACCGAAATTAATTTATTAAAGAAATCAATTACCTCTGCCTCCCGTAGATAAGATATGAAACAGTTTCTCTCATTCAGTATGAAAAGTTTTACTACACCTATCGATTGCTTGATTACTCGAAGTCTCCGTTAGTACATAGAGATCGCCGCTCAAATAAAGTTAGACCACTGTATCGGTGTTTGAATCTACGAACGATCATAGTTTATAAAATATGGCTTTGGATGTTTGATAATAAAATTAGGAAGACTATGTAAAATTATGGATAGAATTGTACGAATCTGCAACATCAAAAAAGAACAAATTTACTTCTCAACTTTCGTTTAAAAATGCTGTAATACTTGGCGAATCTTAGAAACGAACGTTAGTTAATTTGCTTCCTCAATCTTGGGAAGAAACCACAACTAAATATCGATCTTAATCATGAATGTATGTATATAAAGTATCCTAAAAAGAATTCATTATTTTTGCAATAAATGGCTTAAGTAATCTGTATCTCGCATTGAATAAGTGCGATCGGTTTACGTTAGATGGCGTTGGAAGGATACAATTTCATACTCAAATAACTGCTCAAACGGCTTTATGATTACTTGACTCAGTATTGTTTGAAAGGGGAAATACGCTATAATTTGCTGCAAATTTTACTACAAATTTAAGTAGCGTTCATGATCCTGATTTTGTAACAGCCAATCTCACCCAATATTGGTTTCGTTGAATCAGTTCGTTCAATTTTGATGCACCAAACTCTGGAAAAGCAACTGCCGGAAATGTCGATAGAACAATAGAAACCACCAATTCCGGCAGTCATGTAAGCACTATTTCAATTGCTAACAGGATTAACTTTTAAGAAATGTTTGCTGTGTTTTTGATAGTATTGGTCGGAGATCTTCTACTATGAGTTTCTCCCCTAGGACCAAGCTTTTAATCCAGGCCTAAGCTGTCAACTACCCCCACCCAGCTTTGGCCTACACGAGGGGAATAGGACAAACTACTTAATTTAACTAAAAATGCTTTCTAAGTTTCAATTGACAAACTCTTAATTCCAAGCGGTGATTCACTCAACGTTTTTCGAATTTCAAATTTGAAATGGAAAAACTGACTTTCTATTGAAATTTCCATTTGGAAATTTTAAATGAGGGAGGACCTGCAATATGAAATGATCTTTTCTAAATATCAAACGAAAACTTTGAATTCCAATTATTCTACTCTGAGTTTCAAACCAAAAATAAGACCTTCAAATGGAATTTTTTAATTCCAAATTTGTTTTTTTTAACTTCCGTCGCAAATTCTGAATTCCAGTCAGCATATTCTGGAATCCAGATTGAAATGTTGACCTACAATTGGAATTTCCATAATTCCAGTTATGTTTTATAAATTCCTATTGAATGTTTAAAATTTCAGTGAAATTCTGAATTCTAACGAAAAGTCCGATTTGGAATTGGAAATTCTAACTTTTAATTTGCCTTCGGAATTAGAATTTAAAATTCTGAATTTCCATTAATATACTTTGAATTTCTAATCGTAGTTATAAAAAGACGTAGTTGAAAAAGATACTGATTCTAAAACTATTAAACACTTATTGATTTTAAGCGGTAGAAGTACCAAACAAAAGTAAAAATACCGTTACAAATAGCATTTAGGACGCCTCATCTACATCATTGAAAAAATCCCTCAATAGTACTTCATCTAAAGTTTATTTAACTTTCTAATTCTGAACAGGTCTTGGCCTAATTCTGAACAGGTCTTGGCCTTATTCTGAACAGGTCCCAAAACAAAGACAAAAACAAATAGCCCTTCACCTCTTCAATGAAATGTGGGAAAAATTCTTACATTCAGTAATTTTACACTCATTCTATTTTTAGACCCACTTAACGGTACCTACAGCTTGACGACATCGCTTCCGAACACCGCAATTTGAAAAGCATTTACCAGACTTGTCGATTACTCGATTCGTCAGACACATCGAGGAAAATAAACTTGTTCTTTTGTATATTAAGGTAACCTACTATTTCTCAGCGACATGTTGTGCCAGGTTCGATTCCGGGAACTGGAAATTTTTCAAAAACATATTTGAGCTGCGCAAGTAAAAATAACTTATCTTGGCAATTTCTTCAACAATATGCAGCGTAGATTGGAAATGGGTAAGGAAAAATGTAAATGGATATCAGTATCAGTAGTAAAGTTGGTGGAAAAACTCATTAAACAATATTCAACGCAAACATTGATATCTACACATTAACAAATAAAAGTTGCTGATCCATTGAATGATCTCACACATTTGTGATCGAATTCTGGTGGAAAACATCGATCTGAAGAAATATCATTTCAAGTGCTATCAGTCTGTCACTAACAAAATAACAGGTACTACAACATATATATGAAAAACTTGTAAGAAACTATTTCCGCATTAGAATGCTTCCATAATGTACAATAATGCTACTTAATAACAATAGCTCCTTAATAACCGACACAATAGCAATTTATTATCGCTTAAGTGGACCAAGGAATTTAAATACTTAATTCCTTCCCGCATATCACATTATTATTATTGTTATTTTCTTCAATTATGAGACGTTTCAATTTAGTAGTTATTTTTTTATCATTTCTTGGAAAGTCCTTGTGTTGCTTTAATACTTGCAGTTAGTTATCGTCGATATTATATTATAATGAGATATAAATGAGTCTATGGATAATCTATTTAACTTCAGCCAACGTCTTCTTATCCAATCGTTCCCCCAGACAAAGAGGTCATAATTGTTGAACAATTTGCATAAAAAAAGGCCCCAATAAAGATTGTCTGAAGAGGTCGTCGATGGATATCAACATTACTTGCGCTCATTTTTTTTTTTTTTTTGGAGGGTGGTTGTTTAGTGATATTTATACAAAAAATCTATCAGAGGCAGTCATTTTATAACAACAACAACAACAACAACGACACTATATAAACAAATACAATATCTCTTAAGATGACTCACCATATTTGACCCAATATTAAAGGCGGCAATTGTGATTGCAGAAAGAAACCTTTTGCCTGGCCACCGGTAACAAAGCCTCCTTGCGGCTGCAAAGATTTAAATTGTTCCTGGTATTTCAGCTTTTCGCGTTGGGTAATAACCCAGGGATCTGTGGTTGGATTCATGGTGGAACTTTGATGGCTGTTATTAGCAACGATTTTCACTGAATTCTACTGAACAAAGTATGCACGATAACAAAAAATTGTGGGATGGAAGCAAGCAAGTGGAGGTGACAACGAATAGCCGATTCTTTATCTAGTTTCCCAAAGTTTTGCCTTCGTCGTCTTTTCTTCTTGTCTTAAAATTGGGACAATGCACTTAAAACGGATTTCCTTGCAGAAATGTATATGACGTCGTCGTCGTCGGCGGCGAAAAATGTGGAGATGTGACACAGTTTGTTCCTTCCGGCGATATTAGACGACACTTAGTTGGCAATGTGTGCTGCTGTTATTGTCGTTGCTACCTCCTTGCGTTGGCTCGCTCTGCAGGATGCTTCCAACAAACTTTGCCTTCCTGATGAGTATTTGTTCTTTTCTTCAAATTTCAAGTGGCGTGCAGGGAGGGATTGGTTAGTGGGTGGAGGAGGTGTCTTGAACTATATTTCGAGATCTACTTAGGATTTGGGCTGATGCTGCGATCTGTTTCTTCCCCCTTAAATGTTACAAATTTTGATGGGTGTATTTTGTGTGTAGTTTTTATCCGATGATGTGTAGTTTGTTATTATTATCGCAGTTGTTGTAGACGGAGATTTCAGTACACACGCAACGACGAACACGTTGTTCTTATTATTATTGTTGTTGCTGTTGTACTGCTTTCGTTCGCTCGGGTGCCCGTATATTTGGTTGAACTTTTTTGGTCTTCCGTTTGACTACTCTTACTACTCACTAGCGTTATTTTTGTTGGTTCTTTCTATTGCGTTTGCGTTTAGATTCCCACCACCCGCTTTATTTGGAACGTTAAAGTCTGCTCCCTCCTCTGCTTCTCCAATTTGTGATTTCTATTAATGGTTATTATATCGTTAAAGTTGTTCGTTCGCTCCTCGTCGGCTCCACCGTTTTCCTCCGTCTGACACTAAATGCATATGTGTACTGGGTAGTAAAAGTTTACAGCTATTCCTTCTTCCTTTTTTTTTCTTTGGTGTGACGGGGGATTCGGACACGTTCGTTCGTAGCGAGGAGAGTTGTGACAAAAAACCGAAAAAGAAAACTCATACACAATTGAAATCCCCGCACTCTCTCACAGACGAGCTAAAGCCTGAAAATACCGAAACCGAAAGGAGGAAAGCGTACGCAGCAGCACGACGTATGTGTATCCAAAGACATTTGAATGGACGGAAAGATGGAAAAAAGAAAGAATGTAAAACAAAACTTGTGAAAAAAATTATACTTTTTTTCGCACAAAATTTAAACACATCAATTGTATTTCGAATTAAGTAATACTTCGTTTCCATTCTTCATTTTTCCCTATGTGTTATAATCATCTTTGTTTAATCTTCTCATTTCGACTCAAAGCTCGACAATTTTGTAATTACACTTTTCTCTTTGCTTCATCCATTCAAGTGAAGGAATTTCTTTCCAATTCGAATTTTTACCGTAATTCATTAGGATTTCTTTGAACTTCAACTCACTTTTATTGCAATCTAAACACTTAACACTTATTTCAATTATTTTGGAATTTTGTTGTGAATTTCCCAACGAATTTTCGTTTTTTCTTGCGTTTGTTGGTTTCAAGAAATTCCTTTTGTATGAATTGGAAAATTTTTCTACTACTATTCGTAAACGTCAGTTTTTCAATCAATAAATTTGTCACATTGGCGCTGCCAGATGGTAACATTTGTATGGGGAGGTAAAAAAACGGCGTAAAAATCGCTACAATTCATTTACAAATCGTTTACATTGGCCAAAACACTCAAGACATGACCACTACAGGTTTTTGCTGCAAGAGTTTTGCATAACTCAAAAATAGGTTGAGTGTGTTATTTGATTGGCAATGAAGTAATTTAGTCTTTCTGTTCAAAGTAAATTTAAATCTTTTTATTCTTCTAATTAATTCCAAATTTCAGGATAAGTGGCATTCTGTTTAATGATAACTCGATTTTTAGGTACTTTTTTTTTAAATAGGACTTCGGAATGTATGAAAATCCGAGGCTGTATTTTCTCTCTGCAATCCAACATTCGAGAGTGACAACAGAATTGTGTCATTAGTAATCTATTAACCGTATAATTTACATTAAGTTGACATTTTATGCAAACTCGTGTACTTAATGTACAAAGTTATAATTCTAGATAGATAATGAAAAAATTGAAAATCGCTAACATAAATTGAATGTTGAAATTTCATTTCTATAAAATTAACAATTCGAAATTCATTACTCGTTTGTAATACAGAGATGGTCAACTTAATTGACGATGGCGGTGGTTAGCTCAAATAAATCCGAAGATGCCAGGTAAGAATTATAAAGGGAATAGAGCAGCACCCCTATCGGAACTCCTGTATTTACTTGCCAAGTATGCAAATGTGTAACCTAGTGTTGCCGTGGTAGAAAATCACGGTATGTCAAACTTTCCAAAGAATTTTAGGATTTCTAATTTAATTGATGATTTTCCTGTCACATGAAAAAAATATATACAGATTATTTTATTATTATGCCGGTGAAAATTTCATATGTCTTGCTTATTTGCGTTGGCTAGTACAGACCTCAAAAGGAATTCTTTTTTCCTTACAAAATGCATGTAAATTGTGAAAATGGGGTTCCGTTTACACAAATTTTCCGTTGTCAATCCGTTTTGAGGTATTGACCTTGAACGGAAAGCGCAAATGAAAAATTTGACATTTGAGACTAATTCGGGGTTATTTTAAGTAAATGTGTAGATATTTCTCATTGCTCTGAACTGGAAATAATGTTCTGGTGATAGCTTGGTACCGGAGATTTGACATTTGGTGCATGACAGCAATTTTGATTGAATAACAGTACTAATGCAGCAAGACGCTAACTGAAAGTCATGGTAAAATGATTTTCAGTAAAGATAATCTGTTTTGCTTTGTTTGCATTTTGCTGTATAGGGATAACACTAAATTTAATTTTCGTTTGAATTCAATAAATAAATATTAAAGATTTGTAGTAAAATTGTAGACACTGCAGAGATGATGTAAAACATACAAAATTTCTTACGTGTGTATGAGATTCGTTTGTTCACATGTATTGTGCGAATATACTTTTTAATCATAAGTGCTTTGTTTTTGTTCATTGCAACAAAATATTTGTTTTGTTTATTAATAGTACATTTCCATTTATGCCAGTACTGAGTTGTCTTTTGGAGATAGAAAAAGCAGTACACTTCGTAGCAATTATTACTGTTCACCATGAATCTATTTTTGAAATAAGACTGGACAGTGAAATATACCAAGCAAATCTATTAAAGTGCCAGCCCATTTAGTGTAATTTTGCCGAATGTAAAATGTCATGGACAGCTTCTGTTTCTTCCGACTAATTTGGCACAAAATTTGCTTCAATCCAATCAGGAATATTAAAGCCTGGAAGTTGGTATCTCGTACACGTTAACATGTTATTAACATTAAATAATATGGCAACACTCAAACTGTCATCAATCACATGCTTGAGTTAGGTTACGACTTTTCTCTTGCGCCACGCTTTCTGCCACTTTCAACAAAACCCTTCGTTGAGTAGGGAGCACACGTGCTTCCAAACCGAATATCTTGCAACTTCCTGGGTAAACATATATATTCCATAAAAAAGTTAAACAAATTAAAAATGTCGACTACTTCAGAAGACGAAGAAAATATTGTGAGTGGTGAAGAGGAGGAAGAAGTTGATGAAGAACAGGAGGATGATGGAAGCGAAGAACATGATGCTGAAGAAACATACGAAGAGGAGGTGGGTGACGACAAAGGTGATAATCAAGATAAGGAGTTGACGTGGAAAGAACTGGTAAGTAAGATAGCACGCAATCGCCATGTGGTTTCATGAAAAACATTTAATTGAATATTAGTATTGAACTATTGTAGGGCCTAAATGATACCCTGTGTAAAGCATGTGAAGAGCTGAAATGGAAGGCCCCCTCAAAGATTCAGAAGGAGGCTATACCTGTAGCATTGCAAGGCAAAGATATAATTGGTCTGGCTGAAACGGGTTCCGGTAAAACGGGTGCCTTTGCTTTGCCCATTCTTCAGGCATTGTTGGATAATCCGCAAAGATATTTTGCATTGATTTTGACGCCGACACGTGAATTGGCTTTTCAGATATCTGAGCAATTTGAAGCATTAGGTAAGTTGCATGCAAGTGCAAGTAGCTGATAGAGAATGGAGACCAGCTGGCAGAAAAATGACAATTAAAAATGCTTTATAAAACATTTATAGAAAAACAACTTACAAATACGTCCTTTGAAGCTTCTACATTCACTAGTCATTTACCTTTGAAATTTTACGTTTGAAATAAGTCAAAAAGTAATCCCTAAAACACGAAAGTCAATGTTCCGACCGGACGTTTTGAGTCCTTTTGCCTTGATGATTGTGCCGCACAATGCCAAAATTTTTGCCTTTAATACTAAGAAAATTGACCAAATTTGTATTGTTTTGAGAACCAAAGTGTTTTGCATACAAGTCCCCGAAAATTGTATTCCGTTCATAAATAAATGAACAAAGATCAGACGAAAATACCGCCTAAATGGCGGTACTGCCCTCAAACGGAGTTCCTTTTATAAAGTGCACTTTCGGTATAGAAAATCTGTTTTAAAGCTTCTTTTCGTATAAAACAACTATGAAAGGCACATTTCCCTCCGGAAACGCATTAAAAGGCGTTTGGGAAAATTGCTTAAAAAAAGACGTAAAGAAAAGATCTTTTAGTGTTGAAAAATCCGCATAGAATCGATCATTGTTTCTTCAGAAATGTAATTCAAGATTAAGCATTGTCTTAGAAAGGAACATTTTGCGTACAGCAAAGGCGCTTTGATACGAAAATGGATTTGAAAGACAAAAAATCTGGACAGTGACTCAAAAATTACCTTAGAGAAATGTGGGGCTTCATTCCATAAGCATTGTCTTGAAGCAAAAAGTTCCTCTTGAGTGTAAATGTGTTGACCACAAAAAGTAAATTCAAATTATTAAATATAAACAGTAGTATGTACGTCATTACCATTTGGTTCCATTCTTTGTTATGTAGTAGTACTTGGCAATCCGGTAGCATTTCTTTATTAATACTTGCTCCCAAACCTAAGCTATGATGTTAAAACTTAGTTTGATATAAAACACATGAAATTACCTATTAATATTATTCGTCACTACCTCTGAGCTTGATGTTATAAAATGCAATTAATATTTTGTTATTAACAGAAACATCACTAATATTGTATTTCTTTTGTGTACTTTATTCTTGCTCGTAGGCAGCGCCATTGGCGTTAAATGTTGTGTGGTTGTGGGCGGTATGGATATGGTGTCGCAGGCCCTGCAATTGGGCAAAAAGCCTCACATAATCATAGCAACTCCCGGTCGTTTGGTGGATCATTTAGAGAATCTTAAAGGTTTCAATTTAAAAGCGATAAAATACTTGGTCATGGACGAGGCAGATCGAATCCTTAACATGGATTTTGAAGTTGAATTAGATAAGATATTGAAGGTTCTACCCAGGGAAAGGAGAACATTCTTGTTCAGTGCCACCATGACAAAGAAGGTCAAGAAATTACAGAGAGCTTCTCTCAAAGATCCCGTCAAAGTTGAAGTTTCCAATAAATATCAAACTGTAGAACAGCTGCAGCAGTACTACATATTCATACCGGTCAAATACAAAGATGTCTACCTTGTTCACATACTCAATGAATTGGCCGGTAACAGTTTTATGATCTTCTGTAGCACCTGTAATAACACCGTCAAAACCGCTCTTATGTTAAGATCCCTTGGTTTGGCAGCCATCCCACTGCATGGGCAAATGTCACAAAATAAACGCTTAGCAGCCCTTAATAAATTCAAAGCGAAAAATCGTTCCATTCTTATATCCACAGATGTAGCCTCCAGAGGTCTGGACATACCTCACGTGGATGTGGTATTGAATTTTGATATACCGACACACAGTAAAGATTACATACACCGCGTGGGTCGCACCGCAAGAGCAGGCCGTTCGGGTAAAGCTATAACCTTTGTCACTCAATACGATGTGGAACTATACCAACGAATTGAACATTTATTGGGCAAGCAATTGCCTCTGTACAAGTGTGAAGAGGACGAAGTAATGGCTCTGCAGGAGCGTGTAAGCGAGGCCCAGCGTACTGCGAAGCTCGAACTGAAAGATATTGAGGAATCGAAAGGTTCAAAAGGCCGTTTTAAGAAGGGTGCTGGTGGTGACGATTATGACGATTCCGAACATTTCACAGGAGCTCGTAAACGGCTGAAGACTGGCGGTGGTGGTGGTAAAACAAGCTGGAAAAAGGCTAAGAAGAAGTGATGGCTTTACAAAACACTTTTGTATTTTACGTTTACGTGGTAGTTACAAACATAGGTTAATGTTATCACATTTCGAGTTAAAAGATAAGTGTAAATAAATATATTTGAAACTGAGAACTTGACTGTTTATTAGGTTTTTGTAAAATTTATTTGTTTCTTCTGTGAAATTACACATAGTAGTTCTTTTCCAACTAGTGTTATATTGCAATTTAATTTAAATTTGTCCTTTAGGGTTATAGATTACAATTTGTACAATAAATGAAATGAAGTGAGTAGCAGATTTGATAACGAAGCTAAATTATGCAATGACTACGGAATTACCATAAAACATATTTGTAGCAATACTTCTGAAATGTTTTTACAAAGTAAGCCAATGATTGCTTGATTAAAAAGTCCACAAAAAATTTAATTAAGGTTCTAATCAACACGTGCCTACATGTCAGTGACGGGAAACGGATGCAGTGAGTGTAACGCAGCTCAACGCTGGGTAAATCGAAAGAAAGTGTTTCTCATAAGTTTAATAATCTCGGAGCCATATATATGCATATCTTAGGATACTGTGGAAACACGTTTTAAATCAATACAATTGAAATATATCTGCACTAAGTTTCTGCGCCGTACATGCGCCACACTTTGTTCACGCCCAGGTTGGAAGTTAAATTATTCCCATGGACAAGCTGGACCTACGATATATCGCTGTCAAGTCTAGAAATAGATTCATTAACGGAACATGTATTACTGGACATTTTTTAAAATTTTATTAACAAAGTAGTTGGGACACTATACAAGTGATGGCCTAGAAAAAATTTTAGCGATAATCATTCCCCGGTTTATATTAAAAAAAAAGACGGACTTCATAATTCTCAGCGGCATTATCAAGGAAAAAATAGTTCAGAAGTGGATAATTATCGATGAGGAATATCATTGAAATAGGCTAGAAATTTCTTTTTGTGTTTTGAGATAAAACAATGTGTTTGGTAGCTTGTTATGGTTGTGAATCGTAAAAAAAACGTTGCTATTAATATATACCTTCTGATTTGCAAATATTCTCTTATTCCAACAATGTTTTTCGTCGGAAACTAGTAAACTACTTATCGTACAATACATGAAATGAAATGCTCTTGTTATTCCTTTTGAATGTTGATTCCTTTGTTAGGTTGTTTAAATACTTTGGAGTAGTATTTATTTCAATTTATGCATTTTATTGTGATTTACCAAAAAAAAAAAAAAAATTGCAATTTGGCCTGACCTACATACATATATATACATCATTCAATATTTAATTTTTTTCATTATTTGTATTTCCCTTCATATCGCCTACTTTGTGGTGCACTTCAATTTAAGCGTTATAGGTAATTAGTTACTAGTTAATTTAATTTTATAATCTAAGTTATATTTTGTTTTTCAAATTCAAGTAGTATTTATTTTATGCATTTTGTAATTTGTTTAATATTGGCCAAAAGGCTTTAAATTACAAGACTGTTCAATAAATGAAATGAAATGAAATACAATAGTTGTGACCAATTTCATTTGTTATACTTTTGTATTTTACTCTTTTTCTAATTCAATCTTTTATAATTACGGCTGGGAAGTCAATAATTTGTAGCGATTATTATAAATATTGTTTATACTAATTTCTTTGTTCCATTTTTATTAGATACTTTAAGTTGTTATTCAGGCTTTCTGAAATGTTAAATGTATTTTTGGCCTTAAAGGCTTTAGTATTACAGTGAATAAATGAAATAAAATGAAATTCAGGTGTAGTTCAGTAAATAACTTACAATGCAGTATCAATAACACATTGAGTGCTATAAATAATTGGTTAAATGAAAATAACCATTATAATATTAATTGTAGCAAAACTAAAGCTATGCTTTTGTGTCCACGTTTCAATTGTTTCAGAATTTTGACATCAACATTAATGGAAAAAGTATGGAATTTATAGATAAAATGAAGTGCCTTGGCATAATACTTGATAAATGACTTAATTTTCGTGCTCATACTGATTCTATATCTCCAAAGATACTTTTTACTCTGCGAAAGTTGTACAATATGAATATATTCCTTCCAATTCCTATTTAAGAGAGGTTAGCTCATGTCTTGCTGATGTCTCAAATTAATTATGGTATTAAAGTTTATTCGGGAACAAATCTTGGTTGCCTTAGGAATATTGAAAGGATTTTTAATATGGTAGTAAGGTACGAGTATGTGTATAGTTTGAGGCGCTATGATCATGTATCACAATATCTATACGTTTTTTACGCATTGCCTTTAAGAATTATGTTGAATTTCAAATCATTAAATTATTTTATAAATTGGTTCACCACCTTTACTGGGAAGTAGATTCAGGTTCACTAGATCAACTAGAAATCCATAACTTGTAATTCCTTTTATATCAGGGTCTTTTATATTCTTAAAATCATTTACGATGCGCGTTTGCAGAGCTTGGAATCGGTTACCTCTGCGTCTACGAAATTTTGCTTATTCAAAACAAGTTTTCCAACAAAAATATATTAGATTTGAATTAAGTGAAAGTCTATTTTATATTATAAGCTCATTATCGACACTTGGTTTTTCTTTTTTATTTGCTTTATAACTGTATTGGGTTGGAGAAGCATAATATAAACTTTGCTATTTATTAACATTTGAATTTATTTATTTACTAATAATGTTTATTTAATATTATAATTGGCCTTTTTGGCTTTACTGCATTACGATGTATGAATAAATGAAATGAAATCAAATCAAAGTTTTTATAGTTAATATTATGCTTAAGAATACAGATTTTAATGTGAGCAGTCCCTCTTGACTTGAGGTTCTGCGACGAGTAGTTGACTACCGGATGAAGAGGGAATGCTCGGTGCCTGATATGGACCTTGTAAGGAATATAGAGGCCATCGAAAACCTAAGTAGAGCAAAACGCATAGCAATTTTGGGTAATTGTATGACAACCAGATGACAATCCAGATGGGATCAGTCGCACGAGAGCCACATACGCTTTCGTGCGAGACGTTTTCTTCGTCGGAGGAAATCCAGACTTTGATTTTAACTTGAGTTTGGGGTTCATATTGAACGTCAGGTCTGAAAAATAGTTCTTGCGACTGTGGGCATCAGGTAGAAGATTGGAAGCGTGTTTTATGTGACTGTCTTCTATATGATGATATTAGAGACTTGGACGCATTGGAGAATGTTAGGGTTGGAGACAATTGTGAGGTGACGGACGTGTTGTCTTCAACAAGCAGGCTGGCTGAAGCGCGTCACTTTGCAGGCATATTGTTTACGAGGCGTTGGAGCAGGAGAGAGCGGTAGGAATTAAGTCGGGCAGATAGCTTTAGTTTGTTTGTTAGCTTTGGTCTGCGTTTGGTACAAGCATATACGATGGACGACCGGTTCCATACGAGGTATAATGTAAGCGAAACTGGAGAAACTTTTGTCTGCAAAATCCTGACCAGAGGGTTTTCTTTTCTGGTAGCACGAGAGATCAGGGGCGCCAACAACAGTTTGTTCTTGCCTGTTCGCGACGCAGTACCCCTTGTGGGAGCATCATGTTAGCTGTGGTTAACAGAACACGTGTTGTCACATGTTGTTCAGGTTCTCCTGGAGGTAATGCGGGAATTTGGAAAACACTGTTCATCGTCAATTAGGTTGAGGTGTCTAGATGTTCCTCGCTCCCTACCGGGAGGAAGTTCACTTCATACCAGTGAATTCAAAGGTACTTTGGCTGAGAGAGGGAGCAATCCTTGAGGAAATTGTGCAAAGGAAAATGCTTCTTATCTTAAAGTTGCTTTGACCAATTCTTTCCGGGGTTAAACTTGGTTTCCCAAAGAGGCGCTGACTGCCGTAAATGCAAATAAAAACAGTCCCATGTGTGATAGCACACCGTAAGGCTTTCAAAGCAACACCCACGTTGAACTACCATGGATTGATTGATTGTACTAAAGAATATCAAAGCAGTTTTCCCATTGATTTATGCGTATTTTTTACATTTAGTGAACACCGTATCATGACATCCGTATTTTCGGCGGAATAAAAGAGAGGAAAACTAAGTCCACTGAAGAAATCATCCACAATGAACGCTGTTTGTAATTTCCTTCCAATTTCATTCTTGGCTGGTTATCAAGATATTCGAATATGTTCTAAAACGGCAGATTTGTCATACGTAGAACGTGGGTAGTTAATTATTGATTATCAGTGTGGTTTTCGAAAAAAGTGGAATACGACTTCTTTGCTTGTTGACCTAAGGAACATATTGAGGTCACATTTTAGTAATCAAAATTTCCGCATTCTCATTTTTTCAGATGTGGAGAAAGCATTCGATAGAGTAGATCATGGCATGTTTATTAAAAAAACTTTCTGTCCTTTATGAATTTGATGGAAGCGCATGTAGCTTGATATCGGCCTATTTAACTGGAAGAAGTCAATATGTTTATGTAAACGGAATTCGTTTTAACATTCTGCCTGTAAGAAGCGGCGTTCCGCAGGGGTCGGTGCTTGGGTCACTACTGTTGGTTTTATTTCCAAACGATATATTCGTCTGTTTAGACTATTACTACATGCCCTATTCCTTCGCTGACTATATTCAAATTTCGTTTACTGTGGAACATCAATTTGCAGACGTATTAAACGAAAGGTTAGATTACGTTTTGAAAATTTTAAACTGCTGGATGTATTTTAATAATTTAACAATCTATCGCTCTAAAACGAAATCTATGCTTTTGTTTTACCTATTGAATTTGTACACAGTGTGAAATGCTTAGGAATAGTGCTCGAAAACAAAGTAAGTTTCGACCTACATACATGTTGATATGGTAGTAGACTTTACAAAAATGATTTGAATTTACCACGCCATGCAAAACAAACCCTGCGCATGCTCTGATTACGTCTAATGTATTATATTGCATTGAAATATATTCTAGTACTATTAAGCGGCACATGAATAAAAATCGCTTGGCCTTTAACAGGACTACGCGATATTTATTTTCACTTCAGTCACGCATTCACATACGATGTTTTTATGATGTTCTTTTGAAATTTACGTTCAATTTCGATCGTCATTGATCATTGATTGAGAGAAGATTTTGCATCATCCACGTGTAGATCAAATTTAGCGCACAATTATTATTACTTTGCAGGGCATCAGCAAACGGATACTCGTCCTTAAAGAGCAATTGTACGTCAACTGCAAACGAATAGGGAATGCATACGAGTGCCATAAAATTCATTAATATTACACTAAATACATCCACTAGAGTTGTGCACATACAATAAATAATTTCGTCACACAGGCTGCTGACCTTTACGAACCATTCAGAGCGAAGTGTTTTTACTTCGATCTTGCTGATTGATGCTATGCAATTAGCATGAGATCTTTGGCCTGACATCAGAACCGGTTGCTTTTACAGCCTGAATATTTCCGCCACAATTATGTTAATTTTGATTGTAAATGTTGTTTGCTCCACACCAAGTGACTTATTCAAATCCGAGCTATTCCTTGGCATCACCTATGCAATTAGCATATAACTTATTAAAGATGATATTTTTTATGTAAAGGTCTTATTAAGATCTTTGACTGCCTCCAAAGTCGTTTTACACAGACTTATCAGATTTGGAGGAGTACAATAATCAGCCAGTTTGGTTATAACAAATTGTCGAAAGTCCAGGATTTATCATAATGTGCTCTATCTAGATTCTTACCCATTTACCATGTCAAAAACTGGTTACAGACAGCAGCAGGCCTTTCAAAGCCTAACAAAGCTTTTTTTCTGGAAAGAATATTCTACACGGGATGTTTCATTGCTTTATTTTTGTCTCTAATATTGTTATGATACTTCCTGTCTTCACTGGATAATTCAGCAAATAAATTCATTGACATCGCGCCAGAACATTTTTCTATTTCCAATTAAATAGGCAAGTATTTATTGTTAAAAGTCATTTTAAAATTTTTTAGAATTTGAATTAAATACTTCTTAAACTAATATAAAAACTATCAGTTATGTACGAACTCATTTGAATAGTCCAGAAAAAGACAAGAAAATGGAACGAGGAAAATATATGTCAATTAAAGAATTACAAGTCTTTAGCACATTACAAAGGTAATCGAGTAATTAAGTAAAATTTGGACGACAATCTTAAAAGAAATCATATATTGTGTTAATTACTAGATATATATACGAGTATATATATATATATATGATCGTATTCTGAATAGACCACAAATAATCAGTTAATAATTAAAACAAACAAACAAAATTATATAATAAAAAAAAAAATTGAGAAAAATATAAAAAACAGAATTACAAAGAATACGATTTTAAACATTTTTTTCATTAAATACCGAGAAAAATTATAAGGTTTTGTCTATGCTAAGAATCTACCTACATTTTCTGGGTCCTGAAAATAATTCATCTAAAACATTTATGTAATGATTTTCACTTGTTGAAATATTTGCACTATTTATATTATTACAAATTATTTAGAGTGGGAAGATTTTAAATAATAACATTCTGTCACTGTACGTGTCATCGCTTGATTTGATCGCATAACCCAAATGAATCAAATTTTACTAGGGGCAGGGTATGTCATAGAGTTCGCATATGCCTTCATCTTGATACAAAACGAAATTGTATTCGTTTTGTGGTGGATTCAAAGGCAGCAAAGGTGGATTTTCTACATAAGAACGGAAACGTTTATTAGTACAGTGATTTCTGATTCGAAAGTAAACAAATTCGACTTTCACTCACCCATATTAGGATCATCCGGAAAGAATCTTCGCAACGAATGGCCAGCTGTGCAATTCTGCAATATTATACGGGCTGTTAATTCATTTTCGAGAGCCTCCATTTCTTCTTTCACTTCGGGATTGCAAAAATACGTATGTTCATCATTGACTAGATTCGCTTTGGTGGTTGTTTGTTGCAGAGTGCCCGATGATGTTGAGTGCGTTGATGAAGATGATAATGTCGGAGATGGTGTTTCCAAACGTGAATAGTGTCGGGCAGATTCTGTTTCAGGTTTGGTCGTACAACATCGGCCTTTATCAGTAACTAACCGCACATCAATTGTGCTACCATTATCAAGGGAAATGTATAAAGAATTCTGAAAATGGAAATGGATGTGTTTCATCATCCAAATTTCTAATTTTGCAGTAATATTTGGCTATTCTTTAATATGAGTTGAGTAGTTTTGTTTCCTAACAAGCGACTCGGTCATGGTATGTAGAATTTGAGTTCGATTTCGAAGCCATATACCCTTTTTTTTAACGGCGGGTACTTCAGTGGATTGACGACGCCTCCCCAAAAGTGAAGCTTAGAAATGCCATTAGATAGAAGAACCTGTTTCTTTTTCGTTTGTAGATAAATTTCATCATTAATATTTTACACTGAGTTTCTGCGCAATTCTACATGTTATAAGAAAAACCTTTTGTACATGTACGTATGTATATACCTATATAACATGTAGTAATATATACTAATTATACTTTCTCCCAAAGGCATTAACACTCAAGAGAAAAGGTATAAAGCACCAGTCGTCTTTTGACAAAATATGTCTCATGGCTTTCATGTTGATTAAGCTTTGTGCGTCCATCTGCGTAATATTTTGACGGATTGTAGCAGAAGACCTGTAATTCCAATCGTAAGCTGCAGTAAAATAACTTTTGATCAATTTTATTGCCTCATAATGCTTGGCCGATTAACCATGCTCGTGTTGCTTCAATTTAAGTAAAATTAGTATAATTTATCACGCATTTAGAAACGTAGTTTTGCAAATTGGTCAATTTAGGAAATTCAGTAGTTATTCTATGATCTCTAAGCAGAAAGTTTTCAGTAGGTTTTATTTTTTTTTTTTTTTTTAATCAGAGCAGTATTTTCCGCAACCATTCCGGAAATCCAATATATATGTAAGTCAGTTCACCTGACTGAAATTCCAATTATATAACATCACTAATAAAATCCAAAATTCTTTAATACAACATAAAATATTCAAAAAAAATAATAAAATAAATAAATAATAATAATTGTGCTACTAACGCTAATTGTGAAGTCAAGAGCTTCCAGTAAAGCCAACAGGTTTCGGATCACATTTTCTTTAGTAGTAGTAGTAGTAGTAGTTTAGTAATACATTATGATCGGTTTATTATTGTTCTATATGGGCGGGTAGTTTGTTGGGAAATGTCTAATGCACATCATTTCTAGATGTACATTACCTTTCTTGTTTTAACCATTATCTATATTCCCTCTGAAGCACCCAGTTATAGTTTTTTAAATTAAAATTTAAATGACGAGCCACTTCTTCTTCTTCTCAGGTGGCGACTGGAATAGACATACTTATCTATTATACGCCGCCCGTAGAAAATAATTCCAAACGTTTCGATCTTCTGCGCTTCTCCTCCAATTTGTCTCACCAAGTTTCGATATTACTTCAAAAGCCTGGTCCTCCCAACGGAGTTTTGGTCATCCTCTTCTACGCCGTCTATTGAGTTTGTTGTCGAAAATCTTCCGTGCCGGAGCATTTGAGTCAATCCGAACAACATGACCCAGCCAACGCAATCGCTGTATATTAATGTGTTTGATCACGCCGATGTCGGCATATAGCTCATACAGTTTATTGTTCATGCGACGCCGATACTCTCTGTTAACGATGATGGGTTCATATATTTTCCAGAGTATTTTCCTCTCGAAAACTGCCAGTATTCATTCATCCGCTTACGTCAAAACCCAGGATTCTGCACCATGTAGCAAGACAGATAGAACCAACATTTGGTACAGCCGGATTTTGTTTGTCGAGAGAAGGCTTTATCACTGAATCGCTTGCAATGAATCGTAAGCAATGCTCTCCTCTTTATCTACATACTGACATCATTCGCTTTGTTTAGCCACTTCTAGCCGTTCTCATTACCAGTAACAAATATCATATTAAATTTTACAATTTTATTCCAAGTTTGCCAACGTTAGCTAAACATTATATGCTACAATATCTATTTGAACATGCAGTTGGTGATATTTCTTCATATTTCAAATAATTCCTTAAAAAACACGATTAAAATTCCATGACAAAATTTAAAAATGTACTTCCATCAAAACTCCTTTTTGGGCATTGAATATGGAAATTAGATGTTGTTTAATTACTTATTAATGAAATAGTCTTACTTCATAGTTGGTAATTCATGGATTTAAAGATTATTTAGTTTTAGTTTAATTTTCTTAGTTGTTCTTTATTTGAGGCCAGTCCAGGTATTTCCAGACTTGTGCTCTTCAAATATTCAAAGTCAACTCTCTTCATATTGAAAAAGGTGTGCCTTTTATACACAAATGTTGATACAAGTAATTATAGCAATCTATGCAACTAGATTTGAGTCGTACAGTATTAGAAATGAATAAAATATAAGTACCAAAGTATAGGACATACATTGAACGCAAAAAGTATAAAACAATCTAATGCTAATAAATAAAATTAAGAAACATATATATTTGTGAAGTAACTTGTTTCATTAACAATTATAATTATTAAGAACTTTTTTTGCCATGCTTATAATTAACGTTCAACATTATAAATCAGTTTGAAGCTTCTTATATTTGCAGGTATATAAAATGATTTTCCTTATTAAGAATATGAAAAACATTCGAATCACTTCATATAATCACAATGCATTTAAATATATAGGATTGTCCATTCAGTGGTTTCAAAACCGCCGGCCTAGCAAGGCTTTCACATGCTAAATACTCGCCATCTGAAGTGTTTTTTATTTAGTGAAAGATTTGGCATTTACTAATAGGGATCATTTAACAACTGAAGAACGCAAACGGTAAAAACTTACTACAAAAGTGATGATTTCATTTCATTTCATTTCATTTATTTAACAGTCTTGTAATTTAAAGCCTTTTGGCCAATATTAAACAAATTACAAAATGCATAAAATAAATACTACTTGAATTTGAAAAACAAAATATAACTTAGAATATAAAATTAAATTAACTAGTAACTAATTACCTATAACGCTCAAATTGAAGTGCACCACAAAGTAGGCGATATGAAGGGAAATAAAAATAATGAAAAAAATTAAATATTGAATGATGTATATATGTATGTAGGTCAGGCCAAATTGCAATTTTTTTTTTTTTGTTGGTAAATCACAATAAAATGCATAAATTGAAATAAGTACTACTCCAAAGTAAATGTAAAAATGTATATAACATAAAAATTGATCACATAAAATCATACATTTAATATCAACCAATAAATACACCAATAATTAATAAATATCACTCGTAAATGCAAGCATTAAGATGTCAAAGAAGATGTAAGATGTAAAGAATATTCACCTACGTCAACTGCATATGATAGATAAGTCTATTACGAAATGTTGTGTATGATACATTTAAATTTCTAAGCTCATTTGGCAATGTATTATAGCTACGAGCTACTCTTACATTAAAAGATCGTGCTGTAAGATGGCAAAGTTTGGGGATAAACAATTGCCTTCTACGAACGGAATGACAAAATTTAAAAGATTCGTATAGGAAACGCGGACATTGGTTAGAATATATTTTGTAAAAACACAACAGCAATCGTACATCGACAAATGATAATTGAAGGAGTTTCATATATTTTTGATTAGTAGCAGAGTATATCTCTAAGCAGTACATAATACTTGGCATAACTAGGGCATGAACCAGTTGCATTTTCACATACAGCGGGAGCGACAAATTAGTTGTGTATAACTGCCTCAATTCATAGTTAACACTTAAAATAACATGATTAATGTGCTTCTCAAAACGCAGCTTATCATCTAATAAGACTCCCAAACATTTCATGTCATTCACAAACTGTAAATTAGAACCATTATAAACTACTCGCAAATCCCCTTCAGTTTGGTTCGAATAAATCATAGCTTTGGACTTAGAAGAATTGACACAAAGTCTGTTTTCTGACATCCAATCACGTAACCTATCAAGCACATAATTAATTTTCTCCTGAAGAACGTCTAAAAACTGGTAATCCCCTTTAAATAACAACTGAATATCATCAGCAAAGACATACGGTTTAAACAGAGTATCAAATTTTGGAAAAAGATCGTTGATGTAAAGAGTGAAGAGAATCAGGCCCAAGATTGAACCTTGCGGCACCCCACTCTTTACGCTGAGCACATTACTATATTTACCATTGGCACAAACTTGTTGATTCCTTCCTGAAAGGTAGGAGTAAATTAAACTACAAGCATTGTTTGCAAACCCGTAAAAATTATATAACTTATAAATCACAAATTTGTGATCCACTCGATCAAACGCCTTTTCCAGATCCAATGACACCAATACACATAATTTTCTCCCATTGAAATTTTCCCGAATACTATCAGTCAGACCTAGTAGCAAAGAAGTAGTGCTTCTATCTTTTCTGAATCCACATTGACAATCATTCAGAAAAGACCTAACCTCAAGATACTTGGCTAATTGGATTTTCAAAATATGCTCCACTATCTTTGACAAAATTGGCAAAATTGAAATTGGCCTATAACTGGTCACAGACTGTGTTGAGTCCTTTTTTACCACTGGGACTATTTTTGCTAATTTCCATGCTGATTGATTCTCAGATGTAGACAAGATGTTGTTCACAATATGTAGGAAATGGGTTGAAATATAGGGGAGTACAAATTTTAAAAATTTTAAAGAAAATCCGTCACAACCGGCTGCATTAGACTTAATCATTAGAAACGCTTTCTCCAAGTCCCATAGCTCAACACATTGAAACGAAAAACCACTCTCCCGCCGCGGGAAATTTATAACATTATCACTATATGAATCCAATTGATAGCTTACAAACGCCTCATTGAGTTCATTAACATTCACTTCACTCGGAAAAGATTTGTCTGAAGAGAACCCATTAGTTCTTAAAAAATTCCACAATCCTTTCGTTGATTTACACCTAAATGCCCTGGAATGTGCGTCAATCTTTCCCTTTCTGATCACAGATTTAGCCTTATTCCTTGCCCTGCAAAATATTTTCCAATTAATTTCAGTTTTATCTTCCAAATATGCTTTATAAGCCAGATCGCGAATTGACGCACAATACGTTAAATTTGGAGAATTAATCCAGTTATCCTTAAAAGCAGGAACTAATTTTCTTTTAAGTGGGAAAATAGTATGTATCGATGAAAGGCAAGAAATAAAAACATTAAGTTGCATAAATTTAAACGATTTAAACGAGGGCTTGCAATCGAACACCATTTATTTCAGCTATGAAGTTCATTTCTCTCTCGGTGGTTACATCAACAAGCAAAATTGTCGCGCATGGGACTCGGAGAAAGCAGAAGTGATTGTGAAAAAGCTTTTGCATCCGGAAAAAGTGACTATTTGGTGCCCATTTCGGTCCGGATTGGACCGTATTTTTTCGAAAACTACCTCAAAAGGACCCACTACTGCAACCAATCCAGATGCGGTCATTTGGATGACATTGTATTTCGTGCATAATGGCAAGGTCCAAGCATTATAATGAAATAAAAGTTTAATCGAAATCATAGCCTTGCGTGTGTTTTATTTAACTTAACTTGAAAACGAAAAATGGATAAGCCTATATGACACTGTGCTAGATATAGCACTCTATTTATAAATGTGTTCTCTAGTCTTATGGTTGCCATAGTAAACAATGTCTACGGGAGATTTTTGTGTTCAAATTGTTGTATTTGACGTCGAATTATTAAATAAAGAGCTAATTTTTAAAGAAGATTCTTTGTTTTCGATAAATAATTTGTCCAGCGATTTATAGATTAACAACGACAGTAAGTAAAAATGCCATCTATGGGTTAATAAAATTTCTAATAATGCTAAATAGAATTTCTTATACATTTACACTCTTAATAAGATCTCATCTGTTTTTACAGCAGAATCATGTGCCTATCAACAAAACTAACCGCAGCAGGGGAAAAAGGGTGACGTTTTCGTTTTGCCCATTACTAAAGACAAAAAACAAATCATATTCATCTCAATTGAATAGAATCTAAAAAAAAAAAACATTCTTATCATTTAAATTCATTGGATCACGAGTCATATCGTTATAACACCGAGCGAAGAGGTAGACAAAGCAGTCAAATTCGCTGTTGCAGTACCAATTATTTGAAACCTCCCGTTTATGAAAAACTGATATAAAACGATTTATAGTTAAATATTTAACTGACAAAACTAGGCCTATATCATTGTACTTATTTACTACTGTTTATCTTATCAATACTGCATACAAGCAAACATATGCGCCCATGACCATATTATTAATAAATCAGTTCGATCGATTTGACGATAACGTAAAAATGTCCCATGCTAAACTATATATATTTTATTCGACTGCATATCCATGGCCCTAATATGAAGCCATATTTTTGAAAACGAAAACAGCTATATTCTGGAGATACCATCAACCAAAAACATAATTATAACCTATAATTTCACAAATCAAACAAAACTTAAAATTTAGCCAACTTTTGTCATATAATATTACGCCAAATTCTACTTATTTTTGGAATTAATTCCTTAAGATTTAATAATAAATAAATAACTTTGAGAGCAATGATTTGAGAATTTTAAATTACAATCAGTTTTTCTAAACCAAGCAAACAGATAATGAAAGTCAGAAAATCTGAAAACTGCCTTATACTACTTTAGATTAGAAAACTGAACATTTTTCAAAAACAATAACAATAGTAATGGTTATATTATATTCTGAGGCCCAAAAGTACATGCGGCCTATATCGCTATCAAGTCTTGAAATAGAATCGTTAATGGATATCATATTACTCTATATAAACAGTTGGATATCGTCCGCATAAAGACTAAGATACGAATTCAAAACACTTAAGCCAGTGTCATGATAGGACCTACTATTAAATATTGAGGCACACCAGATGAAATGTTACGTTAAATATAATGTTAAATTATACCTATTTTCCTGTTTAACAACATATTAAAAAGGTCCACACAAGAAGAATGGTATCCATTTGCAACAAAAATTGAATGACGCGTATTTTTTTCACAAAGAATAGAATGATCTATTAAATCAAATATATTATTGAGATTTAAAACAGTCTACGCTCCAAACGGTTTATTGTCTACGATCACTAGACAGTGATACTGACTGCGATGTCTGCGGAAATCCAACTGATAATTAGACCTATTTTCCTGTTTAACAACATATTAAAAATGTCCACACAAGAAGAATAGAATCAATTTGCAACAAATATTGAAAGACGCGTATTTTTTTCACAAAGAATAGAATGATCTATTAAATCAAATATATTAATGAGATTTAAAACAGTCTACACTACAAGCGGTTTATTGTCTACGATCACTAGACAGTGATACTGACTGCGATGTCTGCGGAAATCCAACTGATAATTAGACCTATTTTCCTGTTTAAGAACATATTAAAAATGTCCACACAAGAAGAATGGAATCAATTTGCAACAAATATTGAAAGACGCGTATTTTTTTCACAAAGAATAGAATGATCTATTAAATCAAATATATTAATGAGATTTACAACAGTCTACACTACAAGCGCCTTATTGTCTACGATCACTAGACAGTGAAACTGACTGCAATGTCTGTGGAAATCCAACTGATAAGAATGTAAAAACGTATATTTATCAAGATTGTCATATCTCTACTCTTTTAACAAAAATTTTAACAAAATTTCCAAAAGTGTAACAAGAGCCAGGTACAAATAAGGGCTAATAGTTTTCGCGCTTCAGTTTAGAAGTGTTTTAGAAATGACCCAGATGTAGAAAATAACTTTTTTGGCTTACAATAAATCGATTTTAATTTTTAGATTTACACCTACAATCTCTATGTTGTTGATTTCTCCTTCTCTAAAAGTATGTTCTTACCTTTCTTTGAGCTATTTGCACTTCTTCATCATGACTGGGTATGGTTAAAACAATATCGTCGCCAAATACCGAAAGCAAGTCATCGCGGGTAACATAGGCAAATGAACGATTCGTAGGATCTTCTGTAACATATTTAAGATTGCGACGAGCACAGTCTATTTGAGAATCTAAATCAGCCTCCAGGGCGATTAAATTCATAGTGCGTGCCCTTTCAGCCCTACAAATCGAATCGTCATTATCACCATCGAGGCCGCCCCTAAAAAAAGAAGAACCAGCAAAATATTGAATTATGTGGAAAGAGATGTTAGAATCTGTGGTGTAAATCACCTCCATCGCACAACGCTGCTATAGCGTGTCTTTTCAATAAGGCCAACACCTTCCAAAACATTTGTTATGTCATAAATACGACGCTTTTGCACATCCAATGTATCGGCAGCCTAAATTAAGAGAGAGCGAAAGGAAATTTATATTATAGTACACCAATTCAATTTAATTTATTTACATCTTATAGACGACAATAAGGAAGGAATTTAAAGAGTGTTGAAGGCTTTACGCTTAGCTATGTATAGTTGATCTTTTAGGTTATATGTAAATCTGGGTTAATAATCGACCTCAGGTAATGATTTTTATATTTTTTTGACTTTTATATTTTAAAAATGTTAATCATTTCCTCTGGTCATCTTCAGGGGATAATTTTGCAACATTTTGTCTAAAAAAACTATGTATCTGGATATGCTTTTGGAGAAAGATTTCTCTGTAAGAAATGGTAACACGAAGGATCAGTAGGGAAGGCGCTTTACAGGTGAACGTTTGAGAAGTAACTTAATTTTCGGAAAAATCATTTGAACATTCTCAGGACATCTAAGTACAGAAATCTGAGCCAGAATATATTATTTCCTTGCAGAGTTTCCATAACACTTTTAATTCATGGAAAAGTGAATGTGACGACAGGTTATGTGTTATTTTTTGCCAACAATTGTTTTTAAAGTTAAGTTTTTGTATCAAAAACGATAAAAAAAATAAAATTACTTAGGAATTTGGTATACAAAGATGATGAAAATGATTCTAAAGTAAGATTTTAACACGGTAAAAGGTTATGTATGGAAAGTTGTGTGTTTATTGGCTATAATGGTTATTGAAATTGGCTACGAAGATGATTTTCCATGTAGCAAAACAGGGTGAGAACACTAATGAAGGAGATGACCAAATGTCTTTCGTCAGAAGAAATGCGCCTGCACCAATTTCCAGCTGGGAGGTCTTCCGTTTGAGCTATCCTCATCAATATACAATGATATTCATGATGATATTTGGCGCGCTGGTTCAGGTTAATATCGACAATAACACTAAAAAGAAGTGGAACAACAACAATGCAACAAAAATAAAGACGCACATCGCCGTGTTGCATTTCGAATAAGACACAATAACTAACAATATAAACGTAGCACCAGCCAACACTGCTGATAGTGATGGTGGTGGTTTCGTCATTTCTTTTTCTTACTTTCCTGACAGTGCCTGCCAAGGACTGCAGGATGACCAAAAACTTACATCTTTGAGATCAATTTCTCCACCATTTTTTATCATTAAATCGACGAATTTCTGGGTCAGCAGCACCAGTGAGCCAATGGCCCTATTAGGTGTTTGTGGAGTTTGTCCATTCTTTTCACGTTCAGTGGGCTGATTGGGCGTTCCAAGGTTGCCACTGGGAGGACCACTTGATTTTTTAGGTGTATTTTCTGGTGTTTCCATTGCACGTTCCTTATTCAACTTTACTACAAACAATTCTTTGTATATTGAATTCGTCGTTTTCACTTCAATACAGTGCAACTAAAAGCGTAGAGTACTAACTTTTCACGAATTAAATTCTAAAATTTGGCGCTTGACAATTTTTAACCCTGCCGCCATTTGGATATTTTCCTACTTTTTCGTTTTCATTGACAGTTTCTCGCTCTTTTAGTCATCTTTCATTTTTTTCCAATTTGCTTTGTTCTTATTCGTGAGCTAAAAACGTAAAAATTACAAAAAAAAATTAGAACAGCTGTATCCAATCACAACAGCCTGACTCGACAATAACACAACGACCGGAATTGTATGTGAAATACAGGTGGCTGTTTTCCTCTTATACTAAAGCTTTATTCACACTGCCGTCGAAATATCTGCAAAGTCTCGCCTATGTTGATAAAAATTCGACCTTTCCGAAAAACTGGTTTCACACATAGCTGTTTAACAGTTTACTGAAATACTTGTGTATTCACATAGGCCTGCCACAAAATTCGTTCGGAATGGTTATAATTCCATAGTTATTATCCAGTCGATTTCATTTTACTTTCTCCAGATTTCAACCGTTTTTTTTTTAGTTCTCAAAATTTTGAACGTTCTGGTTTCCCTGGTTAATTTCTATTTCTACTTCGCAAAGTTATTTGTTTTCATTTCTTTAAAAATTTCAACGACATTAGTGCCGTCCACACACCGATGAATACCGGACATTCGCTGCGTGGAACTCCATAAATTTCACAAATATTTTTTATGTCGAAAAATTTTGTTTAAAAATTTATTTTATTGAAGAAAAAACTAATGTTTTTCTTAGTAATAATGAAAACACGTAATTTTTTATTAAAACAAACATATATTATGTTAAAATTTGGAAACAATATGTTGACAACATTGTTACTTATTAACAAAAATTTCTTTTACCTTTTTTTGCGATTTACTAAACATAAGCGTCAATTCCATTTAGAAAATCAATGGTTGTTTCATACACAATTAACTTTCTTTTGATTGGAAAGGATTGGATAGCCTATACCGCTCATCCATTTGTAATGATATTTGTGAGGGTGATTCTTACCTATTTACTTTTTTATTCATTCTCCACGAAATGAATATTTTTATATACACCATGCATAAAAACCACTGTATTTTTGAGAGTAAAATAAGTTTAAGCAGTTAAAGACTAGTATTGATATTAAACATTCCGTTTCACCATGTAAAATGCATGCAAATCAAGGCCAGTACGCAACTCAATAAAATTTTCGCTTCTTCAATTTCCAAATTATGTTAGAATACTTCTTATTTCTACATACAACAGTGTTTTCACTAGTGCTTCGTTTTAAGTTTTGCTATTTGATGATTTGCTACATGTGTTTTGCAAATCTAAAAATCTGATTTGGACGCACATAAACGAGTTTCTTCAATCTGGTATTTAGAAAATGTGAAAAAGTTCACATTTGCATAGTTGGAAAAAAGCGTAGTTGATTTCTAATAATTTGAATTAACTATTGTAGTCACTGACACTTACTGTACTACTTGCTTTCAAGTTTTTCATTGATGGAGTTTACGCCAACTTTGAGAACAAATTGTCAGGATAAAAACATAACATAAAATAATTTTAAACATAGAACATCCTTTCAGAGGTAATTCAATAATATAAATATCCCCGGAAAAACACTTTGTATGAAGAGGTATTTGGAAGTTAATTTTCGTATAGATAAATGTCTTGAAAGGCGCTAAAATCGTCTTGTAAGGCCTTTCATATAAAGAAGCGTCTTGTTAAACACTTCACATGTAAAGAAAGCATCTTCGGAGTCATTTTTTCGTGTGAAGAAGTTACGTGGGAAAAACTTTTCCTTTGACAACACCTTTCCTGGACAACACCTTTCATATGAAGTCCATTTCAACTTGAAAAGTGTGTTCCAATGGCTTGTTTTGCCATCTCAATCGTATGCGCAAAAGTGCAGTTAGAAAAAAGCAAATCGGGGTTCTTTCGCCTAGAATACGAACAAAAGCTATCGTTCGAGATAGAGAAACAAGCCATAAGATATTAATCTAAATGAAAACTGAACATTTTTATGGAGACTTCTTATAAATCTGTATTTATTTCTAGCAGGTTTTTGCAAAAACATTGTCTTCCGTGACACTTTTCTATATAAAAGTGACTTCCAGGGTTTTCTTCTATACAGTGAGTCAATGGGTTTTATCTATATGAGAATCATATCCATGATACTTTTCTTCATGAAAAACGTATTTTATGGCACTTCTATATGATTTGTTTCACAATTATATCAAATTTTCATTGTTAACTTTGAGTTCCCATTTGTACAGGAGGAGTGAGTTCTAATTTTACCCAAATGTTAAATTACATTTTTATATAAAAAACGAATAGTCTTTTTGTTAAATGCCTTCCGGGGAAGGGGATGGACAAAAAACGAAATCGTACCATGTAAACGCCACATTATAACACATTTTGAAAATCAATCGAATCAATACATGTGTGTTATTACTTTATGTCGTTTAAAATTTTTTCATTCTGTTACGAACTTTCGAGTAATAAAACAAATATTTACTAGTTTTTTTTACAATCAAACACAAAACGTTTTAATACAGTGTGAACTTTTTTGTAAGGAAAGGACAAACATCTGTCATTAGCGACATCTATCTGTCAAAATCCTGCACCGCTTGAAACTACATTTTGACGTTTCACTATACACATGTTTTTACATTAGATTTTCTTTTTCAAACGCATTTCTTCGTTTTGTTTTTATATAGCGCTTCCAATACATCCAGCATCGCGTTCGGACGTAGCCCCAGTATTCTGCTCAAAATTGTTGTATAAACCACAAAATCCACCAAAGAAATGGCCAATAAACATGCCAGCAAGCCAAAACTTTCCAAAGGAATCTTGGAAATGAAGTTTATGCAACGCACAAAGGAGAAAGTTAAAAAGGAAAATGAGGTGGCTGAAGGCCGGGAAATGTACTCTGATGAAATTACGGAACGGATGTTAAATAGCAAATCGAATTTTATCATCGAACCAAGTTTTGTTCACTGCGAAAATCTAATCGAGGGTCGACTAAGTTTTCGAGGAATGAATCCGGAAATCGAACGGCTACTGGAATTGGAGAGGGCAGAGAAGGCAGCTAGTGAAAGACATGAGCAGTCCACCGATATATCCACCGAAGCAATGGCCAAATTCTATGATGCCAATAAGGCGGGTGCGGGACTGGCAATGGAAAAAAAATTTTCTAAATTCAAGAAAGTGAATAACAATAAGAACAACCATAAGCGACATGTGAATAATTCAATCGATCAAAATTTTGGTGCGGGAAAGAAGAAAAAAGCTAAATTCATGAAACCCAAAGGCAGTGACGACGAAGGAGGCAATTAGCTTTAACAAGTAATTTAGATATAACTATAAGTTCACGTAACAGTTAACTAATTTGTTTTTAGATTTTGAGTTTTATTTTTGTTTAAAAATATCTACTGAATAACAAAATACTATAAACAAAATTTATAGGCGTTTAATTTAAAAACTAGATTTATTCATATTTCAGTTTTGACTGCTTGCAAAGCATAGCACATACTGGTTGAATTGATCCAACGCCATTTATTAATCCAGAAGTCATATGTGCTGCCATTTACCAGTACCGTGTGACAGCCCACTGGGGGAAAAATAAGTAAAATATGTTAAAAAAACATTCTTAGCCAAAGCTTCTATAAATATTAAGCAGTTATTCTTTTCCTTAAAGGCAAATATTAAGGCTTATTTATTTTTCAAATAACCGCTGGTCTCAGATCGAATTCCTCTAAGAGCATTTGCAGCTGGAAATGCTTGACATGTATTTTGTAAACAATGTTGCCGAAGTTTATGTAGGGATATTTTCGACATCCGAATGTTGTGGAATATTATAATTTTTTTAAATTTGGAGATAAAGATGGCAATAGGACTGTAGCTTTAAAAATTTGATATGATCCAATGCATGTAATAAAAACAAAACTTTTTTTCGGACGCCAAAGGATTTTCATTAAGTTTTTTGTTAGTCATGAACTTTTAGAAAATTCAGCTTCTATTTCTTTTTTTGTTCAAAATAGAAATACAAGTTTTCATAAAAACTTAATTCTCATTCCAAAGTTTTAAAACATTGCTCACCTCCCTATTTAAAAACTATTAACAAAAGTGAAACAAACAATGAAATAATTTATGTATTATTCCGAACGTTACAAAACTAAAAAAAAGACGTCTTGAGATATTTCGGGAAAAATCTTGTCGTTTTAGTCGTACTAATTAGAGAAAAAGAGCAAAAAATTGAAGCACTTAGTAATTAATACATTTTAATGACATTAAACTCTAACGATACACCTCACAACTATTCAAAATTTCAAAGTTTCCAGGACAAAACACAAAAAGAAACGCAATGTGAGGATCTGAAGCTTCTATATCCTATTAAAAAATGTTGACTGGACTTTTGTACAATACCACTAAGAGCAACCAAAATTGTTATACGCAGGCCATCACACACTTCTTTAAAGGCTTTGGGATTTCTATCTGGCATCACTATTATTCTATCGTTTCGCATTTCTAAACTATAGAGTTCCAAAGCATAGAGAATACCGCATTTTTAATCATGTGTAAAGTTAAATTGTGTTACGTTAGTAATCATTTTAGTGCATGATCTACAAGAAAATACTTCTTTTAACTTACAAATCCCGCCCCATCATCGTCCAAAATTAGCTATTAAATATAGTATAAATAATTAAAATTTTTTTATGAGTCAGTTGATTGAAACGTTAAACAATTATCTAACGCGCATAATGGGTATAGAGAATATAATGAATGATCTTCGGATATCAGTTCTTCTCCAATGTGGATTCAATTTAATTTTTTGTTTTAATTTTCATTTTAACCTACTTTTTTTGAAAGATTAAAAAAGACGTTATAGGATTTATTATCGTGAGATCAAACAATATTTGTTGTCCTAAAAGTTTTGACAATTATGTCAAAAGCCATGAGGTAAGTGGGAATTTGTTGATGAAAATGAAACATCCATTATTACTGCCGTTATAATAGTAAAATTCGTTAAATGAATGCTGAAGGCGTCGTCTTGTGGGTGATTACAGAACCGTTATATTTAACAAAAAACTTTAAAACATTCTTAATTTGAAAACATATTCTAGCAGCACAGCCAAATTGGTATCAATATTTTTGACATCACGAAAATTAATATATTTTTTTAATTTTTACTTTCATCGAACTATGTCCTGTAAGCATATTGGTTTCTTTTTGTGTTGCACTTTGCTCAACTTGTTAACGTCAGATGTTCGCCACACTTTTATAAGGTATATTATATGCATATTCCAAGCTTAGTTCCTTCATTCCTTTTGGTGCATTAGAAAGAAATATTCCGCCTATTTTTCCTAAACTGATACATCTTTTGAAAATACCATTTCAAGTTAGAATGACTCATGTTTTTAGTAAATTTCTACTTTCGTTGTCAACATTTTCTATTGGTAAAACTATCAATAGCAATTAAATCTTAGAAGTAGTTTCGTCAACATTGTTTATCGCGGAGATGGTCTGAAAATATTCTTAGTAACAGCCTTAAAAAGCTTTCAACAGTTTAGGTAAATTTGTTCAAAGTGTCGTACATTGCCTCTTCACATCATCTAGCAGTAGTCAACAGTCGTCAATGACTTTACATAACTTTACTTACTTGTGTCTAAAATACGTTGAACATCCAAAGGTGATATCATTTTATCGTAATGATGAGTGCCAATTGGTGCTGCTTTTACAACATATTCACCAATCAAAACGCCACCAATCCACATAGCAAGTGTTTTATTCAACGTGGTTATGAAAATTGATCCACCGGGCTAATATTAAGAGAATTCGGATATTAAATAAAAGAATAAAGCAGGATTCACACAAATATAACTCCAGGACGACAAAGAGAGTTACATGATAGGGCTTTTTTGCCGCCACGGAATCAACCAGAATTACATGTTAGTGATTTTTGTCGCCACGAAATCATATTAATTTGGGAACCCCTCAGCCTTCAACCTTATACATTATTACCTTTAAACATTGAACACATGCCGTTAAGAAACCAACTTTGTCTTCAATATGTTCCAAAACTTCAGATATGATAACAGCATCATAGTAATTTTGTTTGCCCTTAGCATGCACCTCAACTGGTTCAATGTTATACTGTATGCGATCGCATAACTTGGGGTTGGCTTCTTGTGACAAATGTTCCCTTGCCACTCGAATAAGATCTTCACTTAAATCTAAAGCCGTTACGGAAGCACCTAAACGTGCCAATTGTTCGGTAAGTATACCGCCACCGCAGCCAACTTCCAATATCTGTTGATTCCTTAGGACATTTGTGGTCTGTATAACTTCCTGAGAAATATTGCCACGAGCCACCAACCCATCCCGTATAAAAGGCACCCTGGCAGCCGAATAATATTTAGTAATACAATTCAACTGTTTTGTTATTCATACCTTAAAGCATTTAAAGCATGTAAAGCTTTTAAAGGACCATTGATATCCCACCATTCATTGGCCATTTTTGAATGATGTTCCACCTCACGTTGTGAATCACTATTTATGGAGGAAAGTGGTGAAACTGGATTTTTTGTGTCATCTTTGTGACCGGCTTTTGTATTCAACCATTGCGGGCAAATCTTCGAGGTAACTGGTGATTGTAACCGTAGTAGATTCCTATATTTTATGAAGGCAATAGATTATTTCTGGTGGATAGCAAACAAATAAATCACATACCTCTGCTGGGTTAAAATCAATGACAATGTCCTTTTTAGATGGAACGACATAACAGCTGCAGAAAATATACGATAGTGATTCTTTAGTCTAGTGGCTGTTTTTTGTTTATAAATATTTCAAAGGTCGTTTTTACAACCACAAAGCTGGGACCTGTAGCAGCAAAATTTTTGCGACCAAGGCTGTGTTTTAAATCGACGAAAAGTATCTCTTCGAACAAATTTTTGACATTGACATTGTGAAGGGCAATTATCAATAATGTCATATTATTTATTTATAGTGTTATTATTATTATTTGTTTATAGCGTTGGATGTGAGTGTATGTGCATATTGTTCGTTTATTTCGCTTGTTTTGTTTTGTAAGAGAACCAAATCGAATCGTAAAAACATATTCAAATGCAAAACAAACATCAACATATGCAGGCAGTTAAGAAATGCCTTGTATTTACAAGATATTAACCACAGTCATAAGCACGAGTATCATGTACACTAGTCATTGTGCCGCTATCAATAATGGCGGCTAATATTAAATATCTGATTCCAAAATTATATTTTAATGAAACCACTATTTAGATATACAAAATCCATAACAATAACTTAAGTCCTATACTAAGTTCACTCACATAGAATTGTTTCATAAATTATTGATTCGGAGCTACTTTATTGAAGATTTTGCAGCACAAAAAGTTCTTTCATATTGCATTTGAAGTTTCTCATAATAAGTGTTGGTAGGTATTTCCTCGGAAATCTGTTTTTATTAGTGAACTTAGGGCAAACAACTTTTTCATTCTAATATTATGATAAATTGTTTGGAACACATTTCTTTCTTTTTAGTATTAATGATGCGTTCAAGGTAGAAAATATAGCTAAAGCCTAAATCAAAAACAGACTAACAAACCAGATACACAATTTCTATGAAATGCAATATATTGAACGAGGGATTTACAATTATTAACCCTTTATGGTACTAAATTACTTGTAATTTAAATAAATGGCCGAAGCCTATCAAAAATTATCGGCAGCGGCAGCATTGTTGTCTGATTTAAATTTTATCCAACGCCGGCTGAAATTCGGCACAAACAGTCTAAATTTTTACTATATTCCACTATACAAACACGCACATTATTAGTTGTTGTAAGCATACGATTTGAGTCCTTTAATATTTGGAAGGATCTTCTTTTTTGCATCTTATCCGCAGTTTGAGTTTTATTTTTATTAATAGCTTATAATATATAGTTTAACCCCAAGAAATTACCAAACAAACTAATTATGGAACTATATTACCTTCATATCTTAAAATTCTATTTTCAAAAGGTACAATTAAATTCCAAAAACTTTCATTTCTTTCAATTTATGTTTCGAAAATTCTTGAGTTGAATACTTACTTGAGTTGAATACTTAACTTTTAGAAATTTCCAAATACAGTACATATTTTATTACCCTGCTTATATTATCTGCTGCATTTCAAAAAATTTTAATTATATCGCAATGTTATTTTGATATTGTATTCTATGGCTGTGTTTTAAATCGAATTTTTTATTCAATAGAAAAATTGGGGGAATATAATTTCGTGTGGTGAAATAAATTTTATCATTTATTATTTTGTTGTTTCAAATGGCGAAATGAAATTTTGACAGATGCAAAAACACACATTTTCAGTGCTGTGGCAAGTATTGCCAACTGTAGTAATGTTTAGCAAGTATACAAGACTTCTTCACCGTTTGTTTGCATGTTTCAGTGTCTATTTTGTATTTGAAGACGTGTTTGCAATACGTTTGTTGTCTCACAAAACAGAACAATGAAAAAACAACAAACAACACAAAAAACAAATGACGACGACAAATGACACATTTTGCATTCTTCTGTCAGAATTTATAGAATTTAATAATTGCTATTCACCAAGCCACAGTCAAAATTTTGTTCGAAGCAAAACGTTTCGTCGATAAAAAAAATACAGCCTGTGTAATATTTCGAAAGCATATTTATCTATGAAAAATATAACATTCCTATATGAAAACTATCTATGAAGACACTTCTCTACATGAAAATTATGTATGAAAGAGCTTTTCCACGTGAAAATTTCTATGAAGAGACTAATCTATAAGAAAATTGCCTGTGAAGATAAATTTTAGTGATACTTTGCTATATGTAAAGTTTCTGCAAAAAGTGCATATGAGTGCGGATATAGACACTTTTCTATAACGTAAGCAAATATAAAACCGCCGTTATCCGTATAGTCGGTTTCAGCCGAAATTTTGGAGGCATTTACTGATTTTGGTCGGCTTGAAACTCTGCTTGGAATCCCGGTCCTACGAAGTTTATCGATCAAATAGAAAGTTGGCAACTCTATAACATTTGTTTTTAGGGCGCACGTGGTGAAATCCATTGCAATCTGTTGGTTAAAATTTAGTGGTCCGCCGGAGAAATTTTGTTAAAATATGAAAACCATAATCAAAAAAGGTGGGAAACCAAAATCCCTAAATGCTATAGAAAAGAAGAAGTCTGTAGGTAGTGAGAAAATTGTCAAAAAGACAAAGAAAATCAAAAGAACTGCAGAGCCCGAGGAGGCCATTCAACTGGAGCAATTGGCAAAACCCAAAAAATCAGATAAAAAACTGAAGTCTGAAATCAAAACCACAAAAGTGCCAACTAAATCCAATAAAATAGCCAAAAAAGTTGTTAAAAAGGACGGCAGCACCAAGAAAAATAAAAAATCACTTCAGGAGGATTTGGAAGGTTTAAAAGATATCGATCCAGAATTTTATGACTTCCTTAAGAAAAATGACAAAAAGCTGTTGGATTTCAATCTCATGGATAGTGATGATGCTGATGACGACGGTGACGAGGAGAAAGAAATGAAAAAAGGAACTAAAAAAGATAAATCGAAGAAATCATCAAAGTCGGAACTTGACGATTTGGGTGGCGATGACGACGATTTGGGCGAAGATGACGACGTTGATGATGTGGAAATGGATGATGAAGAAGATAAATACCATAAGCCCAGCGCCGAACTAGAAGTAGCCAGTGACGAAAGTGATTTTGAAAATGATGAAGAACCTGAATTGTCATCGGACGGCAGTCAGAAAATCACATTGAATCTTCTGCGTCAATGGGAATTGCAATTAGAAAATCCAAAAGTTCCCATTGATATTGTTAGAAAAGTAATACAGGCTTTCAGCTCTGCTTTGGCCAGCATTTCCGGTGACAATGAACGAACACCAATGGCTTATAAAGTGGTTGGTTCTGCTGCTTTTAATGGCGTCATCCAACTGTGTGTCCTACATTTGCAGCCTGCAATTGTGCGCTTTTTGGGCCTTAAAGAGAAATCTTCAATACCTTTACATAAGACCAAAAAGTGGAATAAGGTTCGGGGTTGTTTGCGTTACTATTTGACGGATCTTATACGTTTGGTAGAGCAAGTTTCATCGCCTAACATTTTGTCGGTATTATTGAAACACTTGCATCAAATGGCAAATATGGTGGCACCATTTACTGCATTGGGCAAGACAATACTAAAACGATTAATTGTCCTATGGTCGACGGGAGATGAGACAATTCGAGTGGTGGCATTTTTGTGCATTTTAAGAATAACACGTAATCAACAGGTGAGCTATGAAAATCCTTAATTAAAATTTTGGTTGAAAAAGTAAAAGTTTGAGAGAGTCATTGTAGATTGTTGTAGATTATCTTCTACCAAGCGAAAATCGCAGACGAAATTGCATTTTTGGAAGCTAAATCTGATTAGGAAATTGCGAATTCCCTCTTGTAATAAAGATCATCAACTTTAATCTAGTAGCACTTTGGTGGTGAAAGCCGCTTTATTCAGCTGTTAAATCCTACAGTTATTTGGCCATATTTATTAGTTTTAACATCTGAAATGAACATTGATTTTTTTATCCTCTACTATATGATTGGAGTTTGTCTCACCGTTTGTAACAACTAGGAATATTCACCTGAAACCAAAATAGTCGATTTAAGAATGTCCGACTCTGCAAAAGCCCGCAGGAAACTAAAATTTTGCATAAAATGTGTCGTAGTCATAGGTAGGTTAAGTTAATAAAAGGACCAAATCAGTTGAATAGGTAAGAACTTCTTGCCCATGAAAGGACTGTAACCATCAAAATCCTTATTGGCTCGCTCATGAATGAATGCTCTTTTTCTTTTAAAATGTGCCGCCCCAATAAGCCAAAAGCTTCAAATGTTAAGGACCGCATATGTATTTCTTAGCTCTTTTATAGTGAGTCGTAGTGTGTACTGGCGAAATAAAGCGCCAGTCAATAATCTCTATAATAAATTTGTCATTTCTATTATTTTTGTGAAGTGTCGGCTAGTGAAACGGCTCGAGCTAGCTCATGAGCCGTGTTTCCGAGTGAGGACTGGCTTTGTCCAAAAACATTAATAAAATATTAAATATTTTGGAAAAGCCGGTGTTATTTCCGCCATTGTTTCAGGAGGCAGTTTTAGGTTACCCTCGTCATATCTAAAAATATCTTTGAGCCGCGTACAACTCATAAAGGAACGATCCTGCAGGAAAATTGGTATTTTCAGGACTTATCAATAATTTACTCCTTATTTTAAGGCAATATACTTTACTATTTGGTAGATATGAGAAAAAAATCCTCCCCAACTCACACTTTTTTATGAATAGTTAACGAAAAATAGCTATCACAACTCATATATTTTTTAGAGGACCGCTTTCAATTAATGTTCTTTTGACACTCCCACTAATCAGGCGATGTACATTATCGATAATGTGGATGGCGCGTGGTACAAGTACTTGACAAACGTGACTATACTACGACTAAATCAATCTCTGCCAAACTTGGACTTTTTCTTTTAGACCTAAAAATTGATACTTATACTGTCCTACATCAAATCCAAAAATAGTAGCGGTGGTGATCAATATAAAGCAAATATCTCTATTTCTTATTTCACCGCATACGTAAAATTCGTGTGCACAAATAAAATCTTTGTTTTCTTTTCGTCTTACAGTTTACCATGTTAAATCATGTACTCAAAGCCATGTATCTCTCATACGTCCGCAATTCTAAATTCGTATCGCCCAATACATTACCATCGATTAACTTTATGAGACGCTCACTAGTGGAAATGTTTGCTTTGGATTTAAATGTGAGCTATCAACATGCCTTTTTATATATTCGTCAACTGGCTATTCATCTACGTAATGCTGTTATATTAAAGAAAAAGGACAGTTTTCAGGCAGTTTACAACTGGCAATACATTAACTCACTACGTCTGTGGTCCGACTTGCTGGGTCTTACATGTGATAAGCCACAGTTGCAGCCATTGATTTACCCATTAGTTACAATCACCACAGGAGTTATACGTCTAATACCCACGGCTCAATATTTCCCCTTAAGATTTCATTGTATACAATCACTCATTGATCTGGCTAAAGCTACGCATACGTTTATACCCGTTTTGCCTTTAATATTGGAAGTGTTGCGCAGTAGCACTTTTAATAAGAAACACACATCAGTTTCAATGAAACCCATGCAATTCACGTGCATTTTACGTTTGAACAAGGCCCAGCTGGCGGAAAATGGATTCAGGGATGAAGTTATAGAGCAAGTGTGTGGATTAACTTTAGATTTTATGGCCTACGAATCAAATTCCTTAGCTTTTAATGATTTGTCGGTGCACACAGTTACGGCCCTGAAAGCTTATCTCAAGGACTGCCGCAATGCTAATTATTCTCGCAAAATAAAACAGTTGCTTGATAAAATAAATGAAAATGGTAAATTCATAGAACAGGAAAGACGTAAAGTCAATTTCGGTCTAATGGATACAGCACAAATTCAGGCTTGGGAGACACAGGTACGGAACAAGGGAACTCCCTTAGATATATATTATAATGCCTGGGTTAAAACACACGAAACTAAGAAGAGACGTCAAGCAGCACAAGCGGATCTTGTTAATGATGACTACAATTTGCCTGCGATAAAGAAAGTTTCGAAGAAATCCACAATGTCAATCAAAAACGAGAACGGAGAAGTTGAATTGTTCCCATCTGATTCGGAAAATGAAGAAGGTGATGCCCCTAAACTTCCAGGACTAGATGACGATGACGATGAAGAAATGGAATTGAAAGAAGAGAAACAGAAGCCCAGAAAGGATAAGAAATTGAAACAGAAAAATAATAAAAACGATTTGTTGGAGCAGGAATTTGATGTACCAATCGAAGAACCCGAAGCTGATGAAAATGTGGATATTGTTAAGGATCTGGATTTGGATGATTGGTAGACTAAGACAATTAATTTTAAAGTTTTTTGTAACTATATATATATAAATAGAGTATGCTACATAACGATATATGTTGAGTTTATAGACATGGGAGGTTTCCTTAAAAAAATATATATATGTATGCAAATGACGGTTTGAAAGAAGTTATGAAAGTATTATATATCGCTGTAATTTGTTATACATTATTTTCAAGAACATTTGTGCTTTAAAAAACTTGCCTTTCGGATGAAAGTTTGGTGGTGTGCTAAGAGGAGGATTGTTTATTTGGGAATGTTGTACACTATACTTGAGAAGCTCAATTTGCAGGGAAATCTATAGCTCCACATTCATCTTACAAACCCGCGGTGCTTAGTACATTCCGAACTAATTATACTAAATATTTCCTATTGTTCTAAAATGAATAGATAGTGGCTACAAAACCACTCTCCGTAAACTGTTACAAAGCAAGTAAAAATGACATTAAGATCGGCCGCAAATGATGTACGCTAACTGTTTACAAATGGTAGAAGAATGCGAAATAGACATAAAAGCAGGGTTTACTAGAATATTCTGCTAAAAATTTTGAATCACATTTGGAAAAAAGCAAAAATGGTTTTGAGCTTGGATATGCAAAAAACAAAGAAATGGAGTTGTTATGTTTGTAAAAACATTTTTTATGTTTTTTTTTTATTTATTTATTTGACTTGTAATTTTAAGCCTTCCGGCCAATTATAAGTTAATTACAATATGCAACAATTCATATATTAGATTTAATCTTTTTAAAAAATATACATTAAAAAAAACAAACACGTAATAAGAATTAAATATAAAATTTATAAAGATAAATGATTTTAAAGATAGTATGATTATTATGAAAAAAGACTAATTTAAAAGTTAATCGATATATAATCTGGAAATATAAGATAATCGATATGTGACAAAGGCTGCTCACAATTTAATTTAATTTATTTATTCAGGATTGTAAGTTTAAGCCTTAAGGCCGATATTACAATAAGGCCAATTTAAGGCCGATAAATTACAATACTACAACGTATCTTCTCCATAATTCAATAACAAATGCATTATACAACTTTACAATACTAATGTTATAAAAAAGTTTATGTATCTTAATACCAGAAAAATATGATTTGCAATATGACGATCTACTTCACTTATTAGAATTTTTCACTATGTATATTTTTCGTCCTAAAATACGGAATTATAATTTTAATTGGAATTTAGAGCTACTCCATGAAACAAAATTTTACAGAGTGTCTGGAAGTGTTGCAGAATGTGTCTTTTGTAAGAATCAGAACGTAATTTAAAACATTTTAAATGATTTGGCAGTAAATTGCAAATTCGTGCTACTCTTACTACAAAAGCACGATCCATGAGTGGTTATTTTAGGAACAAGAAACTGCTTATTACGAGTGGAATATGAAAAATTAAACGAATTAGAAAGAAATAGAAGACTACACAGTCGAACAACTTTATAAAATAAAAACAAAGACCTCAATTCGATATAAGTTTTAAAACTACAGCCAAAAAATGCTTAACATACGGTGTTATGTGACCACGACGCCTCAGTAAAACATTTGTTAGGATGTTTAGAGTACGTAAATGCAAAGATTTTTATCTATACATTCGTACATAATCGTCCATATATGACCGTTCATATTCGATGTTATTGAGACTTAATTGCTAACTGGTATTATGTAGAAAACGGTCTTCACAGTATAAAAAACAATGCGCGAGAAGTGATGTGGGAGTAATATTAATAAATGTAATTGTTACATTACAAACTTTGATTGCCTGATGTCCTCCATTATATCAATTATAATAAATTTCCAACATCTAAGGAGTTTTCTAAAAACTTGAATTTTGATAAAATTAAATTTCTTGTAAATGAGTTATATGCATTCAGAGCAATTTGTTGCATATGCTCTATTTTCCATTATCAATGATGTCTCGACATTCCATTTCTGCAGGTGTCGAAAACAATGTACGTACTTCTAATGAGATAAGTGTTCGTTTCAAAAACACCTTCCTCTTATGCAAAGTGTATCGACTTGGGTCATTCTCCAAGTGAAAGACAATTAGAACGGTCGTACAAAATGAATATGAATAAGACGACTCCCTTTAGTACCTATCAATTTAAGCCATCTCTTGCTTCTACGTATGGAGCACATTGCGCTAATTTTGGAAAGTACCGGGGAATTGTGATGTTTTCGAAAAAGGGTTTAGATCTTGTATAATCAAGTTTTTCCCTACTGGGCAAATTACTCCTAAACTCGTAACTCTAGTAGTTACAAAATTTTAATGTTCGTTTGATGTAATTTATCATTCATAAGTAATTTGACTTAGCTCGTTATAAATAACAGTTTTCAGCTTGAAAGTGACGATTATAATAAGTAATGGATTCTCACATACTTTGGCAAGAATACTGGCTGCTCGATGATATTTTTGAACTGCTGGTTTTGGCACTAATATTCGCAAAAACGTTCATGGAACTATACAAAAGAAATTTAAAATATTCTATAATAACATGTAAAATCGCTCAATTGTTTTTTATTTGGTTTTTGGGGTTATTTAATAAAAATATCTCCAATGAAATGGCTTGTTTACAACGTTACTTAATCTAATAAATCTTGTATTCTTTGAGTCTATCACAAACACTTCATTCTACGGCTTCGCTTTATAATTTCTTCTCGGGATCTTTCCGGGGTATTATTTCATACTCCTTGTACTTTGGGAAGGTACCTATAGTCTCCTGTTCCGGAGCCACCACCTGACCGGCTGAATCCGTCTTGGCATACTTCGCTTCAAGCTCAGCAGCATTCTTCTTTTTCATGTCCATAATTTGCAAATTCCTCACCAATTCCTCTTTGGTTGGAGGATCCTCTCGGCGACCACGTAACCATGCCTCCCACTCGGCCGTCAATTCTTGATCAAATGCCTCTTTGTCCGATGGTTCAAACCATCTAGAGGCTTTTCGTTTGCCTATCGACGGGTCTGCTGGTATCTCGTAATATTTGTTTCCGAAGTAGTCTTCTCCGACGTAGTTGCCGCGAATTTGACGCGGCCTTAAAGATTTAAAGAAATTTTGGAATATTATCTTGATGATGTCACGGGAAGGAGGTTTTGCCATTTTAAATGGGAGCAAAATGCCGAATTTCTAATTTGTAAGTTTAAACAAGCAAATAAGATACACAGTGCCCGTCTGTGTCGAAGGTTATGTATTTGTTATGACATCTAATCAGCTGATACCAGAAATTTCACTGGTTACCAGATTTCCTTTCTACATGTATACTCATTGCGCGCCGAAATATTTCGTAGTCGTGCAGTTGAAGAAATTCCAACAGATCAAATTAACTATTCCAGTTATATCAAACTCTGCTGTCACCTTGAAATTATCGTGATGAAAACAAATGTCAAATAATTGACACGCAGAAAAACTTTTTAGAAGTAGATGATAATATAATATATTATCTCCATCATATATATATATTCTCCATCTATAATATTTGTCTTTATTTAAGCATCGAAGGTGAGAACCATTTTTGGGGAGCATCGGTGGAGGTGCGGCCAACCGTGAACAATGCCTTTCAAGTAAGTTTAATACTTTAGGCAGAATTAAATTCTAAAAGAATGTACCTTGAAAGACATTTTTGGTGTGAATGTCTTTAAAAGATACTTTTCATGTGTACAACTATCTTAAAGACGCTTTTCATAATGAACAATGTCTTGGAATTCACGTCTTATATGAGGAAGAGTATTGAAAGACACTTTTCATATGAAGAAGGGCCTTGGAAGGCATTTCTCATACGGAGGTATATGTTATGTGAATTTATTCATGTAGAAAAAAAGATACTTTTCTACAGTTACAATGTGTTACAAGTGAGCTTCCATGTGGAAAATGTGCTGTAGAACATTGATTGATAGAACATTGAAAACTGTCTTCTCCATAAAAGTTTTAATATGAAAAATGCTGTCACAGACATAAACTTTATAAAAGTAATATTTCTTTATGAGAAGTGATTTCCTATAGGCTATTATCGAAATGTTGTCCCCAGACATTTTTTGATTTGAACATGACAACTTTTCTTTGAGAAATGTGTTTGCTATATCAAAGCTTCTTTGAGCTGGTTTTAAGTTAATTTATTTTTCAGGAGTTTCCCTATTCGAAAGATTTCTCTGAGACCTTATACAAGGAGAACATCATTTGAAAATTTGTTAAGAAGAATATTGTTACATATGTATGTCCTAAGAGATTTTTGCATAATGTTCTACAATTGTCTACTTTATTCTAAGGTACACAAAATCGATGTTAAGCAAAGTATGCGTCTTGACTGATTTTGTATGCTGACCTAACGTTTCTGAATAGGTGAATAATAATTAACATCGAAAAATGAAGGGAAAATGAAGTCGATTTTTGTAAATTAGCTATTATATTTATGTACAGCTAAAGTATAGAAGTATTGGGTAGCTTGATTGATTAAATTAAATATAAATGTTAGATTGTCATGTTGGAAAAAATTGAGAAGTACAAACAAGAAGCAGTAAAATATTATAAATAGAAGAATCGTAATAAGGTTTTCAAACCATGGTCTATTTGTAGACAACTAGTTCATTAACTACTATTAGGTTTTTCATTGATGGAGATGTAAATAACATTTGTTGTTGTTTAGAAAATACTGTGATAAAAATAAGAAAAAAAAACATCAAACAATTTCGGAGGTATGTGAAAATATAATATAAATAATTAATAATTTTGTAATCAGCGGTGGGTGGACCATTATTTTGAAATATCTGTGCAAGTCCAGCTGATCATGAATAATGAAGTATTTATCTTCGTGTTGAAAGTGGTTTTCCCTATGAGATAGCCTCTTGGAAAGAACTTTTCAAATGAAGAAGAGCCTTGGGACACACTTCATACGAAGAAATGTTCTAATACAAATATTATGAAAAATACTTTGAATCGCGCTTTCCATCATGAAAAGTCTGTTCAACGATACTTGTCCTCACGAAAAGTGTCTTCCAGTACACCTTGGTATCCAAGCCCCCCAAGACGCCTTTTTTAACCATCCCACACATTATTCAGAATGAAAAGCATCCTCTGATTCCTTTTTATATGAGGCGTCTTTAAAGACTTCCACATAAAAAATGTCTGCCTTGGCACTTCTCTTCGCTTTCGATGACAAGAGTCTTCATTACATTTCTACACAAAAGCGAGTTTTTTGAGGTTCTCCTGTATGGGAGGTGCCTTTCGCGGCGTGTGAGGTGCTCTAAAAGTGTTTTTCTGTATGAAATATGGATTTTATGACACTTCTATATTATATGAAAATGTCTTACATGATACTTATGTACCAAAGATGTTTTTTTATGACCTTTTCCTATATGAAAGGCGTCTTTCATTTTTTTTTCATTTCATTTCATTTATTGAACAGTCTTGTAATTTAAAGCCTTTTGGCCAATATTAAACAAATTACAAAATGCATAAAATAAATACTACTTGAATTTGAAAAACAAAATATAACTTAGAATATAAAATTAAATTAACTAGTAACTAATTAGCTATAACGCTCAAATTGAAGTGCACCACAAAGTAGGCGATATGAAGGGAAATAAAAATAATGAAAAAATTAAATATTTAAAATTTCGTGACTATATAACATAAGTTTGTTCCACATGACATATGACCTGTAGGAAAACGTCTTCCATGACACTTTTCTATATGAAACTTACTAACAGACTTTTTCTTATCTTTTCCTTTTCTTTTATCCAAAAAAATGTTTTACATTAAAAGCGTCTTTATTGCAAAGGATATATCAAAAAGAAGGCATTTTTTCTATTTATATAGGAAAGTCCTCTTAAAAACACTTGCAAAAAGGCCCTTGTAAGGCAATGTGTTAAGGATTCTTCCAAAATTGTACATACATATATAGCAAATATTTACATATTTAGAGAAATTTTCATATTGTCAGAAACTTTTCATATAGGGAGTATTTTGGAAGAAATTTTCCATGTAGATATCGTTTAGGAAACTCTCCTGCTCTTGCTGACAAATATTTTCCACGCATTTGGGAATCATGTTTGGGAAAATATTTGTGAAAATACGATTTTAAGAAAATGTTATGTTTTCAAAAGTGTCTCGGGAAAACATGTTTCATCGTTTTGTTGGTGAAGTTATTTTACCAAGATTATTGTCTAAGCGGAGGACATAGAAAAGTGTTTAATTGCTTGTTTCATATTCAGATATGCAAAAACACCATTGTGCAAAGAATGCACCATGACTGGTTTTGGATGGCGCCTATTAATAAATATAAGTTCTAAACACTTGGTATTTTCTTTAACAGCTTCAATATACATATAACGTCAAATATCAATACATATTTAAAACATAAAGGGATTAATTGTTAGTTGGCAATAAATGCTTTACATCAGTCGATATTGTATAGTAAATATCAGTTACATTTGTAATTAAAGTTTTGTGTATAATGTATTAGCACAGGCTAATTCGAATTAGGTACGGGTCAGCTGACATTCTAGTACACATGGACTATGTAATTTTTTTCGGTGTAGCGAATTGTAATTTTCTCAGTCGAAAATTTCGTCGTCGCCGGTAGGAAATTGAGATTGGCGCTGTCGTCGGCAATTTGCTGCATTTAAATTAGATATATCTAAATATAATGAACTTCATAATATCTACCAGAAAAAAGGTAGCTTACACAACAAATGCTATTCTCCCGATTATTTTTGTGCGTCTGAGGCAGACTAAAGTAGTCGGTATTTGTGGTTCTCTTTTGCATGCGATGTGCTCGTTTGAAGCAACACTGTGTCGGTTTCTTTTTTATTAGCAGCCGCTGCGGCAGCAGAGGAAAAAATCACGAAGCCAGTTTTTTTTCTTCAATTTATTACTCTACTACTCTTCAAATTTTCTCATACAATTAATAAAAAAACGCATGCAACGTTTAAGGATTTGTGGCTATAAAAATAATCGAAACTCGAGCGAATTTATAAAAATACAACTCAATTGTATTTGAAGAGAAAACAAGTGTGGAGATAGAGAAAAAAATGATGGATGTGAGTGAAGAAGAAAGGTCAGTATCGTAAGTGGCGATGCGATATTTGGACAATTTTTTCACAACACGCGTACGGTGTGAGTGTGCTGTGGTGGATGGATAACAGTGATCAGCTTAGAAACTAAAATAAAATTGAAGTAAAACACTTCCCCCGCGAATACTACAACAACATCAGTGGTACCACCACAAACACCAAAATTAATTCACTGCTTTTGTTTGTCGGTTATTATACTACGTGAGTGCAAAGTGAGTCCGGGTATTAACACTCGGAGAAAAAATATATAAAAAAGAATTACTATACATTTAGGCAGAATATACAAAAAAAAAAAAAGAATTGTGTGATTGCTTTCATGAAGGAAAGAGACACCTCTGCGGTGAAACAAGAAGAAGAGTTATCGAAAAATGGAAAGGCAGAGAATGAGGAAGGTGGTAGCAGCAAGCTAGTGATCGAATCACATCGGAGTGTATGAAAAAGTTTAAAAAGACATAAGAAACAAAGGGGGATACAACGACGTCGACGACGTTTTCGTCCATTCGTTTGCTCGCAATCAGAAAAAGGGAGCAAGAGAAGAGAACACACAAGATTTGTCAAAAGCACATAAACATGCACGAACACACAAGCAGTTGAAGAAGAAGACTAAAGAAGGAAACAAGTGAGAAGACGAGAAGTAGCAAAGCAACCAAGACCAACAGGAAATTTATAGAGATATTCAACATAATATTCCTGTAACATTTTACCACAATACTTGGCAAACAGAAAATAGTAAGTTTATCTTAGCGGAATTGCCCCTGTATGTCCTTTTTCATTTCAATTCTGGCTATTATCCTTTACAGTGTATACTTCACCCTTCCACTACTCCACAATGAGACCACAGCCTCCCGGTGGTGGTGGTGGGGGAGGACCAGCAATGGATGCCAACGCTGAAGAACTGCGTAATGTTGATTGGTATTGGGGAAAAATGTCCCGTGAGGATGTGAAGAATATACTTGCTGGCCAGCCGGACGGTAGTTTTTTGGTCCGTGATGCTCTGTCCAAAGAGGGGGAGTACACGTTAACCCTCATCAAGGATGGTACAGAGAAGTTGATTAAGATTTGCCATCTGAATGATAAATACGGGTTTGTGGACTGCAAATTTGACTCAGTGGTGGAGTTGATAAATTATTACACGGCCAATTCTCTGAAATTGTACAACAAAACGTTAGATATAACCCTCAGTAATCCTATCGCTAGACCAATTGAAGATGAAGAACTTCAGCCGAATGGTGACCTGCGTATACTGGCCGAACAGTTTTTAGCTTTACACCACCGTCTTAAGAAGCAGCAGCTGAATTTGGACCAAAAGCTGAAAGTGTTTAAATCCATCGAAACTGAGCTGAACGAAAAGAAACTTCACCAAGAGGTTTTTGTAAGGGCTGAGAAGATGTTTCAGTCACAAATTAAACTACTGGAGTCATTCATCAACTCCCAACCGCAGGTCGGTGTGGGTTCTAATATGTATACCAATACCCCCAACACAACGTCGTCGCCATCGGCGACGATACCCACGAATACCCGCCAACAGGAACAAGAACAACTGCAGCAAAATGCGGCCTTAATGAAGGCACGTCTCGGTGATCTCTGCAGCGAAATGAATAAACTAAATCGTTATGTTGAGTCCAAAAAAGAGGAATACAAGTCCTTGGAGCGGCAGATCAATGCAGCAAAACCAGAACTACAAACCATAAACACGCGAAAAGAGAAATTTATAGAGTAAGTACACATAATTGCGTCGAGTTGATAACAATCGGCCCCCCAAAAAGAAAATTATAACTGATAGACGTACTTATGCAGTCGTGCTTTTGTACAGTCAAACCTGCACCAACAACAACATTTATATTATCTTGTTGTAGTCGAGGAAGAGGTGTATTAATGATGGTTTAATTTCAATAATGGGGTAGGTTAGGGATCATTCAATTTTTTTATATGTGCGTAGCTCCCTAAGCCTTAGTACATTCCTTCGATTCACACATTTATTTATTGGTAAGTAGGGTTCACCACACATGTAGTGAAGTGACTAATACGTATTCATTTATTATAATAGAATCAGTGTTAACTTTCGCTGTGTCGGCAGAAATTTATGGATGTTTTTCTTCAGTGTAGTGAAGTATGAGTTATGATAACTGCAAACGACATGAGTACTGAGGATATGCCTGAACGTTCGCCACTTGTGATGCAGTTGCTTAGATGACTTATTTACTTATGATATAGTTGGCTATGTTTATTTGGCGATTACTATGACATTTATCGAAAGTTGCTGCCACTTATTTCACAGAAAAGTACAGAAAGATAAAAGCAAAGCTGTTTACAAATGCTATCAGTGAAAACAGTGTTTCTTTTCAGCAAAATTTTGAACATTTTAAAGCAGCATTGAATTATATTGTATTTGTAAGTGCATGCGATTCGGGGGTCAAAATCTTTACAGGAGAGTTAAAGGAAACACTTGGTTGTGCTGGTACCCTGTTTTAAATTATATTTGACAATATTAGATTGGCAAGTTGCATTTTAAGTGTTCAAAGTTCCTAGCATTGATTCAATGTATTTAATGAGGATTTGTCTAGTATAATATTAAAGATCTGACTAGTATAATATTAAGCTTCCCGTACAATATAGGTACCTAGACATTGGGTGCAACTCAATAACCATTTTTGAAATTCAAATATGGTTACGGTTTACGTTACAACCAACGACCGCATTTTTGACGTGCTGATATTAAATTTGTTAATTTTCAACTTATCTACTGCAAATGTAGACAATTATTGCCCCCATTTAGCATTTATTAAAACAGGGAAGAGATCCGTCTTCACTATATTTCAATGTGCGATATTTGCACTCACAATCGAAGGGTGCAGCCTAAAACAATGATCATGGCATTTATTTTTAAAATCGTGCAAATGTTTTGTTTTGCTTAGCTTTTGCATTTCAAACATTTACTACGCAGTTGTAGATTTGCTTATTTTTTCCCTTCATAATTATACCGGAATAGAAAATCGGTTCTTTAGACAATTGCGAACTATAAGGACAGAATTAATAAGTTTAGAAAGCAAATTATGAAGTAATTTTTGATAATTTTCCATCAGCTACTTATTTTTCACAACAAATCGGAAGCTCATTTTAAAGACGAAGACACGGAACAAAATCGTTGTAAGTTTCTCAGCAAACAATTTAGATACACGATAATGTAAGATGCATTAAAGTGTAGTTTGAGATTTGGGACATGATAATTGAATAATTTAGTACTCGATTGGCAAAGAGTTCCACAAGAGTGTCAGGGACATTTAATTCTGTGACAAAATTTGAATAAATAAACTGTTATAAGCTACGACATGCTATTACCGCCATATAAAAAAAATTGTTTTTACGCTTTAAAGAAAGTGCCTCGCAGGTGCGACAATACTTTAATATGCTTTCTAGGAAAATTGTTTTCAATTAGTTTAGGGAACGATTCAATTTGTGAAACCTAAGAAGTGCTAGATTAATTAAAAAGAAAGCTTAAAGTCGCTTCGAAGAATACGAATAATCTGTCGCTTTTTAAAAAAAAGGTTTAAGAAAAATAAGTAAAAAAACCATGCATCAAAAAGGTTCATGAAAGATTCAAGTTTACTGATTGTTGAACTGTCAAAGCCGTTAGTTATGAAAGAGAAATTGAACGATGTTTCCAAAGATCTATGCCGCAAGTTGTATTCATGATAATGTATTTAATGCTCATCTCAAAGTTAGACCCAGGAAGGAGTATAGTAGTGGAACCCGTAGAAGACATCAAAAGGGTTAATTACGACAGAATTTAGTCTTTTGTTCGAAGGTAAGTCAAGTTCAGAGTTTGAGTTACATAAAGATGCTGATGTTGAAGGTTGCGATAAAATATCAAGTTCTACGTAGCCGGTAATGGCAGAGTATACCAGATCCGTAATTTTATACATTATACAAAGAAACTCCACCGTAGCGATGTGAAAAACTCAACGATTATGTTTTACGTGAATTGTATTAATAGTTACAAACATAAAATTATGGAAGTTTGTGACTAAACCATTACCCAGTATCTCACGAAAAAAAAATGTTCATGTGTGACTAGTATAAAAGTAGCTGAGAAAGAAGTTGATAAGGATGGAATATCAATGAAAATACAAGTTGGGGATATAACGACTAATTCCTCCTGAAATTTAAAGCCACTTATTTTATTTTATTTCTAAATCAGGTAACTTATTTAGATTTAAACCAATATATAAAAAGTACATATAAATCGTTAGGAGAAAAAGCTTTCAATCTAAAGCGGTTGTTGCTAAAAAAAAAACTACGAAATATATATTTTAGTGTCATATAATTCCATATTTGTTTGCTTCGTTAATAATAGAAGAAACCAACAATGAGTGCCACAGAAAGTCGGTTTGTGCTGTATACAAACCGTCGTTATTTTTATTCAATATTTTGAAATGTCGAAATTTTAAAAACTCGATATTTGCCGAATAATATCTTTGCTATAATAATATCATTAAGCAGGATAATGAATCAATTTTGAAAAACTGTTCTTATATCCATTGTTTGTTATTTTAGCAACATAACCACAATAGAATGTGAAGAGTATTGAAATGTGAAAGACAAATAAATTAATTGATGTGAAATATTCTGTATACAATTACAAAGTATTAATTAAGTAACATACATTTAACAGTTATCAATCGATTCCTAATAGTTAAAAAGCTTGTATATCAATGCTAAGGACAGAGAAATAGATTTGAATTAAATTCGTATTTATATATGTATTATACATATATTACATTTGTATTTATATTTACATCAATTTCTTGGACATATTTTTTTCTTTGTTTTAACATACTCCAACTCTGAAATTGAGTCGATGCTTTTATATTGGGCCATTGCTAATTAGGTTTATCTCCTTGTGTGCTACTATTAGTAATAGTTCTTAGTGTCATATGATCCATTGCGATCGCTCTGTACAAAAAGGTAAAGAAAGAAAGAATGAGAATAATATCGCAAAATGTATTCTACAAATAGGCTGATGAGACAAAAATGATCCGCAAAATGGACTCATATGTATGACATCCGTTATCGCGCACCATTGCACCACTTTAGCACGATGGTTTGAATCCACAATCGACAAATTTAGTGGAAGCAGGTCTTTTTCAGTGAGTCCAAAAATAAAATTCGCGAACTTTCTTTAATGATTCGGTTTAGAATGGTTGTTATAACTATTTTTCACTAAATGCGAGAATCTCTTAAATATCTCAGTAATAGGATATTCCTTGATATCCGCTAGTGGTGTCCAGGGATAGAATCATATAGTCCGTCTCACATTTATTTCTGTTTTGCATTCAGAGGCTTCTACGATGCCGAACATCCGGAAGTAAATATGTCTTTCGCCATGGCAGTGTATATTCAATGCGACAAGTGTATAGACAGAACATTTTACCACAACATTTTCAAAAGCACGAAGATATTTTACCTTGGAGGATAGCTTCAATTCAATGCCATCAAGCATTGTGTCTTAAATCTTTCGATAGAGATCTTGCGTGTCAATAAGATTAGTTTTGTTTTTTCCGAATTTACCTTTAGCCCCTTTTCCTTTACCCCTTTGTCTGTTATAAAGGTGACCTCGTTCGACACCATTAACCATAGTAGAGGCGATTGCACTGTCTCATATATTGTGCCCTAATAGCTGCCTCCCAAGGACGCGCGGATGCGATCAATTTACACTGCGAGTACAGGCAATGCCTCAAGTACCGCCTTTTAGCAGACTAGTGCTTCAAGTTTTTTAGCTTTGGTACTGCTTCAAATGCGGGTACCTTCTATATTTTAAGTAGTACTCTGAAACAATTAAAGTCAGCTGTTTGGCAAGAATGAGTCAGCTCATTGGCACATGAATGCATAATTGTTTTGGAGGCATTTCTTAGTAGGGGGAAGTGAAAAAATTTGTTTAAAAAGCAGCGCAGAAGCAGCTACAACAGGCTATTGCAGGAAAACTGTTTTGTTATTCATTTTTGGTTGACATTAAATACATTTTATTTACACAGCTGATGTAAAAATGAATTAACTAGTGAGATTCATGTTCTAATCAATCAATTCCTGCTGAACAAAAACGCGAAATTTTTTGTTTCGGAGCTCAGGAAATTGTTATGCAAAAATATAATGATCCCATTTAATGAATTTTTTCACAATTTTGTAGTTGTAAACGACATTTAATTGAATTTATTCTCAAGAATTGTGCATTTTATTTACTTCTTCGTTTGTTGTTTGTGTATATTATTGAGAAGTTCACATGATTCCTATGTAAACTCTTTGAATACCATAGTGTCGTTGAAGACAACTTCTCTTGTCTTTTCTGTTTCAGTTTCCGTATTGAATTGTTTTTGCGATTTTGATAATTACTTTCCTTTTCCCTTGATCCTTAAGCAATTTGATGGATATAGCCAAGATGAGTTATATTCATATAGAGAATGTGAAGTTATTATTAAAAAATGCTGATGTTAGGTTTTTTACAAGTGGCCGGGCGGGAGACACTTTCGGATTGTTAAACTATTGTGTATCCAACTAGTTTGCTGATAATGATTAATTGTGATGGTGGCAGAGGGAGGAATTTAATTCCTTTTTGAAGTTAAGTTGTAATCCATGAAAAATACTTACTAGAATTAATATTTGTTTGTCTAATTATTGTCCGGCGTATATTGCCTTCACATAAGATATCCTATCCGTTGAACGAGGAAGTCATTTACAGAAAAATCTTGATATAGTTCCTATGTCTAAAGCTGTATTAATAAAATTAATTTTAAACAAATAAACATAGAATTTCAAAGGAAAATATTTGATCCAATAGATATAAAAAGATCGAAACGTGCACCGATTAGCATCATTTTAGGGAATGTTTCATATATCTACGTTTTTATTGTAGGCATTTTATAATTCTATGTACAGGTTACGGGACTTTGTCCTGAACAAATAAAAGACATCAACTACGAATTATGTGAAGCATATTTCAAGTGATATGGGTATAATTTCCAAACAATAGAAATGTCCAACCATATTTTACAATTGCTTGAAAATTATCCAAAAATTATGTAAAGAAGACATAGGTCGTGTTATATTTTGCATACTCATGTTAAAGTTTTTATGATGTTTGATTTTTCTTTTATTTGCAGATGTTTATTTTTATAGCAGCATTCTTGTTCCCTGCATTTCACTATTTCCATGGCTCATTTCCTTACTTCGTTTTTTTTCTCTTTTGTTTTATTATGTCTTCTCACGGACAATTACAATGAATCGATAGATTTTAGAATAGGTCAGGAATATGTGTGTCATTTCAAATATGCAACTTTCTTGAAGTTATAAAGGTTTGTGCTCATGATAAGTGATGTGGTAAAATTTATCCACAACCTTCCTCTATTTAATAGTGGCGCTTTTGTTGGTCTTTCTACTGTGGCCTAATATAACCTTCTGATGGAATCAATTAGGAATATTCCAATTTGAAAAGTGATATCCATACGAAGAGGCTGAACGACTACAGCAATAAGGACACTGATACAAAAGCTTATAAATCAACTTTCATTTTTATAGCCAGCAAGGAATACATGCCCCGGAAACGGTAAAGGAACGATTCAAGTGATATGACAGTATTTCTTTTTGATTGAATCACGCATGTTTTGAACATTGACGTGCTACTGGAAGAAATGAGTTAATGTATAGATAGTTATCTCTCCACTGGGTTACGTTCTTTCATGGATACAGATTTTTCGATTCTCGAGCAAAATATAAGAATTCACTTCAAGTCCATTCTAGGGAAGTTGTAAAAATGAAAACAAAACGGTATACTTTTAATAATAGTATAGTATTATTAAAATAGTTGTAATCGATAAATTAGAATTAAATTTTTGGAAGTAACTTTGATGAACTTCTTAAATGACAAATAATTTCGAGTTCAAGAAGCTATTCAGAAGTTTATATTTAATGAGTGAAAATGTGATTAATTTGGAACTTATCCGTGTGTAATTATACAAATATGTCCAATTAATAATCTGAAATACGTAATTTTTTTAAACATTCTAAATTATTATTAGAAACTATTCATATTTCGTACTTACTATATCATAAATGTGATCAGAGGGAAAAATTATTCATTCCTATTTAGGATATTGATTAGTTAATGTCGCTTAGTTAACTTTGAAAAATTGATGCATTTATTAGAATTTGGCAACTCTAATTGAAAAAAAGAAATATTAGTATCACTAGCGACAGTTGTTAGTGTGAGCAATCGCTTTTAAAGAATTGCTATTTACGTCAAAACTAGGGCAGATCATAAATAAAATAGAAGTTTTAAATCGTTTTCCAAAAAGATGTTTTAATAAATTATTACATTCGCATTTAGAATTATACTCCAAAATAACCAGTAGCTTACAATTATTTTGATCTAAAGTCTAGTTATAGAACCTCAAAGCAGCCTCGTTAATTTGTATTTTTTTTTTTTAATGAAACCAGGTTGCGCCTCTAAAAATGTGGGATAATGGAATAATCGTTGGCATCATACTTTACTGCAACAAACGGTTATTTTTCATTTGCAGGCGTTACGTCTGGTGCCAAGTCAAATTGGGAATCTCCAGATAATCAAGTAATTTTCCACGAAGCTGGAGAAAACAACAGACTTAATGATTTCGGACTCAGCTTCTGTCCAGTTGTTATAACAGCCAATTATGTTTATTTTCCTATTTGTCACTTTATAAAGCATCATGAACTGTTTTGAAAAATATTAACTACTTCCAGAGAAATGTTTAGCATTAATTATGAAACAGCTGCAAGATCGTTATTCTCACCTTACGCAACAAAAGTTGTATTTCGTGTAATTTTGAAATCGCCACAAGAATTTCTTTTTGTTTTCGGTGTAGCAAATATTATGTTCTCGAGTTTTCTTTTTCATTTCATTACAACGGAATGAATGATTCTCAAATTACAAATTTGTCAAGTGATCAAAATTTTTAATGAAAAAATATACATACGTAGTAAAATTTTTCCTCTTAAGTTCATATCGTCGTCATTTATCGTGTACGTGCTTTCTGTCGAATTTTGGTATTTATTTTTTGTGTATTTATGTATTTTCGCACTTATGTATATCCCTCTACAATCAGATATAGAGTATTGCGTTCAATATGACTGTTACTACAATGTGATTCATTCACAATCGCGTAATATGATTTTCTTGAAAGAAGTTTAAACGCAACAGATGCATTTATTACGTTCTTTTGTACTATATTATGAAAATTTTGGAGGTGGGAAACATTTTACAACAAAGAGGCATTTCTGTTGTACATATTTGTATGGGACACTAGGTAATAACTTTATGTTGACATTAAAAAAAATCAAATGGTTTGGAGATTCATTCGCTGAGTAATATGTGTCCGGAGTATTATGTTCTGGGTTTTACAGAGTCTTGTCAGCAATTTTGGGTTCATTGGCTTGAACATTTTAGTAATTTCTCGCTTTGATAACTGAATCATCTTTGAATTTCGTAACAGTAAAGTTAAAAATGGAGACACTAAGTTATTTTCAACATAACTCGAATATTAGAATATGAACATGTAATTTTGCTCTGATATACGTGCGGCCTTGATTACTGCAGCTACTATGTAGTATAGTATAATATAGTTCGTTATTTCGTTATAGTTATAGCTTCATTATTTTCAAACGTGAAACTGCTATGTTTGATATCAGGCTAAATCACTGGTCACAATTAGCATTAACTAGAAATTATTATTTTGAAGTCTCTGGCTAAAAATATCTCTTATGTTAGAGTATGAGTACGCATTATTTCCTTGATATACATATGTGAATATAGTGCGGCCTTGATTACTGCAGCCAATATATTTTATGGATATTAACGGCGGATAACATATACGGTACTACCAATCCAGGACATGAACCTGCAAATGAAGATCAGTTTATCTTTCTGCAAATAGTCTGACAAAAAATCAAGTCAATACGACATCAGTTAGTACTAATTTCATAAGGGCCTTCTTCCCTTATAAACTTAAAAATGAAAAATATTTTCGATTATACTAATTCCTTGTTATTGTTGTTATAACGGCTCGACTGGTTACAGACTGGCAAAATATGTGAACGATACATATGTCACTGAATTGATAATACTTGGCCAAGCGTTGCAGTTTTGGTACTATTTTAACTCAAAATTTTGTATTCTTCTTTGTCAAACGCACACTTAAGATTACATTCCAAACTTTATATTATACATATATGTAGGTATAGAGTTAAACTTTTGAAATTTTCTAATAACATCTCACAAATAAAATAGAGATTGTGACTTTTGTGACGACAGCATATTGCAGATTGTGATTTCTCAATTTGCATTCTGCTATCTCAAATAATGTACATTTAAAAATTATTTCTTTTTATATTCAATAGTATGCAATACACGACGGGAGTTGTTAATATCCAAAAGTTATTAATATTGTTGCGTATGTGAGTGTATTTCAAGAAGAAAAAAGTTTCAATAAAGGCGAATATAATATCAAATACCGGCTTATCAAGAAAGGTAATAAATTTTTAAATTGGTTGTTCAAGAACCGGCTTAATAAATTAATTATCCAATTCAATGATTCAATTTAATCGAATGGGTGGTGGTTTAGCAAATAAATATTAATTTAAAAAAGAAAATTATTTTCTTTTATTAGAACATCCTTGTTTCCGCTCTCTAATATTTAGATTTGAAGCAAATTTATGGTTAATTTATGATGAGAAACTTAACTTGGCGTTTTGATACACTGCAAGCGATTAGCTGGCAGAGAGGTTTGCAATGACAATATAACGGTTTAAACGCAAATATTTCAATGAAATTAAATGTTTAAAGAAGGCAGATAACGGATTTATTTTTACATATTTTTTCGGATATGCAATCTAGCAATTGTGGGTTAATTTCGACTTATGTACTCTATTTTACTCTTTGTGTATACCAATAACTGTTATTGGTTTTTGCCTCAACCTTCCCTCATAGTAAAAATTTTTTGTTTCAATTAGATTTTCCGATGTTGTTTTTGATATTGTTACGTATTGTATGCTACTGTGCTGTCTGGCGGTTTTTATTTGATGTAACTGGCTGGAAAATTTGTTATTATTTTTGAAAATTAATGCTAATTTTTGACCAGTCCTTCGTCGTACATCGATCATTACACCTTCGGATTGCTAATCTCCACTAATTCCACTACCTGTTAGTGTTTGTTTATAAAAGTAATATTTGTATGTTGGTTGTTTATTCATAATTTAGCCAATGGATTTAATTTTTAGATTGGGAACAATCATCATATCACTGGAAATTTATTTTGGGTAATCTTTTTTCCTTTCCGTCGCCATAAATTAAATTTTGTAGATATCAAGGACTAATTAATCCAGAAGGAGGTAGTGGTCAGTTCGGATTTGTTGTCTATGCATATTCACCACCTGCTTTGCTATAGTTTTCCAATGTTGATAAAATGTCAGATGTGATATTTAGTGGTTATAATAACAATGGTATAATAACAATTTTTACCATTTTTGATTTAGCAACTGTTTTCTTCCTTTGCAAATAACAAGGCTTTTGTCCAGAGTTGTTCTGGTTGTGATAATATTCTTAAATCAATATAAACGAGAACAGTTTATTGCTTTTCATTGCTTTTACTGTGATATTGATACAAATTTTTTATTTTCCCTTTTACCTTTCGGCAATTTGCACATCTTTTTCATATTTTGTTGAGTAAGTTGATGGTAAATTTAACGACTGCTTCAGCCTAGTATTAAATGTGCAACTTTGCAAATACATCAAGATCTATTGAAAATATATATATGTATATCACAAATATAATATCACACTGGTAACATTTTGTCGTTGTATTATTATTTTCATTTTGAAACTCCTTGGCAAGTGCGTTTTAATTTTTTCTTTAACAATTCCATACAATTTGGTGCAATAGATTTTTCAGAGAAATTAGTCGCTGACTTGTGAAAAGTTTTAAAATATGAGAAATCATGCATTTTTTATGGAATTGTAATAAAAGCTGTACATAGAAACTATAACAAATCTCAACATCAAAATGAATACATTACACGTTTTTTGCATGTAAACACCTTGTCGTCCTTCCTATAACACTTCAATTGAATTACCGGACTATTAGGATGCATTTTTGTGTTAACGGGTTGAAGATACCTCAGGATCGCACCTTTTTTAACCATGAACATGCATTTTGCTTGTTGCTAACAACGCATATAACCAATGACGCCCCATGTTTGCAAATATAAGGTTTAGTAGAAGGAAATCAATTATTTTTGCATGATAATGAAGAGGTCGTTAACTTGTCACCGTTTCGAAGGTAATTCTACTACGCCTGTCTTATTTAAATTCATATCTTTGTTGACAAGCAATTGGGGCAATCAGTTTTCACAAACTTTTCTTGATCTGAAATGTTCACCAGCAAAATCGTTCGCCATAGACAGTAATAAATGGTAGTCACTTGGTGTCAAGTCTGAACTGTAAGAGGAGGATGCATAACATTCTCCCAGCAAAGCCGCTGGAGCTTCTGACAAGTCACTGTCTATCGTTATGTGAATTTTCCTAATGGAAAACAACTCCTCTCCTATTGGTCAAGTTGGCCGCTTCTAGGTGTGTACTTTTTAGAATTGGTCGATTTGTTTTAGTACGTGTCCGAATTGGAAGTTTGGCCATAGGGAAGCAGGTCAAAGCAGATGATATCCTGCCAACACGCCAAGCAAAACCGTGCTGACCGTTAATCCTGCCTTGGCCATCGTTTGCGCCGGAATGTAGCGATTCGATCACGACCGCTTTCGCTTGGCATTGTCGTAAGTGATCCACTTTTCATCAGATGGAAATTCGGTCCATGGGATTCCTGCGTTAACTCGTGTGGCACCCATAATCGAACTTCTTTTAGTATCCAGTTTTATTTAAGTGATTCTAAACGTTTTTTATGCAATGCCTATCTCCTTGGCTAACACGATTTGGCGACTTCAATGACTTTGTCGATATTTTTGACATTGGCTTTCCCAGTTGTATCTGGAAAAGGAGAAAATTAAGATTCATGTATCGCAAAAATTATTTATTAGATTATTTACTAACGATGTAAAAAAGTATTGAAACTAAAGATCAACGCTTAACTTAATTTAAAGCAATAATAACACTATTGCAGGAAACATCCTAACTTACATATATCATTTATTTCAGCTATTATATTTTATGAACAGATACAAATTATTTTTTTTTTGCGAATCGTTTCATATCTTAGAAAAAAATACATACTTTTCGCGAATAAATTGGCCATTTTCTATAGACGAGGAAACGTGGATTTTCTACCAGCAAATTCTTTATCTTATTCAGACTAGCCGAAATTATGCCATTGTTTTATTAAATTGAAGAAAAATGATGCAAATGCTGTAAACTTAAACAATTATTAGTTATTAATGAAATTTGACCGCAATTCAAACAGCACAAGCGTAGATAACCTAATTTTTGCTTGTCATTCTGATTCCAAACTATTTAATTTCGCAGCAATGTGTGTGAGATCTTAAAAGAAGAAAGTCTCGTTTTCAGTAATATGTGCCGCCTACTGTGTCTTTTTATTTTTGTTTGTTGTATATGATAGCACAATTCCTATTCAGTTTTTTTGTTTGAGACCACCAAATGTTTGCACTAGATAGCATTTTTAAACGTTGAGAGAAAATATGTTTTATTAATTCTCTACATAAATTCCGTATATAAAACATCTAATTTGTATGTGATACCAAAAAAAAAGGTTTTCTCATTTATACGATTTTGTTAAGATTAATTTGTTTCTTTTTTTTCGTTTCGGTCGCTCGATTGTGATGTCACATATTCCGAATGTGACAATCTATTATAAAATGCAATTATTGCTATAACAAATTATACCATAATGTATTAGAGAACAAATGTGCTTGTGTGCAACCGAATAATGTTATTGAGCATTTTAGAGTATTTTGAGGGTATTCACTTAGTGATGACTATTTCATTTCTGCGAGGCAACTTTAATGAATATTTAATTATACAAATTCAGTAAGTAGTGTTTCTTTTATAAAATGATTATAAACTCATTAAAAAATTGCAATTATTAGTTTCTTTGTACTCATTCCAAATGTAATTTATTCATACGCGTGTATGCGTCGAAAAGGGAATCAGGGCTCGAAATTTGTTAAAATTTCCTTGGGAATGTAATTTTCTTCCTTTAGGAAAGAATTTGCTGCACTTTAACTTAAAAATATGTTGGTTGCAGCATACAATTCCTTCTCTCTAATATATGTGTACCTCCAAATCTCATTATTTTTTAATTAGAGGAGTAGGGGTGTCAAGTAGATTAGTTATTATGTTTCCCAACTTAAGAAATTTTACATTTTGTTTAAATGTGAAGACATTAAAAAAAATAAATATCCCCTATTTTCCGGAACAAATGAAAAATTTGATTCCTTTTTCAACACAAATGTGAGGGAAGGCAACTAAATTATCTGCGGCTACCAAAATTTGATTGAAAGTGTGCATGAGATCAATTCAAAGTTTTATTTTTGACATTGTGTGGACACTTGGAATTATGAAAGTTCGCGTAAACGAGCCTTATAAAGGCAACGAAAGTTCTCATGTTAACTGAATGAAAACATAATGAAGTAAAGGTAACTGATATCATTGTGGTATTATTCTTCTTCCGGCATATTATTCGGTTATTTTGTGTAGTTCAATGTTGTTGTTTTGCTTTTCTCTCTAAATTTTTGTTGGGGACGATACTTGCATACTTCATGGCTTTCGATAGGATTTGAAATCATTTGATTTTGGAGCTGGGCTTTCAGTTCTTATACCTGATTGAAGGACAATATCTTATTCTCAATTTCTAAATCAAGTAATATAAAATACTTTTAATAAGTATGTATCAGTTCCACAGAGATTGCGTTGGAACACATTTGTAAAAATCATCGATTTCATTTAAACTCTGAATCCAGAGCAGGATGCCGATAGTGTTCTTCTATTCCTTTATCTTTGGTTTCTTTTTCCATAGAAATTTGTTAGGTCACGCAATTCCTTGGCATACACCATGGTTTGTGTACACGATTGATACCAGAATAATTTCTCCGTTAGTTTTTTCCCCGTTTTTATACGACAGTGTTGTTTTCTTTCTCCTGGTTTGTGCTCTGTTGTTAACAATGGTTTTGTGACAAGTTGTCGATCCAAATTTGCAATCGCAAACTGCATGACCTCTTTTTGAATGGAATATATAGACTTTTCCTGTTTACACAGCGGAAATTCATATTCTTAAAATTTTCAGCAATTACGTCAACATTTAGATCGGTCCTTAAAAAATATATAGGTTGAAATGACTCTTTCCCATATCTGTCAAGTACCATTGATGAATAAATGAATAAACTATAAAAGTTGTTGAAAAACTACTTAAAAGTCAAACATTTTTTTAGAAAATTGCGCTTTATGAAGTGTCAGATGAGCATTTCTAGTTTTATGTATACAAATTAATAGAATAGATTCGTATATGAATTCTCTTGAATAAACTTCTCTAAACAACTTATCAGAATAGGTGAAATATTAGAGTCAAGTCATTTATCACAAATGTTGTTAAACCAACACATTTGGAATGATCGTTTTCTGTATTTATAAATGATTAACTCTGCAATCAGTTCATGATTTCATAGTTTGTAAGGAGTCTTAGTAAATTGTCTAATTTGACATGGAAATATCGCAGACTTGGGTAAAATTGTCCTTGAATTAGCCTAGCACCAATACAGAAACACAAATTGCCAGACAGTAAAATATCTCTTTTGAACGAGTTTCAAAATTTACCGAGTTAGAAGTAGTTATTTTAGAAAAAACGTAAATATTATTATATTATTATTATTAGCGTAGCACCAATTCAGAAACACTAATTGCCAGACAGGCGAATATTTCATTTGAACGAGTTTCAAAATTTACGAGTTGGAAGTAGTTATTTTAGAAAAATTTAAATAGCACATATGTTGCTAGAGTGACATGCTGAAATTAGACCACAACTAGATATTTGTTAATAAACATATAAATGTGTTAATTAAATGAGATAAGCTTATATCAACTCTTAAATCACTTATATGAAATATTACTGACATAATATTTGGTATATAGTTCCTAAGTATTATTTTCAATCTGTAGGTAATTGATTTTAAGTTTTTCCACTTTTTATTACCAATTATCATAATTATTTTGGTTGTTCAATTAGTTGAAGGTTGCATAGTTCAGAACCTTGTTAAACAGCATGTCAACATATTTATAAAGAAATAAAAATAATGAAAAAAAACAAATATTGAATGATATATATAGGTCAGGCCAAATTGCAAGGCTTTTTTTTGGTTAGTAAATCACAATATGCATAAATTGAAAAAAATACTACTCCAAAAATCAAAGTTTACTTGTCATTATATAGACCACTTTCCTTCTTACAGTAGATAGTTTATAGTATAGCAATTTGCCTGCTTATCGTTTTAGCTGCAAATAATAGTAGATCTATATAATGAGTATAGTTGCTGCCGATGTCTGCCTCGCTAAATATAATTCTCTTAAATAACTATAACAGTTTTAAATACTTGATATTTGTACTATTTATATATTCTATCGACCCTGCAAATTTCCAAGGTGACTATTCTATGGTTTCATTACTCATTTTTTTACTGCATGAAAGGTATTGATTGTTATAGCAAATGGCATATATATCTTTATTTATATATACACTCGCGTACGCGTGTAGGATCAATAAAACATCTGTTATAAAATAATATAAAATATAATGAACTGATAAAAATGTGTTAATATGTGTCATTTTTATCACTCCATTGCAAAAATGACTGACAGACTGTATGGTCTTTGTTGAGCAACAAGTACACCAAAGATTTTTAAGTCGTTGACTTGCAACAGCATATAATATCATTTAATGCAATACTATTTTGCGCCTTGTGTATAATTTATAGTTCGACAATTAATATAATTATTGATAAATAACTATATGACGTTTACATGGCACTAATTAATAGATAACAGAGGTTAACTTAAGAGTACAACAATGGTGTTTTTTCTGCCATTGAGTTTTCATCACCAGCCTGCTAGCAGATAATTTCATAATTTCATTTTTGAAAGCACGTATCCACTTTCTCTGTGGGGTGGGTGTCAGAGAAATCAGTAAATGTGCTTTTCCTCAACACCTAAGATATAAAATCGATCAGATTATCAGAAGAATTGAAAATTTTTTTTCTTGAAATGAAATACCACCTTTAAATTGCAAGCAATTTTAAAGATTTGTTTTATGCTGTTGCCGATTTTTTTTTTAAATTTTTTTTTTATTTTAAAAAAACAATTTAGTCTTAATTTTACTGTTTTTAATTTCCTTTCGGAAAGTTGGCATATGATTTAATTTAAAATTTCTTATTTAATTATGTATAATTTATGTGTGGTATAGTAAAACTGCAAACAATTTAATTTAAAGGGTTGCTTTTAAATTTCTTCTCAAAATTTACTAAAGTTTTCAAGGTTGAGATGTTATTTACTTCTATAGTAAGGACATCCATAGATATCTATTTTTGACATATTTCAAATAAAAAACGGTGGCGTTGGAGATATTGAATTTTATTTATGTGGGTGAAATATATGTATTTCACCTTTCATTTAATTTGTTAAATGTTAAATTATATTTTAAAAGATTCAGCAGCGGACGTATGCTTAAAATTTTGATAGGATAGTATTTAATTTATATCTGGTATAGAAACATTCCAAACCATTTAGTCTAATAGATTTTCAATTTTCAACTTTATGTTTAAAATTGACTATCTTCTTCTTTATATATATAATTCTACTGTACGGGCGTTGTCAGTGAACTCCTCCTAAACGGCTGGACCGCTTTGCATAAATTTTTGTATATGCGTCTGGGTGGTGCCCGGGATGGTTTAGATTTACAATTCGGTCCAATTGGACAAAGGGGCGTGGTACCTCCCATACAAACAAAAAATTAAAAATCAATTATTTCTGCTCCTGCTTACGGTATTTGAACAAAATTTGGTACGTAGGTTTGGTGTACATATCTTAAGTGCTACTGCAAATATGGACGGGATTGGACAATGGGGCGTGGTACCTCCCATACAAACCATAAATTAAATATCCAATATTTCTGCTCCTGTTTACGGTATTTGAACAAAATTTGGTACATCGGTTTGGTGTACATATCTTATGTGCTGCTGAAAGTATGGGGATTGGACAATGGGGAATGGTACCTCCTATACAAACCACAAATTTAAAAGCAATTATTTCTGCTCCTGCTAACGGTATTTAAACAGAATTTTGTTTAACATTGAAACATTTCCAATAAAAATAAAATTTGAAGGCAAAGCAACGTTTGCCGGGTCGGCTAGTAGTTTTATAGATTTTTATTTCAATTATCCGTGAATAATATAGAACGCAGTGTACGACAAATTGCACTGTGTTAAACGGTCAAAAGAATGGATTCTACCTGAAAATGTAGAATATCTTCTGTATCTACTTTGATTTCCCATTATATAGCATCTATAGGATGAAACAATTTATTTAGTACATTCACGCCACTGCCAATATGTTTATAGTATTGTTCCCCCCCACAGACTCATACTGAAGTCACGGCTTGCTAAACGGGACCATTCTCCTCGTCCAGTGTGATATCATTATCTCTTTCTGTTTTTATAAAAAAATCGTTATCACTTTAACTAAATGTTACTGAACACAGAGGCGACAGTGCATGTGTGACACGGGCGTATATACGAGTTCGTATATCTCTATGTAATGAATTTTATTTTCTATATATAATATAGATCCAGGTTGCTACATGCTCTTACATTGCGATTGTTTAAATTTCATCGGAGCGCTCCGTGGGACAAACCGACGGAGCGAAATTATCTCTAGGAGTAAAGTTGGAATAACATACTGGCATTGTCGTCGAGCTGTCTAGCCTACAGCGGTTAACAAATTGTGAATTTCTTGTGAAAACTGTAAATAAATACCGTCACACGTTTATAATTATATATAATTTACAAATAGTAGATAGTATATATCTACACACATATGTATGTACTTAAACTTTGTGTGCTCAAATCTAATATTTCGCTACTATTATCAATATTGCTTTAATAATGTGCTTAACGTGCTAAACGAGTGCGATTGAATTGAAATGTGCAGTATTTTGTTGTTGTTGTAAATCGATGTTTGATGTAGTATTTCACCTCTTGATAGTACTGAGTTGTGCTACGACGACAGTGTATTGTGAACACAATTTTCAATCAGTTCAATTTGTGGTGAGTCACTTTCAATGCTACCGATTACAAAGAGAAACGACGTGCATGCTATATTTCCTCCTTATTGAGTATTTTTGTGTGCGAATGTCCGAAATCACGTATCTATTTGAATAGATTTTTACTGTATATGAACCATACAGTTGATTGTAAGCAAATTAAACTCATCTTTAAATCCCGCCATATATTTACTATTTAGTACGAACGGTTAGCAAATACTCAATTTTTTCTGTCATTTGGAAGCATTAGGGCATTGTGAGATAAGGTAGGAACATTCAGAAGGTTGTGCTGGAGTATCACCTACAGATTTCTATGCCACACATAGAAGGCAATTCGTATACGATTTAATATATATGACCTTTTGATGGTTTGGGAAAGGACTAAATTTTAGTGAACTAAGTAGCAAGCTAAGAACAAAGAAGGAATGAACAAAATGATTTCCGCATGGGTTAGTGCTATCACCATAACCGCAACAATTATCATATTGATATGGGACAAGCAGAGTTGCCAATTTAAATATTACCGCAAGATAACGATCGAGAATGATTGGTCTTGGATCACTTTAAGCGCTAACCCAACAAAAATTAAAACTTCTTAGGATAATGACGACTTCTAAAATATTTTTGTTCCTCTAGTTTCCAAGACGTTAAACAAAAAAGGTTAACAAATCTAGAGTAGGTATAGAAAAGCTACCCAGAACAAAATCGCCTACGGTACATGATCGGATTTATCGGTTTGCAAAAAATTATAACAAATATTTGGCCAGTATTTGCTTTACAGAATTTGTTAACTGTTGATAAATTGAAATGTTTATGAAGTGATGGCGTAGCACTGATTTTTAACGCTGTTCAACCTTCCCACGAACATCTCCAGTATGCGTTCTCAATTTCTGTCGGTATTTTGAGGCGTTTATAACGTACTGCACAAACACAACTCTAACGCCGGTTTTCATAGCAATGATTTCCTTTCCGACAAGTAAGAATATATTTTACTTCTTGTTGCTCTTTCGATGTCATGCACTTTTAAATTTCTAAAAGCATACATTCCGATTTTCTCCTGATAGTACAAGTATTATGCAGTTAAAGGATCGTAAATATCTTTTAAAAATATATCATCACATTCATGATTACATAATTTTGACTAAAAATGTTGACTATCATAGTCACATCCCTTATTTAGTAGACACATTATGATGAAAACCACAAAACAAATAAGAGTAGGTTGTTTTCTTTTGTTATAAGATGATCTAAGCCGATCGTTTTCTCTAAACAATATTTGCTTCTGAAGTAAATTCCGCAAGAAATTTTATTACAGAGCGTGGTTGAGAATTTAGTTAATGTCACAGAATTTCACGTTATGGTTCAGAATCCTTTTTTTTTTTTTGACAACTTAAAAATATTCAGTCCATCCCAATTCGGCGTCATTCGTCTTAATTGATCATCAGCGCAATATTTTATTGCTCATATAGATGATGTTTGCGCAACGTTATAAAAGTACTTTATCCTTGTATTGTATATTCACATTGGAAGTTACCGTATTGGACGTGTCGAAAATCAGAAATTCATATTTTGCACTAATTACTCATTACCGAAATAGATAATTCAAGAATGTTTGTTATCTTAAGAAGTACGGCAGATATGCCAGACCGAATAATAAAAATATAAACATATGTAAATGTCGCAGAAACTATAGCTAATTCAAAGAAGCTAATAGTTTGCTTCAATATTCAAATAACTCATGATTGAATTAGAAACAACTCGTTCGTAGAAGATTTTTTTTGCATCGGCTCGTATGGAGCATAACAATAAGTATGGGCTGCTTATAATATAAATAAGTTTTATCTAATTTTTATAGTTGACATGTATGTATTTCAAGTTGGCCTTTTTATCTTGACGTTAGACGTATAGCTATGTTTAAGTTAATGGTAAAACTCCCCTTCATAGGCAGAAAAAGCATGTTGTTATCTTTAGACTTCTTTACGTACTGTTTAAATTTCTGCAGACTACAATGAATTTGAAGTCTGAATAAATGTTATCATTCGGAAGTTGCCAACAAAAAGCGCGTTTTTTCTGTTCCAAATCGAACGTATGGGATAGGGCACGTTCAATCGAAATTTTAGCTAAGGCGCTCGAGTAGTCCAATGTGGAAACATTCGAGTTCGACAACTCGACTCCAGAAGTTTAACTTGTAGCCAGCCAAACTAAAACAAATATCGCCGTCCGTTTACACATCATTTTCAATTTTCGTAGCCCATTTTGGAATTTAGTATTTAATTCAGCAATTCAGCCATTTTGAATTGAAATTGGTATAAACCACTAAAATATGTGTGATATTAATCCGTTCCGGTAATTTTTATGTCAAATATGTACCACTGTCTCGATTATCTAGGAGCTAGTATTTGCATCTTTTGGAACTACTTGAATATGGCTGGATCCGAAAGGAAGCACGAGGTATGGGTGGCACACGAATTAACTCAAAATAAAATTTCATGGACAGAATTTCCGACAACGAATCGTTGCTGAATCCCAACAAAATCGACCCATTTCTGAAGTGCAAGGTGACTGGTGATCAAAAGTGGGCCACTTAAGACAACCAAAACGGTCATGACGCAAACTGTGGCTCACTCAGGAAGGCTTTGCTGTATGTTTGGTGAAATTGAGCTGCTCCCCTATGATCAATTTTAGTCTATAGGAGAGTTATTGTCTTCCATCAGGACAACACTAGGCAACACATACTGATAGTGACTCGCCAGAACTTCGAGGTCTTGGCTGGGAGGTTCTTTTGCTTCCACCTCATAATCCAGACCTATCACCAAGCGATTACCACTTATTCCTGTCTAATGTCGAAAAATTTACCTCAAGATAAGTTGTTGAAAATCGGCCGTCCCAGTTTTTCTTTATCAGTAGCGTCGAAGGTTTCTCTGCCAACAAGTTATCAAACAAAGTGCTCCAATATTTATCAGATCATTCTAACTATGCTTAATATATTCTTCAATATCATTCAAAAATATAAGAATTTTTTTACTACACCTTATGTTTCGTCAATCTTTTCATTCATCTCGTTATAATAATCCTATTTTTTGGAGTTTAAACTATTATTTTGGGAAGCTCGGACCGTAGGACTCTCCTGTGATACTGTCGCGATGTCCAGGAGTGCCGCAGAACTACTTCTGAGAACTACTGATGTAGTACTGATTTGAACTGGTTTAACTGTTTCCTATGCGAATATGACTAACTTCGCTACATAGAATTAAATTTGTTACTCGCTGTATGATCAGTAATTTTATAATTTCTTTGTTGTATAACATTTTCTGCTTTTAATTAATTGGTATGAAAATGTGAGTGTAAAAACAAAAAATAAATAAAAGAAAATTGACGATACAAAGCAATTGATCTCTTTCCTATAAAGACGGGCCCCCTTTTAATTCGATCAGCGACGTGTATGTGGATGCATACATAATTTATACATGCCGCTTCAAATGTTCATATATATACATATATGTATATATTATATATAATATATATGTACATATATATATGTATATATATATATGTATATACAAATATATATAAATAATGATCATATAATGTAGAACTAGAGAGCAAATACGATTGACGATTTGAATTTATTGTTGATTATCGAAATAAATGTATCAGTGTGTAATGACACATGGGATAATTCATATGGCTAGGAACTATAATATATACACAACTACTGCAATATTGACACTAGCAGGCTAGCTCGATCAATCGAGTGAGAAGCGATGTTAAAGCAAATAGACTAGGTAACTACTACAATAGCAATAACACTACACAGCCATGAGCTAAATGAAATGAAAAATTGCAACCTAGACCATTAGTCGTCATTTTGCTGTGTTTTAGCTATTGCCGCCCTTTCCCGTTTCCCGTGGTACCTGCTATATTGCGTCACGTCACGTCGGCCGGTCGGCTAGCCCGTTCGCGTTTGTTACCAACTCAAAATTTGACGCTTTTTTATTGTTGTTTTGTGTCTATAGATTGTGGATTCTTTTGGTTTTCAATCAAACACGGGTACTAGAATCCGTCCCCAGCATTTGTTACGGTGAATGTAATAAGTGCCTTCACATGAAAACCGTCATCATCATCATCATCATCCTCACACAAAAATATAAATGAAAAATATAAGATATAAAACAAATGTTTGGCCGCACGAAGACGTCGACGATGATGATTTATACCTTTGTGTATTTTTAAACGCAGCACATATGGTGTAATTTTGCGAATCGTGTGATCGATTCGATTAATTTTTTTTTTTCAAACATTTGCAGTAATCACGCTTTTATTTCTGAAAATAATTGTCATCTATCTACGTATGTCATGTATCTATGTTCCTCTGTGTACTATATACACAAATCTTTGTGTAATTACTTAAAGTGGTGAAACAGAAAGTGTATTTGATATTGTGGAACACATTCGAAAAGTTCGACCGAAACCGTAAAGAACGCCGGTAAAGTGTTGAAACAAGTTGTGAGTAATAACTGAAATCAAAACTTATTTTTAGCATTGAAGAAGTCAAAATTGTAATAAAATTAAAGCAATAAGTAAAAGGAATGATGATATTAGGAGCTGGAATTCTCAAATGTAAACTTTACGCTAATGAAACCAGAGAAAAAAATAAGTTGTAAATAGTATCTGAAATTAATTTTTTTTTTGAATTATTAAAACAGATATTACAATCTTAATACAACTAAATAAAGAACTTGAAAAAAGGAAAATTGAAACATTTTATGGCAGTTGTGGAGCTTAAATTCACATCTCGAATTTAAACTTATAGAAATTTTTTGCATTCCATTTTAATTTAATGTAAAATCCAAAAGTCAAACAAGGTCAAAATGGAAATCTAAGTGGTATTCAAAATATATAAATCTAAGTGTTACTTATATGCCTGTAGCTCTATATATAATAAATTTGTTCTATATAACAAATGAAATGAGAAAATGAAGTGACAAAATTTCGTTTGCTAATGAAAGTGGAGAAATAAATGCTGAAATAAGTTGCGAGTGGCAGGCATCTGAAACCTAAACTGTGTTGAATCACTGAAGAATGTCGTGCAATTTTTATACAATAAAAAAAGATTCAAAGGCTCCGTGCCATTTGAAACATTTTTTTGTTTGGAATATTTTATGACAATATTAGGAGTTTGAATTCGCATCTCAAATTTAAACTACATCAATTTTCAATCACTAATGAATCTGCAAAAAGACTGTTAAATGTTGGTTGGAAGAACGCAAAATAACTGCCATACATATATTATAAATGAAAAGTAAATAATATTTGTGCTGGCAAACATTTTGTTTTGTTTTTTTAACGACAAAAGAGTTTTAAGACTACAGAAATTAAAGGCAACAATTATGCCGAAAATGAAGCATTTTCAAATGCAAAAATTATCATCATGTACCCGGATTAGATGCCAGTGCGGGCATTGAACCATTTGTACTACGCACTTTTTTGTCTTTTGTATTCAATTATATATTTGTCACAGTTTGTCCGACAACCTGTGTATCCTAGCATTAATTTTTTTCTGATCTTCAAGCACAATAACAAATCAATACTTTTGTATCAACAGCTCTCATTCATGGCTCCAAGATACTGGCGTCATTGAGCAGCGCAGCTATTAGCCAAGCCCAAGTTATTTTGCTGCCACAAATCAGGTCATTTTACACTTCTGAAATCAGCCCGTAACATTGATTCGGCTGCCATTGATTCATTGGTGCTGATGCTGTAATTAGTGGTTCCGGTGCCGGTATCGGAATAGCATTTGGGTTTCTCATCATTGGTTATGCCAGAAATCCATTATTGAAACAACAGTTGTTTTTCTGCGCCATTCTGGGTTTCGCCCTGGCCTTTTCCCCCCCCTTTTCGCATTCTAAGATGTGTCCTAAGAAGACTAAGAATTAAATTAATTATTACAACAATAAAGTAGATTACAAATTTGTATTACAAGACGATCCATACATGCGGTACGAAACTAAGCTTTCATAGGCTTTACTGTTCCGTTAAATCATCTCTGTTTCAGCACATGTTTTAACAATTAATTTCCAAAAGCAAAGTTTCTTGAACAAATTAGTTTAAAAGACTAGTTATAATAAATAATAAATAATGTAATAAATAATAAAAAAAGTTGTTCGTAATTGTAATCGAATGCTTTTATTTTATTCATTGCCTATTAGGTGATTATAAAATCGATTAGTCAAAGACATTGGAAAAGTAATTTGTTAATACTATTCCATATACAGCCTCTATTTATTTTAATTTTTCTAGAAAATAACTATTCCCTTTTTTCATAGGGACACAGCTATTTTACAGAAAATTAAGAGAAATATGATTAGATTCACACAATTTTGCAAACACTTTGGAGTAATTCTGGATTTGAATACAATAGAAATTCTAGGCGGAAGAGAAATACGCAACACAACTTTTAACTCAATTTTTTAAATATCGTTTATTTATCAGTTTATTCTATTGCGGTCAGATCATTCCTGAAAAAGGTATTCTCAAACAAATCAAATTTATGCAATTAGCATTCAATTAATCAACTATATAAAAGACTGACGTCATTGTCACCTAAGCTGTGGGCAGTAAATGAGTGGTTGGCAAGCAAATTAACAAACTTGAACGAGCTACCACAAATGTGTTTCAGTTACTTGGTAGCTACTACTTATCGAAGGTTGAATCTTATATATTTAGGCTTCGATAGTTCAGTGAATCTTACTTAGATTAGAGATTAATAAATTTAAAAATATATTGCTTCCGAGCTGCAAGACAATTAGGTATAATTATCTTATGATTATATGTAGGTTAAAATTGTAGAATAAAGTTTGAAAATATGGGATATAAAAATTAATGTGCTGTTATAATGATTACATTTCTGGTTTCTTGAATAATCGTTTGTGTTTTAGATACTACGCAAAGTAAGTCAAAAACGACATTTTATGGCTGTTACAACTGATTTTTCAAATTTGTTGCAAATTAAAAACAAAATAGGAAGTTTAGAAGGACTTTTTTCTAAAATTTAAGACTATGCATACATTTCTGAAGTCACCAATATAATGCTATATAAAACATTTGTATCAAGAGCTATTTATATATTCTGCAAGTTACACCTTTTACCAAAATGTTTCTTTTCGTAGGTGCCATAAGTAGTAGAAATGATATACGAGTACTTTTATCTATTCATAAAGAAAAGGTTAACAATCAAATTAATTAAATTATATATTTTATCGTTCCACTTCGAGAATATTTTGCATTTTTTTTTTTGGAAAATAACTTTGGAAAGGAGATTTTGTGAGGCATCATCGTGAAATGCGTAAAGCTTGTTTTGGAATCTCAACGGTAATATTAAATGGACAACAAGAATAACATGGATTCTTTGAATGTTAACCCCAAAATTCGTTATGCTGACAATATTCTGAGGTTAGGTAATTCGTGAATTGATATTGATACTTTTTATTTATCATACATCATTATTGTTATCAATTCCCATTGTACAGAGGCGGTGATGAAAAGCTACAAACTACAATTTTGTGTTGTCGTTGCACCGTTATTACCTGTCGGGGTTAGAACTAAAAGAAGTTGTAATGCGGAACATATGAGAAAAAGCTACACGACTTAAGAAATCGGTTTATTCGAAAACCGAAAAATGGTAAATTATAAAAAACCAGACGACTTTTTTGGCCTACGAAATGGAATAACTGGCTTTTGAAAACAGAACTGATCGCCCTGATCACAGACCAGCTCGGTGTCGCTATTATGTTTCATCTAAATGTGTGGGTGTTTGACTTTGTCATCGCCAGTAAAAGATTTCCACAATGAATGCTCCAGATGTTACACGTTTTATAGCTTTCGGCAGTGCTTTTAGCTGCCTTAGGAAAGTGGGGGTTTTTTTTAATTAGAGACATTCAGCTTGTGATTAAATTTTACGATGTAGTAAACAGGGACCTTTACGAAGATTCAGTTTATTTATGTTTAAAATAAAGTTATTTGAAGTAAATTCATTAAATAGTACCTTAGAAATTTGTCTTTGATTCCCATTCAAAACAATTACATACATTGTTTCGTTTCTTACCTGAAACGAAATCTGAAAATAATATAGATTTTGTTTCTCTATTAAAACACAATAAACTAGATATTTTCATTCGCGAATTTGTATATCAATTTTTTTCGTTTTGAATACAAATTTCGAATGAAATACCTATAAAATGTTTTATAGAATGAAGAAGTACCAGATTTTTTTGCTTTTTTTCTGTTTTGAGTGTATGAATCCAAATCAAAATTATATATAGTTTCACTTTGTGGATGTATGAGACAGAACAAAATTTATTACGATCTCGATTCGGTTGTCAGAACCAGTCATAATTGTGTATAACTTTTTATTTATTTTTCCAAAAAAAAAAAAAAAACAGGAATACTAAGCCTTTAAGGCAAAAAAAAAAAAATCCTGAGTATCTATAATGATCTTAAATCTATTTAAATAGATGTATAAATACAAATATATAAACTAAATATATATATAAACTAATATTATCAATTTTGATTCGGATTCAATTTTTTTTTCTTATTGCGTTTCGGTGAAGATACCTGATTATAAATAATTTATGTTTGGATATATTGCAATTATATGGAAACATCTTTCTTATTTAAATATCAACAGTTAATATATAATTGTATGTTTTATAAGTATTTGTGCTTATATATACGATATACGTATATTGTCAATGAATTTTGAAGGTAACAAATAATACTGTTCTGTTTTAATTTAGTGATTATTGAATTGTTAAAAGACAGACAAATTGCATTAGTACTAACAAAAAATTACAAAATATAGGACACAACCTTGGTATAGCGTATTAGACTTTCAATTGTTTCGAACTTTGTTGGAAAAGTTGTATGTAGTGGCATACATTGTAGTACTGCTATAAATATGCAACAGCTGCTAAGTGGAAGAGAAATTTTAAAATCAGTTCTTATGCGAACAGGTCTATTTAAATGTGGATTTCAATTTACTTAATTTTAAAATTTTAATTTTTTAATTCTTTACCGAATATTTTAAACAATTAGCGTCGAAAATACCATACATTACTTTCTATATATTCGTTGTACATTCCCTTTTTTCAAATATAAAGTTTGGATTTTATTTGTTATTATTATTATTGTGTTTATACGAATGTCGCATCCATATATATTTATTTTAATACGTTAATAAAATAAAAAGTTCACATTTTTATGCGATTTTTGTGGGTTTGTGACATTTTGATTTGAATTTATGCGTATTTTATTTAATCCCGGAAAGAATTCGCTTATTTTTTATATGAAGTCTTTAACGCCAATTTTGTTTATGAGATTTTCAGTGGAACGTATCTACTGTATAAAAAAAGACCTGAATATTTTAATTGCACTACAGAAAACGGCAAAAGTAGTTGTTTGATTCCTTTTTTTTATTTAGAAAAGCGAAGCCTTCGGTGGCTGCACATTGATAGAAGATTGTGTTACGATTCTAATTGTTTCTACAATTATTAAAACTGATAAGAGAAATCTCAATTTGCAATCGTCTTATACTGTTTGAATTGATTTATAATAAGGCATGCTTGTCATTGCCTGTAAAAAACACATTTTGCAAAATTAAATGATTGCAAATGATTATAATTATAATTTTCTAAAGAAGATTTTTTAGAAAAACGAAAAGATCTCATCTTTGTTTTGATTAGCTTTACGTATAAACAAAATGGAATGGTATAAGGGAATGATTTGCCACACTTGATACATAATTTACATGGTGGATATAAACTACATTATTGATTTGTAAGGTGTTGCTGGATGAATATTCAATATTGTGGCAAATTGGCTACGGTTTTAAGTTTCTGTCTGGAAGTTTAATTAAAATTCTATTAAGTTGTACAATGGAATTGTTGGGGCATTTTACAAGTGATAATATAGACAAGACCGTTGCCAAGGGCTATACCCCTAAAGTTCGATATAGGCAAAACCATATTTATGACATCATTTGTGATCTAAAGAAATCTGTGCAAGTTCGCTATTTGAGAATTAGTCGCATAGAAATGAGTTATAAACTCAACGAGATAAGAAATGATTCAGTACCCAGAATAATTTTTAAAATGGTGTGTACGGCATATAGTAAAACAAATCTAAATTGTGTACCTTTTCAATGTTGTGCATGTATGTTTTCCTCTATCTATTGTTTTCCTCTCAAATTGTATTGTAGTATTCTTGCAATTGTTTTTTAATTTTAAATTTATTTATTCAGGATTGTAATGTTAAGCCTTAAGCCCGATTTGATTAAATTACAATATTACAACGTAACGTTTAAAGCAACGTTTGTAAAGTTTAATTGCAAAATCGTAGTATTTATTCTTGGATATTTCTGCCTGTGTAGATTGAAGATTATTGTCAAACTGATAAATATGTTGGTTCCAAAGTAACAAAGGGTGTAATTTTCTTCCAACCTACGAAATCGCAATGTTGGAAATTTAAGTTGTTTTTGCGAAGTAATACATTTTCCAATAAATCACTGTTGTGAAACATTGCGTAACTGTTAGAAAGACAATTTAGATGGATACTCAGAAGATAACAGGTGGGTTTTCTTTTTTCTAATTTTATAGCAATTTCTGGATTTTTTCCGAAATAACTTCATGTCGCAAATTGTGCGTGCTTGGTTTGTCTAGTTCTCTTCCAAACAAAATTTTGGACAAAATTGGGCCAGAATTTTCTTTCAGTCTTTCTTTTAATTTAGTAAAATCATAATCGCCAATAATTCCATTTAGGAATATTACATACATAAATTGTGATAGTTTTATTGGGGGGTACTGTATTTCAGTACATCGTAACCCATTTCTTGTGGCACTGTCCGGGTTTACTGACCTCAAAACTATTTCTAATATATAAATATGCATTACATTGTTAATGATACTTGTGTTTTGCGTATGATTTATTGTATATTCTTTTAATTAATAAGCCATAAAATGAGCAAGTAGCGCAGCTAATAGAATTGCAAAACATGAACTAAATTATATACAACTAGTGTCTAACAGAAACAAAAAATAATGCACACACTTTTCCAAGAGTAATTGAAATGCAAATCTGTGATCAAAAAACCACAAAAAATCACTAAATTTGTTAAGAACGTTCGAAAGCGATCTATAAAAATTACTATAGCACAGTCGTCTTAAAGTGCTGCGTGCTGATACAGTTAAATACTGGGAAAAACTATCGATGCTTTGCAATACCAATACCTTTCAGTCGACATAAATACACTTTTGTACCCGAAACTTTACAATTCAAACAGTCAGTACTGGTACCGAAGCTGTTCGACGAAATATCACAAATTTGGCCAAGAGTTCCAATTTCTATTTCGACTCCAATGTGGAGAAAATAGAAATTTTTCTGATAATGTCAGGACATTTTTATATCACAGTGTAAACAAACATACTGTGAATTATCCAAACGTGTGTTGTTCTGCTTCACCTAAAATCTATTGTTTATCTTAAAACATGACTCCATATTTTCACATTTTCACTCAACTGTCTTCCTGTTTTATTCCCATTTATTTTCAAATATAACTGTCAATGCTATTTAAAAACTAAAAATGTTAATAAACTGGACAAATTAATCTAGATTTTATATTTTTGTAAATTTTAATTTTTGACCCGACTGCGACTTCTGAGCCCTGACATGCAACTCTTACACTTAAATTGGTTTTCCTATCAGGTCACAAATCGTGCATAGTAATGCAATTTCTATTTTGGTCCTATTGGGTTACTAGTTTTGCTATTTAAAGCTTTTCTTCAATTTTAATTATTAATAAGGCTAACATAAAGTAGTAGAGGTTTCAAAAAATGTTTTCTTATGTTAATAGATTTTGTTTCACATAATTTTTCTCACATACGAGTAATCTGAATCAAAAATTGTTATATATCGTTAAATTCAATTCAATGTTCAATTACCGATTTTGATCTAACAACAGGCAAGCCCTTGTATTATTAATAATGCTAATATAAAGTTTCGACATTTTTTTCTTATGTTAATGACAGTACCAGTTTTTACGGTATCGATACTCTTGATTCGATATTTCATTAATGTTTATACTTAGATTCTATATATAAAAACATATCCTGACATTTGTCAGGACTTGTTTCTATTTTTTTTGTTAAGTATTCTGAATCAGAAATTAATATACCTATATATCCGTTAAATTCGTTCAATTTGTCGATTATTGTTGTTTTATAAGTTTTTCTCTAATTTCCTCGAAATCGGACATGCCCTTGATAGGTTCAGAAAAATTTGTCCAATTTATGCCAAATTTTACAAGTGTAAACTTTTTCCGCAGTTAAATTTTATTCACTATATACAATCAAAAGGATCCACGGCTTCACTGTAGGGCAGGATGGAAATGTTTAAAAACTGCTTTTCAGAAAAACTCTCAAAATTTTTAGAACATTTGAGACATAGGCATGGAGGTGAATAACAGTATTCGGAAGTTAGAAAAAACATGTTAAACTTTTAAATACCCTCATACAAAAATAAAGTCCAACTTAATAGACACGGCCATACAAAATTAGATATAAATTATATTGAGCGTTCACTTTAATATGTTTTCTCTCTCTTTTCCCTACAGACGTCTCACAGAATTTGGCATTACGGAGGAAGACATCAAACAACTTGTTGAAATGGGCTTTGAAGCATGGAAACAGCGGTACGAATTTGAATCAAATCAGCCCCATAATGATGAGGCAATGTGGTTTCTCAGGGATGTCTCCCGCCAGGAGGCCGAAGAGCTATTACGTGGTGCTCCAACTGGTACTTTTTTAATACGTGCACGTTCTGCTGGTCATTACGCTTTATCGATAGTATGTAAAAATTGTATCAACCATTGTATTATATATAAAACCGAAAGCGGTTATGGTTTTGCGGCTCCCTATAACATCTACCACACGTTAAAGAAATTGGTAGAACACTACGCCACAAATTCCCTGGAAGAGCATAACGATACACTGACCACCACGCTTAGTATACCAGTAGTGTATTGGCATCAAAATAAGGAAATGATAACGCAACAGTTGAGGGAGCAAATGGATTTAGAAAGACAACAACAACAGCAGTTGGAAGTGGAACAGCAATTACAGGAGCACATGATGTTGCCCACACCGCCGGGCAATGCTTCGGCACCTATAGCTGTGACTGGAGCGGCAGCGGCCCTAATGCATATGAACGATATGGCGGCTAGTCAAACACCACCTACAGCAACACCGCCTCAAGCACATTCCTATGGAAGCAGTAGTGGCGGTAATGATGGCGGAGCCAGCAGTTTTCCTGGCAGCAATCTGTAGTCATAAAGCTTTACACCACTCCTTTTCCACCACTTTGTTGTAAGTGAGGTGTGTGGTGAGTAGTGAGTAGTAGAAGTATTTTGAATACGATTCTAGAATCCATATTGTTAGAAAGAAAGAAGTGGTGGTGCTTTTCCACTTCCATTCGTTCTAGTGCTACAGCTGGCTGTTGTTTTTTTTTTTGTAAAATTCTACTTTTCGTGTAGACGCAGAAAAGAAGGATGAATCTTTTAAAACGAAAGATTTTTGAAAAAAAAAAAAAATGAAAAACGAAACAAAAGTATGAGAAAAAGTTTATTGTTAAGAACTCTTAAATGGTGATTTTCTGATTTTTGAAAAAAAAAAATGCTCGATGTCTGATTTATAACAACTTTTTTAAATTGGGAGAACTCGTTGCATTTTTGCGTGATATGTTAAGTGACCATGATGATGTTTAAGTGTAATATCGTAAATCATACGACAAACTTCCTTCCCCCCGCTCCCCATTATCTACTACAAAAATCGCTGTATTGTCTATATTATCCTTGAGACTCCTTAATTTTTTTTTACTTTTGTGTTGTCTAAATGATTTAAAATGCAGTAGTAGTGATGTATCACTTTTTTGTATTTTTTTTTTTTTTGTATATTATTTGTTTTAAATATTGTTCTAAATATATAATTTATTTAATATGTAACGGCAACTACATTCTTAAGTTTATCTACCAAATTCTACAGTTTGAAAGAACTTATTGTAGCTTCCTTAGTTGTTTGGTGAATCATCTATTGGCACAGTTGGTTTGTGGGTCACTGACATTGAAAGTAGATGTATAGTTGATAAAGCCGAATTCAAGTAAAGAAATGATAAAATGTTAAAGTATGTAAAAATTATTGAGGCGGGCTATTGATTTGAATTAGACTTCGATTTTAAAGGAATTACAAATTGAATGAATTATTTCACACAAGGCTAACAAACAAAACATTTGAGATCGATCCAAAACAGTTTTTAATCTGCTCGCGGATGGAAAAAGAATAAATTGCAGGAAAACCAAATTAAGTTTTGTTTGTTTAGATAAAAATGTCTAACCTAAAGAAAAAATGGAGTTCAAAAATAAGACCGCAAAAGCTTATTGGTTTCGTTTTTAAGCCTTCGTACAAATACAATTTGAAAGAAAAATGCAAAATTTAATGTTGAAAAAGTATAATATTTAAATTGTTTGAAAAGCCGAAATCATTTTTGGGAAGTTTTGAAATATTATCAAAAATATTAGAACCAGTCCAGAAAGTGGGATTGGTTTTAATTAATAATACAAATATTGAAAGTTTCAAAAATTTAAATTCTTTAAACGGATCTGATTTAATTTAATTGCATATTTGGGTTTATTTTTGTCAAGACGAATGTCTCTTTGTATGTCTTGAATTAAATAAAATACAAATATTGATAGTTTCAAAAAATTAAATTCTTTAAACGGATCTGATTGAATTTTTAAAATATTATGAAGAATAGCAAAGCTTCATACTTATACAATTTCATTTTTGATTTGGAACTATGTTCAAAATTTGCTCTCATTCAATAAATCAAGATGTGTACATCAAAATACAATGAAATTCAATATTAAGTGCTTTTTGCCTTATGGAAAAATTCTAGAAATTGTGATAGATTTTTTGAAAAGACATTATTTTGTTTTCCTGAAAACAACACCCCCATCTGCTCTGAACAACATTATGTGAAATGGTGACCGCCATTTCCATGATTTCATTTTGGAATGTTGTATTGTTCGTAAACACTTTAAAAATGAAATAAAGGACCCATTTGTTCTTTCTGTTGTCCATAACTAAAATGTCAATGCTGCGTACTTTCTCAAATACAATGAATAAAATTCATATGCTACAAACCAACCGACCGAATTTTCGCAAATGACTCTCTCTCCTCCTACATGCTTCACCAATACCTTTTGTAAATATTTGAAAACCACTTTTTGTTAAACAATAAACAAAAATCTTTTAATCATGTCTATTTTTTATATAGATATAAAAGAAAAATTGTTTCTATTTTTTGTTAAACAAATTCTTTCCATTCAATATGAAAAACGACTAATGAATGAAAAGCATAACTAGTTTTAAGGTAATAGTATATAATATACATATATATATATTTTTTATGTGTAATCCTTTTGAAGGAAGAACAAATCATGTTTTTTTTTTTATATGTAAACCTTTTTTTTTATAAAAAAACAGAAATTAAATATTTACTTTAACATTAAACTCCCCCAAACCTCTCCCATTATGTCCCAATTGCCCACAGCGAAGACAGAAATATGAAAAAGTTGTAAAACAAAAATTTTATCAGAATACAAATGCAAATTGCAACTGCTTTTTTTTTTGTAAGAGAATAGTAATGTTGGCTTATTAAAAATAATAACTATGAAAATCTACTACAAATACAAAACACAGAGAAAACAAAAAACACAAAAAAAAATGTTGTTAACTAAAAGTCTATAGAAATAAAAATAAAACGAATATTATAAATCTACAGTAACTCACATGTTGGTAAACAAGATTTCATTAACGCCTCCACCAACCGCTATATGTAATAACAACTTATTATTGGACATTTGTCAATCTCGCCACAGATGTGTCAGTGCAAGTTTTGAAATGATTGTGTAATAAGTTAAGTAATTATAGCTTTTTTTGTATGGATACATCATAAAGATCTTGATACATTTTTGTAATCCTTATATAGTTGTAAACAAATTATTATGTTTTCTTTTAAGCAACAATCCCAAATACAAATAGTTCCGAAATATCTTTTTGAATCGCAAAAATATGTAGTTAATTTTTTTCTTGCTATACTGTTTGTTTATCTATGAAATAGATCCTTATTTGGTAAATTTAAAAAAAATGTGTTATTTTTTATTCCTTGCTTTTATTTAAAATTTGTTGACCTCTTAAGATTATTATGGTGTTTAAATTTGAAATATTTTTTTTTTTTTCTTAACTGTGCATGTTTTTTGGTAAAATATTTACCACTTAAAACTTTGTTCTTTATTTACGGATCGTCTATAAAAATGTTTTTAAGTCAAAATATTACAAAAGTAATAGCTGATGATTTTATTGCATTCAACTACATATAAATATTGAAAATGTGGCATATGGAGGTTGAACAGACTCAACAATCAAACCGCCATTGAAAATGACTCCACGAAAATGAATTCTACCTATTCAATATCATTAATAGAATAATACATATAGATACTTGAGCTTAATGCGAAAATAGTGAATTACTTAAGCTTTCTAAGAATTTAGAAGGAACCTACTAAAGCTCTGTTTCCTTAATAAAAAAAAATTGTTTGAAAAAATACTGGTGAATTGTGAGTTCGTTACAAAGTGGTAAAATTTGTACCACTATCACTCACGTCTTATAATTATTAATCGAAACATAACATCTGGATCAGGCACAAATTCGATGATTCGTAAAATAGAAAAATGCAATATTTTGAATAAAAACATAGAATGTATATTGTTGGATGAAACCAATGGCGATTCTCCATTCTAGTGCTACAGCTGGCTGTTGTTTTTTTGTTATATTCTACTTTTCGTGCAGACACAAAAGAAGAATGAATCTTGTAAAAAAGAAACAAAAGCATTAGAAAAAGGTTATTTTTAAAGATTCTTGGATGTTGATTTTCTGATTTTTGAAAAAATTACAAAATATTAGGTATTTGATTTATAATAGACCTTTTTAAATCATTTCACGTTTTTTGCAAATTTACAAATGGTCCAAATATAACATCGGTAATCTAGTTAGACTAATAAAAGGTTATAAAGGATTATTTTGTCACCTGGGGAATTGCTTTAAAAACATATGAACTATTTTGAAAAATCATAAATTCGAAACTAATTCTAATAGGCCAACGCGAGCCATAACATAATATTGCACATATGTAGATATTTTAGTATATTCTAATATAAAACTCTTTCGAAATGAACAAAATACCAAGTGACGGAAAGGGGGAAACTTCTACCAAGATCTACGACAACGCCGTTGTAATATTAACTTCTAGTTTTTGGCTTGGACGGAACTAATTCTATGATAAAAATATTAATATAATAATAACATTTTTTCCACCAGTTTCTAATTCGGAAGTAATTTGTAACTATTATTTATGTAGCACAGAACCCCATTATAGAAATAACTGTGGGAATAGCACGAATTATAAGCGTTATGCTTGGGTTTGTAAATAGTTCTAGTTTCTTAATTCCAGGTAGTTGTAGACAGTTTACTTATAAACAGTTGTACTTCTTTAAATTTACCTAGAAATTGTTAATTCTATTTTCTGGAAATTTCTTAAATTAGAGAAGTTTTGGCATGAAGTCACTTCCATATTAATATATCTAACTTGCGAAATGTATTACTTTAAAAATCAATTTTTTTAGGCCAGGCAACTTGAAACACACGGTTTGAGATTTCTTCACTTCTGCCACTGGTTTTTTCATATAAACATCGACTCCATTATGGACTGAAACGTTGAAAGAAAAGATTTGTGTTGCACTGTGAACGCAATATAACGTTATTCTACAATGTGTGAAACATTTCATCACAAGAATTTTTCGAAAAGCAGTTTTAACAGTTAACTTTTTCGTGATTCTGTAAGAGTATTATCAAAATCTACATCGCAGCATAGACTCATCCCCATTAAATCTGCAAGGAATTGTATATATGGAATTGTATATGTATATGAGACGATTTTTCGGTAAAAATTCTTGAAAATTTGTGTTACATACGAGTATTTTAGAAAGAAAGAACCAATTGAAATCGACTTACAAATAAAGTAATACGAATAATTCGAAACTGCATTTGCCTGGAAGAAGTATTGCGCGACCAAATTTTTATAGTCTGTGCGGTCTGAGCGAAATGCGAAAATATGTCATAGGTAGTCACTAGGAAGAAAAGTACAAATCGGTCATTTTATCAGTTAAAAGAAAAGTGCACAATTTCTCCGAAAAATAATTTGAATGTTAAAAGTTCATCATTGATTCTATCATCATGATTTTGAAGTTTTTGTTCTTTGGCTGATTTTCTCTTTTAAATGTCGAAAACTTTACCATTTTTTTCTGAAATTTCTTGATACAAGATAAATAAGATGCCGCAATAATGTTACGATATGACATTTGAAATATAATTACCGCCGTTCGTAAGGTAAACAAAAGTTTTCTAATTTTTGTTGTTCAGTATTTTCGCAAACTGATAAGCTATACAAATCGTGATTTCTATGAATTACTTCTAACAAATCTTAATTTCGATGAGTTGTTTTCTAACGAAAAATGGAATTTAGTACTACAATTGTACGTCGTATAATGATTGCTTTACATCAAAATAGTAAGAATTCGATTTACTTTTGTGATAAAAAACTTAATTTCGCAAAAAAAAACTATCAAGAAGTTTAATCTTATTTTGGAGTGTTAAAAGCAATTGCCACAACTATAGACAGGAAAATCAATGTCATATTCTACTAATTTCTCATTTAACGGTAAACATTAAAACTTTGTAGCGCAGTGAGCGTGATTCATATGTGTTCAGCTGCGCTATGATATGTTGGGATCGGAAATACGGGAGAGAGCGAATAAACAGAAAATATCACCACATACTTTTGGGAGTTGCCAGTTAATGGCAACAACTCTGTTTTATTCGTAAGAACATTTGTTTTCATTTTCTTGAGACGAAATTTTAAATTCTACCCTCTTTTCTACTACATTTTTTTATGATGATTTAAACAAGACATTTTCGGAGCGAAGTAACATAAAATCAACGAAATTGAAATTATTCACCAAAATGTTCGCGGGGAAACTCAGATTCTTTGATTATAACAAAAAAAAAAAAATTGTAAAATTTTGATAACAACAAACATCAAGAACATTAATACTTTTTTACAGAAAGAAATTCATATTAAAAAAAAAAAAAAAAAAAAAAAGAAAAGCACTTAACAACAAGACGAAGTCTTTAAAAAATTCAAATTATAAATATTTGTAAAACATTGGCAGTGATATTTAAAAATGATTTTTTATACATTAATGTAAAATAAAATCTAAAATTTTTCTAATTACATAATTTTTCTAATAATGAAATAAAAACAAAAAAAGCAAAAACACAGTTTGTAAAACATACAAACACACAAAGAGTTTCTTTTTAAGAAAATATTAATTTTTTAATTTAAAATAAAGTGAGAAAATTTCAACAAAACCAAGTTTCATTATCATTATAAATATATACTTTTTGTTATAATTTTCTTAAAGTGCTTCCATAGAGCCATAGAGCAAGCAAGTCCACCAAACTGACAACAAAAAAAAAAAAAGAAAAGGAAAGTGTGGTGTAATTCTCTCCAAAACTAATAGATTACAAGAAAACAATCAAAAATTCTAAAGTTGAAAGAATTTGAATTTCTCATTGAAAAAATGGATTACACTATAGCTTCCTTCTGATAGAAACAGTTTCGGAAATGTATTATTTCCTACATATTGAAGCGTTCAAAACTGTAAACGAAATAGAAAGAAAGCAAACACAAACACACAAAGATTGCCATATTCTCCATACAAGAAATAAGAAAAATTAATATAATAAAATAAACTAATAAAATAAATAATGAAATAAACTAAACCTAATGGCTGTTCTAATTGTACATGTATTTAGGAACTAAACAAGAAATAATGAAGTCCTATTAAGAAGAAATAAAATAAAACAAAAATAGTAATTTCAAAACTTTGTGCAAGAATACCTTCCAAGAAATCTTATTACATTATGAGACCTCCAACTTTCTTACTCTTTATATGTTTCTGTGTATTTTGCTTTATGGAGACCTATTTATCTGATTTTTCCTTAACAGTGATGCTATTAGTTGACACACAACCTCTCAATTGTTCGCATAGTAATTATTTTTTGTGTTTCATTAATGCATACTTATGTTTCCTTTTTTGTCATCTATTCATATGTAGTCTAAGACCAATTTTTACCTTTTTTTGAAAATCTTGTATGCTTGTAATTTCAATTGTGTATGTCTTCATATATACGTCTATATATTTTTTATATAAACTTTTGTATGTTTGTTAATTGTAAAACAACATTAAGTAAAACTTTTCCTTCACAAAAAAAAAAAAAAGATTATCCTTTCATTATTGATATATATATATGTACATAATATATGTTTAAGTTATTAATAACAAATACACTATATATATATTTATGTATATTAGTGTAATGTTTGTTTTTTATTCGTTTTACAAATATGTTTTAGCATATAAGAGATTATAAAAAAAACAAAATAATTGGCATACAAAATAATAAAAAAAGAAAATCTATTAAAAAAAATAAAACGATGTTGTTTTATTGTACATATGTCAGTCAGTTGTCTTGTGTAAGTACAGGTTAGAATTAGTATCAAGAAGAGTTTTTGGATTTGTTAAACTTTATAGTATATCATTAAATCATATCCTTCCCAAGTAATTACCAATGAATTTTTCATCTCATTTACACATTTCCTTAAAATGCAAACAGACAGATGTTTATGCGACATCAGGTTTAGTTTGATCCGTTGGCTCTTCGTGAACTTATCTCAGAATTTTTATGCAAAGAAAATAAATGTATGCAAAAATTTGTCACAAAAAAAAGTCCTTAAGTATTTTTAGTTTCCGATTTTTCCATTTAAAAAATGTTTAAGGGAATGATTGTAATGTACGATGAAGATAATATTTTTATTTTCGTATATCTATTTTTCCAGTAGATCACTTTAGTAATCTGTATCTCGCGTTGTATCAATGCGGTGGGGTTACGCTAGATGGCGTTTGATGACAAAGAAGGTCACTTGCTGAAAATGCCGATAGAATAACGGAAGTCGTCAAGTCTCACCATTATGCTTGAAATCACTTGAATAAGGATGGACACAAAAAACAAGCTCGATGTATAAGTGCCACACAGATTAAAGCAAAAAATATGGGGCGAGTTTCCACGAGTGAGTCCCTGGTGAAACAAATTCGACCCATTTCCAAGGCGGACAGTTACTGGTGTTTAAAAGTGCGTCACTTACGATAGCGTCAAGCGAAAACGGTTATGGCGATTTACTCCGGTCAAACGGTAGTCAAGCCAAAATTAACTGTTAGTTTGGATCGTTTGAAGGGAGTAATCGCCCAGAACTGCCCCAGATTTTTTTCTGCCAATAGGGACGAGGGTTTCCATGAGAGAGCCGTAATGGAATTATCTCTAATATATATATATATATATATTTCTATTTTTTATTTATTATTTTTATACATTCAGCCATGGAAATAGAGGTACGATTTACACTATTTGATATAGCAAAAATATAATACCCAGAAGGAAGCTTTTAAAGTACCAGGTACCTTTTCACCAGATGTGTTTCAAGACTTTTAAAGTAAAGTTCAGTAAAGTTAAAGTGGTAGACACGATTACTGCCCTAAAACTCTATAAAACTGTTTAAAATTTCACATAGCCTAACATTTTGCTAGGTCGTAGCCGGAGATTGTAATTGTGGTATACTCGTATCTGTGCACTCCTTGAAATTGTAGTGCATATTAACTAAGTAATTTTTTCGATGGACCAAAAAGTCAGTCAATTATTATAAAGCAATACAATGGATAATTTATTTTTTTTAATTGGAAATTTCAGAGAAAATTTCGTACCAAAAACAATGTTTTTAAATGTTCATGACCACATTTTAATAAAAAAATTAAATTAAATTAATTAAAAAATTAAAATAAATTAAAAAAAATAAATATATTCTTTTTAAACAACTGCTCTATTAAACATTGAGTTTAATACAAAGGAGTGGTCAAATAAATGCAATTAACAGCGACGAATAGAAAAATAAAAGGAATATTAGAAAGAATAAGTGTTTTTGAAATTTCATTAACACTGACAACTGCTTTCGCCAGAGGGAATCTTTGTAAACTTCTTGCGACTCATTTTATGGTTAAAAAAAGTATCTAGTGAGTAAAAATGTAGAAGATTCCAATATTACTGGTACTTGTCGTACCAGTGATTATTATCAAAAACGATAATGATTTCCAACGGAATCTTGAAGAGTATTTGATATCTACTATTGAAATTCAAAAATTATTATAAATATTTTAGAAGTTTTTAAAGTATTCAGTTGCGGATATTTCGAAGAAAAAAAACAATGTGAATGTTACTTACTTGTAAGCAATCAGAAACCTCTGCAGAATTTCTTCCCTTTCAAGTATTTAGGCAAGTACTCTTTGGTAACATCTTTTGGAAAGCATCAGACGCCCCTGCCAACAAAATCTTTGAAATTGGAGTCGCGTCACTCACCTCTTTTATTGGATTAGCGTCCATAGCAAGCAAATATGTTGCATTGCTACTGAACAAGCATTAGAACCAACAAATGGCAACATCCGTATATTTGCAGTCCAGCTTTTTTTTGTTTTTCCCACTTGTAGTAAATAAGAAATGGTGTTTTTGATAGTTATAGCAGGCGACACGCTAACAGATCGATCCGACAGATTGAATTCTATTTATGGTCAATTTGCAATTTTTGCGAATAAGGTTAAATCTGTCTGTGTATCATCTTCTTAAGAGCACACAACAGCAATGTATAGAGTGATAAAGTATCGATATCGACTTAAACGCTAATAATAATAAATAATAATTATAAAAAATAACGGCATTTCTTCCGAGTTTCGATTTCCTCATCTCCGCAAAGTCTATAGGACACCTGCATGATCGCACTGCACCTCAAACAACGGTAATTGATGACGTAATTTGCAGTGGCTAGGTCTATTATAATTTTAAAACTGTGCTACTGAGAGTTTTCCCATTTATCCCTTGCGTAGAATCGGCCAGGGTTTCCTGCATTCAGGCTTACTCAGTTGGGTAATATTGTTGCGTGGGAGATGCCAACGAATTTGTCGTTCTAAACGAAAGATCTGCCAGTATCAACTGACTTTTCAGCTATATGAAAAGCCTACCTCTAGATTTTTTGACTTTTTCAAATATGAGGAGGGCTTTTCGACTTTTTTAAATATAAATCAGACTTCGTAAGTTTTTGCAGCAAAAAGTATTTTAATGTTATAACTAAACTAACTAAACCATTAACATTATTTACATATAACTTCATCCAACGTAGTACTTTGGTGCAAAAGTGGTAAAAACCTGGCTACGACATTGGATCTGTCTGTGGGATCTTAAATTAACTTGGCACAACTGGCCCGTAATAGCATATCCAAGCCCTTTATCCATCCCAGTTTGAAACTTTAATGTAAAAGTGTATAACCAGTACAGAAATTTCAGTCAGGTGAGGTGACATACACCTTCACCCCATGTCCTTTTGCCTTGACGCAAAAATGTGAAGGACAGACATTACAATGCACTACAATTGAGAAAACATGTAGTAACTACAATCTACTAATCGATGCATGTTTGCAACTCAGCTCATACCAGTCTGACGGTAGTTGACTGCCAAACAACATGATTGGATGATTGGAAAATAAAGAAACGAAGCACCCCTCATTATAAGGATCACGATTTTCGGATATGCGGATGATCTTGAGAAATATAAACCTGACATTACCCTCATCCAGGAAATGTGCTGGACAGAGCAAAGATGCGCATGGTGTAAAAACTAAGACATCTGCTGCAGTTGCCACACAGAATGAATTCGGATGTAGATTTGTTGTGAGCAAAAGATTTGAACACATTATCACGCGGTTTAGACCCATGAGAGTAGAGACATCCAAGTGTCGAAATACGCGGCTACACAAGTTTTTGAATTTAAAAATTCTTTAGCAATAATAAATAGTTGCTAATAAATAAAAGATCTTAAATTGGATAATGAATCAAGATTATAATATACAAAAGATCGAAAATAATAAGACAATATTTACAATATTAAATATGCTCTCTTTACAAACCGCTTCCAAACAACAGATATATCGTTGATATAAGGGCTAACTTAAACTTTTGTAGTACCTGGAATTTTAGATCAATAAATCCAACGAAATATAACACGCAGTTGCAAGCTAATATCCAATTTTATTTAAATCGAAAGGGCTCTGGTAAAAAAACTCTCACCTATCTTGTCTTCTATCCAGTGTAATGAAAGCGCCTCTATCTAAGTTCCAGATTCATCTATATCTTATGTTAAACAAATAAATTGAAAGCAAGCTTAATAAGGTTACCCACAAATTGTCTGGTCAGCTTAGATATTTACGGAAGCTATTTAGAATTTGAAAATAGTGTCAACATTTGTGTGTTGGAAATCCGGTTTTTATACTCTAAAAGTATACTACTTTATGACAGTCAAAGAAAAGTGTGCACTGTTTTTTTTTTCAATTCCAGAAACTAACTTGATATTTAACTGTGAATTATGGATTAGGCTGCCTACCTCAGTCAAACGTTTAAGTATATCAATTAGACTTATGTTAAATTCTAACTCAGATTCGTCTATTTGCTGAAGTGGGATATGCAAATGATGCCCATAAACGGTATTAAAAACTGTGCGAGCATTAAGCACAACTGATTTGGATTGGAGTTTTGACCATTTAATAACCAGACGCCAAGACACTTAAACAATTTGTTCAAATTATGTTGACTTTAGTTTGTTAGTTTGTTTGCATCGTAAATACGCTCAAAGAAAATGTTTAGTTGGACGTTTATAACAACATTCGTCGTACTTCATTGAATTGGTGGAGAGTGTGACAGTCTTTTTGTTTGATAGCCTTTTCTTGACAAAAGGAGGGAATATATCAGATTACAATTTTTCAATAGGCGTGGAATTATAGTTATGTTTTTTTGCTTTGTTGTACAACAACTCTTATTTGTTGAATAGCATCGAACTCTGCATGCTATTTTGATACACTTTGTAATGAGTCGATTAAATACACATACTCGAATACAATTGTCTCTGAAAAATAAGTATATCGAGTCGCATAAATATTTTTCTGTCTGGTTGATAAGCAAGATATAACCGTCATAAAATTTTATGAATGTCTTCCGATGTCCACCTACCAATTTGTTTCGTTTTTTAGCTTCGACTAGTATATTCGAAAAGTACAAAAGCAACGCAGGGGATCACCGCACTCTGCTGACAAAACTACAAATTTTGCGACATCATAACTATCGACTTCAGGCTTGAGAGTTGTAGTATTTCCAACCAGCTGAGGAAGGATCGCACTAGATGTGGTGTTGGACGGTTGATCTTCATCCTTTGTAATACAGTGCAATAATGTAGGTCTATTTCGTTTTGGGGTTAACGCTAGAGACCAATAAATCAAATGCAGAATTTAAGTTGAGAGCTGTCGACAATAAAATATATAACATATGTATATGTTTGCAAGTGGTGGGCACGGAATATCTGCCAAAAGAGTTCCTTTTTTTCAGGGCGATAAGCAGTTGGTCTAGAAGATTCTGTTGAGTTTTGACATTTTCGACTGGACAACAGAATATAAAGGCAATCGCGGCACGTATAATAACAAAGACAACTCAGCGACTTAATCGTTTTTGATAGGCAAATCAACCTGAGAATGGCAAATCAACTACAAGAATGTTAAAAGTGACAGGGAAAGGTATTATGCACACTGTCAGTTTAGTGATCTACCCAACACAAATTCGCATTCGGGTAGGAAAAGTCATCGTCAATGCTGTAGCCGCTAGATTTATTTCTGTCGTAAAAATATCTGAAGTATACCTTACCGACAAGCGCAGTGGAACAAAACAAAAGCAATGAGAGCTAAAAAACGGAATGAAATCTGAGCATTTACAGATTGATTGGCAAACCAAAGCGGGAAAGTATTATGATTGCTTGAAGAATTACAACTAGGATTCCGGTATAAACAAGCTATGGACAACGGCAGTTGAAAACCTGTAGAGATGGCAGTTTAGGAGAATCATACGGGTACTCCTCAGCAGTAAATTTCTTCTTTCTGGCAAATATAGCAAGTTCAGGCCAATTTGTGATCAAATTCTCATTGCTGTACTTAAATGAGAAGTGCTCTGTTTCTTCCTTACCATGGATACATTATTTCCTCCGACGCAATGTGGCTTTTTTTACAATGTACGAGGGTTTTTCTTATCATTTTATGGTCAGAAGACATAGGTATATAAGTTGTACTGTGGACATACTTATGTAGGATTCTAGTTTCTTCTACTACAATCTTGTGCGCCATTTTAAATTCGTTTTCAGAGATATTACTACGCAGAATAATTTTAATGTTGTGACCAGCATAGTGGTCGTATGTTTTTTTTAAGCCTATCAGATCAGAATTTTGATGGTAAAATTATACAGCACGCCTACAACTAAACAGTCCCCTACGGTACGTAATTTAGAGGCATTTCTTCTGCATTTATAAATTATTAAATAAGTGGTGCACAATAAAAAAAAAATCAATGGCGCTGTATACAATTACAACGCGTGCTGTGAGGGAATGCTATAAGAAAAGAGAAGCACATCAACTTTTTAGGTTGAAGAAATGGCTATGGAAAAAAACTGGAGAGCATGGAAAGTAAAGGGTTCAAACGAAAAGTTTGGATTTACTGATCAAACAAAAGTTCGGATTTACTAAATGGTCAAAAGAAATGTGTATGGCGAAGAGCGTCCGTGTTTTCAAAATACTGATGGAAACCTGATCACAGACACGCGGATTATGCTACAATTATGTATGGAGCATTACTGTTCCAGATGGAACAAGTACACGTACAGAAATTATGCCAATTATGGCACAGATTGTTTAGTAACAATCAAAGAAATTGATGCCCCATGACTGGAATTTATGTATATTATGACATGTGTTCAACACAGACGATCATAACGTATGTACCGCCTAACGTGGTATCAGTCTTTTACACACCGCTTACACAGTTCTATCGAGTGACTTACCGACTTGAAGAAAATATGCTACTATGGGCTAAGCAAGCGATTCAATGACGAATGCCTCTCTCCACAAAAAAATCCATCTGTACCAAACATTATGTATGGCGCAGAAACCTGGGCATTCCATATAGTCTTCATGTGTTTTCAAAAATGATAATTGCTAATAAAATACTATTATTAGATTTTGATCTTCCAACCCAGTATTAGCGACTTATTTAACCTAATAACTAATAATAATAATAACTTTTTCAAATGTGATCCCCGTCAGTGCCAATCAGGATAGTGTGTTGTTAAATTTCGTCATAATGCTTCCATATTTTCCGAATTTTTCCTCAAATGCCCATAATTTTGACTCAATTAAAAATTAGTAAAAGTGAAATTTTTATCGAATATAATATGCTGCCGAATTTTTCCTCAATCTTTACTTATTTGCGGCATGAAATTCCTACTAGGAAACACCTTGCGAATTGGGTTAGCTTTAAACAACAGTAAATTGCGCATATCATATAAAATTAAAATTCCCCACTTATTGCCCAATTGTTTTCTTTAATAGTACGATTTAGATTTAGTATTAACTCTCAAATAGAATAAATATCAACAATAATCGTGAGTCTAAATGATTTGATCTTTAAATATTTGTGTATTCGGGAATTCTATAGATAGGCATTTGTGGAAAAAATGTGGAATAAATATTGACAGATGTGTTCAAAACAGACTTTTTTTTTTGAAAAGCCATTGTGTTTATTTTGATCCAAATAATTGAATTAATTAAGAACCGATAAAAGAAAGCAATAACATGATTGGCCATCGAACGTATGATAACAAACGATGAAACCAATTCTTTATTGGTGAAGTTGCCAAAAATGTTTTATTCATTTAAAAATAAATCAGTTACAGGTATTTAAAATCAGTATTTTATTTCAATTTATTTACTCTTACTTTGCGATATTTAACTTTCAGGGCTAAAGAATGCATTGAGCATGCAAACACCTCGGTTATGACATTTTTTCGAAAGATTATTAAAAGAGCAAATTGTGTCCGATTTGCTGGAATCTACTAGCGGTGTTATCAGACCGTAAGGAATGTGCAAATTCATTATGGACAGTAAAATGAAGTGTAACCATATTTCTGATGATTTACAAAAATCTGATGAATCTTTTCGCAGTACTTTTTAAAGGTACTATGTTTTAGTAATTTTATTGGCATAAAAAAACTGTTCTATTCTGTGGCGCATTCGCACTAGATCCGGAGCATTTGAACCATTAATTACATCGTTTAACATTTTGGTGGGCACATATATGACTACATACCCCACCAATAAGTCATGGTTGAAATTGTCAGATTTAAAATGTCGTGTTGTACAAGCGTCACGTAAGTTTTGATTTATTTCTTTAATTTTGAGAAATCTGCAGCTGAGGTACATCGGTTGGTTCTCAGGCTGCTTCTCGTGAGTGATGATTAATGCAGCAGACACGGAAGAACTTGTAATTGCATTAGGAGTGACTTAAAAAGTAATCTCATTTGGTTTAAAATCGGGAATGATTCAAAGGAGGCAAATTGGGTTCTATATGAGGCGACGCCCAGGGATGTTAAACATCAATTTTGTATATGTGAAATGCTGCTCGTCGGGTATAAACGATTTAGTTTTTGCCCACCGTACTGATGATGAAAATGGATTCATTGGGACAACCCAATGAAGACGAAACGATTATTTATTTGAAAAAGTCATGTTGCGTATATGGTGGGATCAGCTTGGTTTCATGTACTAGGAGTATATTACAAGTCAAATTGAACGATACCATTACTGGGGCTCTCTACCGAACACAGGTGCCCACTACTACTCAAGACATGGCAAAATAATTCTATTGCATGCTTGTCCACATGTTGCAGAGACGGTTCAAGTCATCATAGAAACCTTCAAGCTCTACCTCAACTACCGTATTCACCAGACATTGCGCCTTCCGATTAGCATTTGTTCCGGTTGATGAAATATGACCTATTTCAGCGTCGTTTCACATTGCAAGAAGTAATAAAACTGGACAGTCTCAAAAGAAGCTTGTTATGAAACCGTCTTAACATCGCAGCCAAAATTTATTTCTTTGGAGATTGGCCACCGTCGACAATCTAACATTTCAATGCCCCGAGCGCCAAAGAACTTTAAGAGCCTGCTTTAAGTTCTGAGAGAGAATATTGATCATTTTACGCTCAAGAAATCATGTTAGACAACGTTACGTACACATGAAGGCTGGAAAGTTTCATCTGGTAATCTTTAGCAAGTGTGACCTTTAAGTGTCCATACCAAGATACCTGGATGTTTTGAATAACACACAGTAAGCTACTATTTCACAATAACCAATTTTTGACACAATGCGGTATAAACTTATCTGTACCTGCATATTTCCTGGATGGGGTGATATATCTATTTTTGTCAGGGACACCCATAAATGGAGCGTGCACACCTTCTCTGTAAATAGCCGGCATTCTATGGGCATATCCTTGAATCGCTGTCACCTTACGTTTCTTTCGTGTTTTTATAACAATTTCATTTATGATTTCATTGGGTCGACGCATCTGACTCTAATTTTGGGGCAGCCAACGACCATTATTACAGAAATTAAATAGAAGGTAACCATGTCGTACGAATCATGCTTAGTGTAAGATTTGCACCGACATCGAAGTGGTCCAGTATCAAAATATGCCAATTATATTGGATGAGTCTCGCTAAACAAATGGGCCAACACGAAAATCCTTCGACATTAAACTTGCCCATCGGCGATCAAAACTCCTTCTAAAAAATCCACCAAGAAATGAGAATAATATACATTTCCAGAACATGTGCTTGCCACAGTGTTGCCAGTGCTCTGCTAAATTCATATTTTTTCAACCTGCTAAGGCAGCAAAAAATTGATTTATGTAGCTTTAAGCTCTTTTCTGGCTTTTTTTCATATCATATTTTTTTGATTTTTTAGTCTCTTTCGTTAAGTACACTGAGCGTCATAAGTCTACGCTCCCAACTCATTACCAACTATTAATGCAAAAAAAAAAAAAATTATTCGAGTGCACACAAAACAACAAATTGATATATGTATGTTAACTGTTGTTTGTAGTTCAGACAACGTTGACGACTAACATTTTTTTCATACATGCAGAATATACAAAAAATACCGGCATTTTTCAGTACATCTGTAGTTAGGCAGCTTCAAAAGTGTACGCTCATACCATTAAAGTTCTCTATACATATTCAGTACGTGGGCAATGATTGCCATGCACATATCATTTGGCAAGAATATTTGTAGCAGATATAATTTTATAATTTTTGTCTACCGTTTTGTACAATTATTGAAAAATCTGTAGACGAAAGGAAACTAATTATAAACTTTTCTAAATATCAAAATTATCAGGAAATTGGAAGAACTATGGGAAGGTCAGAATTTTGAAAAATAGGAATAATAACTTCCAAGCCAAGATCTAGTCGGGTTAACAGAGAGAAAGAAAAAGAAAAATCAGAGAACAACTGCATATCAAATACAACAGATGTCCAACAAAAGTTTAAAAAGTCAATTAGAAGAATTCTAAGAAAAGCTGTTATCATGGTCGTGTAGCCCGAAAAAGCCGTTCATTTTATTGGTCAACCGAAAAAAACGACTTGCGTTTGCAAATAAGTACGTAAACATGCCGTCAGGCTTTTTTCCGACGAAAGCAAATTCTTCATTTTTGGGATCAAGGGCAAACAAGTGGTGTGGAGAAAATCGGGAACCGCTGTCAATAAAAAAAATTCATGCCGACAGTTAAGCACAGTGGGGGAGAAGTGATGATGTGGGGACGTATGGCAGCTGGAGGAGTAGGCAATTTTGAATTCATCGAGTCAACAAGGGATAGATTCGCCTATCTAAACATATTAAAAAGGAATTTAAAGCAGAGTGCTCAAAAATTGGGGTTGTCTAGTGAATATTACTTTCAATAGGACAATGACCCAAAACACACTGCTGAAATTGTAAAGCTTTGGATACTATATAATATACCAAAAACGTTGCCAACTCCCCCGCAATCACCAGATATGAACCCAATTGAGCACCTATGGACCTTACTAGCGAAAAAAATCCGCCAAAACATCATTACCTAAAAAGCATTCAACTTAAAAGAAAATGGTGCGAAAAAGATTACGAAAAAATTGCGGTGCTGAACAAATGGCTCTGCGCAGGAATTAAAGAATTTCAGATTAAGAACCCCAGTTTTTGAGCCGTTGTGCTCGGAGATAGATCAAGCTCCTTTTAATTTGACTGCGAACAATTTTGGAGACATTTTTTACGAAAATTATATGCTATTCAAACAGAAAATTCTGGCATTTTTTGTTATATTCTCATTCTACGTACATATATAAGAATTAATTAATATTTATCAATATTTATATTGAATGATACAATTTATGGACATGTTTTTAGAATTAGACTAATATTTCAAAAATTCAATATTTAACAGAATTGTTGTTAAATGTGACTATGAATAAATGTTGTGAATTCAACTTTAATTGATGCAGCAATTTCCTACAAACATTATGATGCTTTGGCAATCAATTCTAGTTGATGAAATATTGTTTAAAGAAATTTTGTGAAAAGCTAATGTTACAACTTTAATTTGTTGCACAGTCGTCATTCATTTTCTTAAGAAAACTAATTTTTAAAGTATATCTTCATGAATTTGAACAGAATCAAATATTTTAAGTTATAAATCTTTTTTTTTCTGGCGTTTACATATATTGGGGACATTTTTAATATGGAAATAGTTTCCAAAAGTTGTCGGGAAATTGCTTAAACGCACGCATACATATGTCGCTTGTGTATCCTCATTCAAATAAAACGCAGTTATAAAGCATTTCCAAAAAAAATTTGAAAAGTGATCTTTGTTCTTTAAGCTAATATCTATGCATGTGAAACAATTATCCAAATGCCGACAATATTAGCTTATATAATTAAGACCTTATCACATTGCCAGTCAATTTTATTTCGTTCAACACAAAACCATTTTTAAACAACTTCGTATTACCTCGAAAATTGAGATATACAGTGGGAAGCAAAACTGTCGGGATGTTTTGCATGAAGAGAGTAAGTTAATGAAAATAATACAAATATAGGTATATTATCAAAAATATGTGTTTTTTTTATTCAATTGAACATTATTCTAAATTATAAAGCAAAAAACTCATATAAATTGCTTCAAGAAAAATAAAAAAAATTATAAAAATAAACAAAAAATTTACTATTCGGACACGAAATAAACATTATCACGATGTTGCTTTGTTGAAATGTAACGGTATTTGACCCGTTGGTTTTTTTTTGTTGCTATCTCGTTGTCAAGTTTTTATTGTTTTTTTTGTATTATTGTTTGAGCTGTGAAGTGATTGACTTGATTTTAAGTTAAAAAAATAAAAGATCTTTAAAAATGAGAAAAACGCCAACTGACATTGAAAACAATGTGATAAATTTATTGCAAAATAATTATTCATGCCGTAAAATTGCTGAAAGATTAAATTTAAGTAAATCCACGGTAAATGATATAAAAAAAACGACGTAATGTAGCTTGCAATAGTAACCAAGGGGGTCTACCAAAACTGCTTTCTGATAGTGATGCCCGGCAGATTGAACGTTTGTTCCATAATAAGGCTATCAAGACCGAAAATTGCTGCAAGAAGTATTGGTAAGGATGTCAGTTTCTGGACGGCCAGACGTGCATTAAATAGAATTGGTTTAGTAGCGAGTGTAAAAAAAAAGAAGCCAGCACTTTCCGATAGAAACGTGAAAAGACGCCTTCATTTTTGTAAAACCCACAAAAATTGGACAGTAGATGACTGGAAACAGGTTATTTGGAGCGACGAAACGAACATAAACCGATACCAGTCTGATGGAAAAGAATATTATTGGCATAGGCCGCATGAGCGCATCCAAAAACACCATGTGAAGGAAACGATGAAACATGGTGGCGACAGTATTATGGTGTGGGGATGTTTTACTTGGTGAAACATTAGACCTTTGGTGAGAATCTAAGGTATAATGAAGAAGGAGGATTATTTAAATATTCTACACACAAATTTACCAGATTTTGTTGACGTGAGTGCTTATCCAGCCGAAGAAGTAATTTTTCAGCAAGGCGGGGATCCGAAGCACACGGCCCAAAATAGTTAGAAGCTGGCTACAAAACTAAACTTTTGGGACAATGGAATGGCCTGCACAAAGCCCAGACCTGAATCCAATAGAAAATTTATTTATCCAATAGAAAAAATTTTGACAAGTTTTGGGAGAGAATACAACATGAATGGCGAGCTCTTGATCATGATATCATCCAAAAGTTGGTGGAGAGTATGACAAAACGTATTGAAAGCGTAATTAAAAATAAAGGCCTTTGGGCGAAATATTAAATTGGGAACGTTAATTAATTTTCAACAAAAGTGCAAAAGTGTCCGAATAGTGAATTTTTTGTTTTTTAAATATTTTTATTATTCTTGAAGCAATTTATGTGAGTTTTTTTACTTTATAATTTAGAATAATGTAAAATTAAATAAAACAAATACATATATTTGATAATATACCTATATTTGTATTATTTTCATTACCTTACTTTCTTAATGCAAAACATCCGTACAGTTTTGCTTCCCACTGTATCTACGTTATTCTATATTGGCGAATTTTACAATAACAAGAAGGTTGGTCGGCTTTCTGTTTTGACCATTCTAATTATAACTACTATAAAGCACGCTGCACTGTATATGAATTCACACATTTCTCTTCGAGCTTAATCCACTGCGATCCAAATCTTTCAAGACACAACGAATGAGCGATGGACGGACAGGCAGATACGTACATATGTACGCGTGAGCGACGTTCGCATTTGGGTGGAATCATAAAAAAAAAATACATGAACGATGAGGAATACTAATGAAAATCAATGTGCGATTTTTGAAACTACGCAGTAGTTTTTATTTCTCCGTCAATTCTTTTCTCCAAACACTATGATGGAATTGTGGTTCCGCCTCGCGTTGATATGGCCGCTGGCTTGTGGTATGCATAATGCCACTCACTGTTGTTGCTGTTGCGTCTGGTTGTTTGCGGTCTTTATCGTTAGATTTGTTTACATTCGCAATTTGTTTGTAGCCGGCAAAGTGCAGTTTATGTATGTATGTAAATAACAAGTTTAAACCAAAAAGTAAATACTGTCAGTACAAAAAGAAGAAAACAATACCCAAAACCAACAAATGAAGATGGCGAAAAATTAAAAAAAAAAAATCTAAACTCTTCGAGTGATATCTAATTAGTTATTAATTATCAAGCGGTGCAATAATTAGCATTGGTATTATAAACGGTATCACTAAATGTGACGTCCGTTTGCAGAGGTTATGAATGCCAAAACCGAGGCACTGACAATCGATATTTTCTAATAATAGTCTGAATTAAAAAGTAAAACTCTTTTGATTATATATATATGTATGTACATATGTAGTTTTTGTATGAATAAATTTAGCTATAGAAAAATGAAACGCAACAAGAGGTGATAAAATAGCCAAGGTTGAGTACGCCGGCAGCAAATCCCATGTGCAAATATAAGTATAGCTACTGAGAAGAAACGGTCTAGTCTAATGAGTTATGTATATTTGTGGCAATGTAATTTCTTTCTTGCATTTGGTGTTGCCAGATGGAGGCAAATTATACGGTGTCAGATCTGGGGTTAAAAAAACATACATTTTTTCGTTATTAAAATTGGGAATTTTTAAAAATAACAACACAAATTAGAGACAATTATAAATTATTATACTCAAAAAAAAAAAAAAAAAGTTGTGTAAAAGCAAAATTCGTATTAACTCGTCCATGAGTAACACCTCAACATGCCGTGGCAAATAAGAAACGATAATTTATACACTATTCTAAGAAATGACAAATAGCAGGTACGCACCAGCTATGACAGTGGGTAATTCACAACATAACTCATTACTCAAGGGTAATATGCAACTTGCGTCTACACATTACTCATTACCCATGGGAAATAGATGGCTGCATATTTGAGCCTGACCAAAAATTGCACGGTGTCCTTCACATGCCCTATAATCTTGTTTGGATATATTTTTTCAATGTTATGTTCGTCGCCAATACAAAAAACACAGACTTGTGTACAAACACAATTATGCGAATTGTAAAGGCAGCGCAATTCTGGAAGGGTCCTCAGTCATGAGTAATATACAACATATCTCCTCATGAGTAATGTGCAACATAACTTCTTGATTATCGCATCCACAATTTTGAGAAAAAATTTGAGAAAATCAAGAAAATTGACAATTTTAATAAACTTATTTTTGACAGTTTCTAAGGAATTTCGAAAAAATATAACAATTCACATGATACCAACAATTCCCCACAACATTTCTAAAATATATATATGCAAAAAAAAAAAAAAAAAAAACACTGTAATAGAAATATGTCTACAACTCAGAATCCTTCGAGCCAGCGTTTTTTTTTTTTTTTGTTAATTTTTATGATGCCATGTATATTGTGTAATTTTTATGATTGCGTGCCTTGTTCCAAGTTGTATTTTCATTATAGCAGTCTGCGCTTCTCCAATTTGTCATCCCAAGTTTTAATAATACAAGGTGGCGCACCAATTGTGCTACAGTAAGAAATTGAAATAACTTTTTTTAATTAATGTATTTCATTTATTATTTTTTTTATTGTATGGAAAACTCAATTTTATTCTATATAACTAATTGGTTTTGGAAGATAATAGACCGTAAATGATCTTTATGCTCATTCACGCATATACAACACCTGATCACAAAATTATTCATTGCGGGATCGCTCTAATTATTGTTTTAATGGTCTGCTTCAATTCAGTCCAATTTCCTGGTTTCGTTTTGTATACCTTTTGCTTGACATAACCATATACAAAAAAGTCTGGTGCAGTAAGGTCCCGGTGGCCTTGGGAGCCACAGGAAAGTGGAGTTTCTGGATATTAATTTGTTTGGGAATTTCCGTTGGAGCTAGAATCAAATGGTATTGAAATGGATGCGTCTTCGGCGCAGCTCTGTGTAAAAAACATCTTTCAACATCTGTAAATAACGGTCCCCATTGACTATTACTATTTATTTAGTTTACTATTTAGTTCTTATTGCGCCGTAGCACTATTCGTGCGCCACCCTTTAATTCAAAAGACCAGTTCTTCTAAGGGAGTTTTTGGTTGCGTTCTTCTGCGTCAACCGCAGAGTTGTCAAAGTCTTGCCCAGCTGGAACGTTCTGTTCCATCCTTACAACATAGTTCACCCTAAGCAACCGCTGTTTTTTGATTCGCTTAACCACATCGATGTTGGTATGCAGCTTACAATTCATATGATTCATGGTACTCTTTTTTAATGCAGGACAAATTGGGCTAATATCTAGTATTATAGTATCATCAATTTCCAGGCTAATAGTTTTGTTGCCGGCGAAGCCGAGATAAATTGTTCATCCACTACTTCAAATTTGTAGTTATTAGCGTTCACGTAGCGTATCAAATGAATAAATACTTTTTGAAACAAACAATTTTGTTCTGCTCGTTTATCTTTGGCTCCTTCCCAATACTTGAGAAGAAATATATGGATTTTATTAAAGACGGTACCAGTCGTATTTGCTGCGGCATTCCCAATAATCATCTCCAATAGCATGTTGAAGCGGTCGCGCGATGGGATGTCACCTTGTCCAAATTCTCTATTGGCGTTTATTAAGCTAATTTTTTTTTGTTGTAAAAGTCAATTTTTACCTATCATTACTGAAAACTTCGTATCGGTCGGCGTCATCCTATAAAGAAGTATAAGCTTCGCAGGAATACTAAATTCAACCAGGAATACCAAATTCATGCTACTATTGCTGTATCAGACTATCAATGGCAGCTTGGTAGTCAATGAAAAGGTGGATGTTTATATTATTATATTACTAGCCGACCCGCCGAACTTCGTCTCGCCCAGCAGCCATTGTATGTGCAGATTGGTGGTTCCGATCCATCCTGAGCCAGCGGTGCATTCTGGGGAGCACACGTAACAATTCGTACTGCAATATACGTTCTTTATGGTTAAATTTTTTGTTGTTTGGTATTGTTAGGGTAGGGAGGCTGCCCTTTATTGTCTTACCTGTTGCTTGTTAACTTTCTTCAATTTTCTTCAATTTATTTACTTTCACTAACAGTTCAAGAGTCGTTTGACTCCCACACACTTTTCACGAAAAGAGGTTACGTATGAGTCGGTGTCGGGATACTTAACGCCGCCACACGCTGGTTAAGCACTCAACGCTTAACGATCATATGGTTATTGCGATCATATGGTAATTGCGCTAATCTCTATCAGGCAAAACACAATGAAAGTAACTACTGCGCCATCTCTCTGATAGAGTTTAAAAAATAGTGATATTTTTTAATTTATTTTTTCGCGGAAAGATTTTAGATGTGAGTCGGTACGCGGTTAATTAACGCCACTACACGCTGATTAAAGACCCAACGCTTTCAGCAAAACACAGCATAGGCTTATCGCGCAAATTGTGATTAAAAAGTAGACATATTAACTTTTGTAACTTTATTTTTTTACGAAAATAGGTAAGGCATGATCCGGTATTGGCCTAATTAACGCCTCTACACATAGATTAAGCACCCAACGCTAGCGGAGCATACGGTTATCGCGCTAATCTCTAGCGGGCAAAACACCAAAAAAAAACTAAATACTGCGCCATCTGTCGGAAAGGAAAGGAATTTCAAACTACACAGAAACACTCCTCACGGCCCATAGAGCATGCATATAAAATTTGGTCCCAATCGGAGCAGTCGTTTTTGAGATTAGCGGAAAAAAAGCTAACTATTGCGCCATCTGTCGGACGAACTTCAAACTACACAGAAACACTCCTCACGGCCCATAGAGCATGCGTATAAAATTTGGTCCAAATCGGAGCAGTAGTTTTTGAGATTAGCGATCACAAACAAACATATCAAGTCATTTTTATATATATAGAGATAGAGATAAGCGGTATGTAAAACACAACGGTCGGGCAGAATATCCAATGAACTCCACATATTCAAAAATGTATTCTTAAAAACGATCAAATTCGAATCGCACTGAAATCCCGAACAGGAGCGGTCATTTTTGTTTTGAACTTGCACTCTAAAAAAGTGTAGGGAATTGATCGTTTATAAAGCCCACTTAAAGGAATTGGCAAAATTCTTTTGGTCGCTATCTTAGTCTTGTATTCGAGCACTACCTGATCTGAGGAAATGGTGACCGAAAATCATCGTTGAAGTTAGAGAGAGATATCTGTTGAGCTATCTGCCTTGGTTATGACCGGCCTTGCAACTGAAGTTGTTCCAAAATATATGATCTTTCTTTTAACACAGTGACAATTCTGACTACAAATTCATATATTGCGTTATAACTGCTGACCAGTCGGAATAGTTGAACCAAAACCGAAAGAATCACTAGCAAATCTGTCAAAAATCAAGGTTATGTTAACTGTTTTCTTTTTTTTATTTTATTATTAAGATTAGGCAGTAAATAAAGATTTTAGTGGAGTTATACGGCAGCAGTTTTGTTAAACGAATACCGAAAATTCATGCCTCTTTGCATGACAACTTTAGCAGATGTCGCAACTTGCCGCAAATAATCACAAACAATAAATCTAAGTTCGTAAATTACAAAAATTGGCTTTTTCCTTTTAATAAATATTTTGTTTTTATTTTATTGTATATTTTTTTTATAGTTTTTTTACATTTACATTTTTTATAAAAAATTATTCTTAAAACTATATCATGACACAGTGATGATCAAAATTAAACAAAATTCAAATCAAAATTACAAAAATTATAATTTTTTCCAACAATTTCTATAAACTCAATTGAAATAAAAGTTATAATTTTGATACGATAATTAAATCCAGTCAATATGACCGAAGATAGCAAACAAATAACGATAGAAAAATAAATTTGAATCAAAACTTCGTTTTTTTGCATAAGAAATTCTAAACTAAATGCAAATTTTAGTGATTTAAAATGATGAAAGGGAATCTTAGTAACTAGCAAAAGAAGCTTAACAGTTTGTTATAACTTTATTTTCCGATTAATTCTTAAAATGTGATCGCCGCCAAATTCTTCAGAACAGAAGCGGGGCGAAGGAATAAACCCACCCCGCCTGTGGTTGGGGAAGAAGGCAGCTGCTTTGGAATTTCCAGCGAAGTACAAAGTTGCCAATGTGTAAAGGGGGGCACTGATGTTTAAGTAACCGAGTTTGTTTAACCTTAAAGCTTCTGAGCTTAATATACAGCATAATTACTTTTGTTTTGTTTGGATTTTTGATTTGAGGACGTTACTGCTACGGTAGTGCTGCAGTAACGGTGGTGATGTGTTGTTAATGACGGAGGTTGGTTTCTAATGTTTACTTAGTTTAAATGGCAGGGATGTTTTATGGTGAATGCTGTTCGAATGATCTACAATTCCAGTTGGAATTGTTCTTGATCCTCGATTTTCAATGATTCCGCCTTCTTCACTAAGTCCGAGGGTGGAGGCACGCACTTGCGGAAAGGTGTTCTTGGTGTACCTTTCAACAAACAGGAGGGAATATTAGTTGGTGGCGATTGGCTCAACGGTGACTGACGGAGATTCTTCAAGAAGGTTCTTTCGTAAATCAGTTTAGTGCCTGGAATTAAAAAAGAATTGAAAGTAGATAATAGTAAGTAAAACTTCCATTTAGAAATGTAAGGGTGATATGGGGTTAACAATGTTAGATTGCATGAAAGTATAAAAAGAAATTTTGAACATAATTTCTCAACATCTCTGAATAACCTTGATGTTTTAGAACCGTTATCTAATACCTGGTTTATAAGGACAAATGTTTTTAAATTGTGTTTGTCGGTCTACAACGCAATTTGAGTAATATCTTTACAATGTTATAAAATCTTTCTTTTTATTTTCTTTTGTCTTTTATTTCAAGCAAAGTGAATGACTACGTCTAGGCTGACTTCGCTGTTATCTATTGATTTTTGGTCTATGAATTATTGATAATGTGTCATTTGTCATTGAAATTTCACTGATAACTTAAGCCTGAAAAGACTGCCCGATTCGTCTTTAGAGATTGTGAGGCAGGAGGAAGTAATATATCTTATCGGCTTTGCGTTTTTTTTTTTGTTACGTTCTCTCATTTAATTGTGCTTGTTTGTTGGGATAGGTTGTGCGTCAGAAATATTCTCAAAACGCGTTATCCTTGAACTGTTTGGGAAATGAAGGTAATCTGATGCTAGCCGTTGGAAAATCTGTTAAATTTGTTACTTTTTCGAGACTATCAACTAATTACGTTTTTTTTTAATTCTAGTACTTTTTGGGGTTAAGATTTCTAAATTTGCATATTAATTCGGAAAAATCTTAAAAATATTAGTGGCGTCTTTTTGATATTAGTTTTGGATAATTGGAATAAAATGTCGAAATTTTGGAATTGAACGAATTCTTTTTTAGGTTTCTGTATTAAGTTTGAATAGTTTTTGTCAAATTGACCATATTTGAAAGGAGGTTTGCAATTTATTATTTTCAGTTCTATCTAATGCTGCCAAATATTATGAAAATTGTTATAAAATTTCAAAAAAAAAAAAAAAAAAAATTGAAAAAAAGTAATTTAGAATTCACAATTTTTGTTCAGTAAATCGGTACTTGTTAATTTAATTTAATTTTATTGAGAGTTCAGAATAGATTTTCCTAAATGGTCAACAAAATACAACAATAAAAACAAAAAAACAAAATGGTCAAAAAAAAAAAAAAATGTTTCATGTCTTTCAGTCACTATATAGACAAATTTCTCTCGTAATTGCATTAACAGTTGCTATGAATCCATAACTTAGTAAATGCAATTAATAATTATTGATGATCTCAGTATATAATTTCCCGGCAATGCTGTGAAGAAATTGCATCAGCTATATTTAATATTTTGTTCCGAGCACATGGACTGAAGATGATGGATGAATCATATGATAACGCTTGACCTATATAAATATAGAGGAACTAAATAATGCTGTTGGGAATTTACTTTGTCGCTTCATAAAAAGATTATGGAATTCCTTTCGAGAAATTCCATGAAAATAACTTGTATACTTTTTAAGTTAATTTAATCCCCGAATTTAGATGAATTATTTCGTAGATTATTGACAACTACAGAGGGCTTAGGAAGCGTTCAAAATACCTCTGCTACTGTGAGCCAGTGGAATTCTGGTGCCAATTGCCATTATAATTCGATTGTATTATATATCTTTTGATTAGTTTACATGCTTTGAAATATAGCCAAACATGGATTTAGCTTTGATAGGCGTTCAAATATTTTGTGTTTAAGAGCACAGTAGTTCCAGGTTTTTATATTACATCTCCGGATATGTTATTTTCGGCAATTAACCTATGAAATTTGGACGCATAGGAAGAAAATTGGATATTTGTTTGTTATCTTGGTTATTTGCACAATAGTAGACGTCCTACAGACCAGATTTGCCAATTATTAATTTAGAGCCCATCTAAACTGTTTGCTATATCTAGGGCTTCATGGGCACGTGGCTTGCAGTCTTATATATTTTGCTTTGTTATAATTTTTTTTTTGGTAACAGCGTTATTTAATTACTGTTTCAAGTTTACTTATTCTCTCTCTATAATATAGGTTATAACATAACCTTGTCTTCCGTTTGGAAAACTAACTCAAACTTGGGTTTAGATTTAAATCTGAACCAGATTGGTTGTAACTTAAAACATTTCTTTTTTTCCCTAGATTATTGTGTTTACTATGCAAAGTTGTATTTTCAAATGGCCTTCAGATTAATTGTGAACGAAAGTACTACGTCTTAAGAGAGCAGCTGTAGCACATGCTTAGTTAAATAACGAAATGTTTACAATATCTATTAAGCGCTGACCTAGAAATTAAGAATTATTTTACTATCAAGTCAAAACACATGTATTTATTGCTTCGTAGCCTGTTAATTACATCAAAATGCCTCTTCTCCCCAAACATATATATGAACTGTTTTACAACTTACCACCAGGTGTCGTTGAATACAAGGTACCACCGGGTGTTGAGGAATACACTTCCGGCATCTGAATAGGATCGGAAATGGTGATTCTCTTAGTGTTTTGTGGAACATTGAGGGCTTGACGGGCAGTTGGTGAAGCAGACATATTAAGTATTTTTATATTAATATACAGTTTTTAATCAAACTTTTTAAAACACACAAATTTAGTACTTGGTTTAGAACTTGTAACTAATTTTCACTAAGTGAATTTGGACTTTTGTGATATTTGATTTAGACTTCTCGCTTGTTCTGTGATGTGTTTTCAACACTTTGAAATATAAATAATTTTTACTAATTTTTTTTATAGTATTTCACTTTTTTCACACTTAGAATTGAAAATTTCTTTAAATTTCCTTCTAAATTGTGTAGAGAATTGCTGGGCTGTGACTGAACGTTCAGCTTTTCCTGTTAACACGAACTGACTGTGTTGAAAGTCGTTGGTGAAATGTTGTTCTTTCGGCCAGCTGCAGCCGGTATTTATACGCCAGACGAACGTGCCAGAATACCATGAAGCGATGTCGTCGCACCAACCGGCAAAATAAACAGCAATGCCGTCGCAGCCACATTTTGTTGTTGACGTATTTCTCCAACATTCGACATACGTGTTCATACTTTCCTCAGACGCGCTTCTCTAGCATTGCTCTCAATAAATAGTTGTCAAAATACCCTCTCGTTCTCTCTGTTGGCTGGTTTTGTTTACGATAGTATGCTTTATTCTTCTTTCTCATGGCTGCCATCAATGATGTTGTGTGTTTTCTGCGAGGGGTCGTGGTTTTAAAGAGTTGTTGTTTATGTTTATATTTTGTTTTCACCGTCTCATTGTTGTTGTGCCTTTCTCTGATAAAAACAAACGCTGACGTTGACGTTTGCCTCGCTGCCAACGCCTCAATTGTGTTCTGCCGTCGTCGCGCTTTTCTAGTACATATAGAATTTATTGCGCACTCTTTAATAGAACGTTCTTATGGTGTGGTTTGTCGGTTCTAAAAACACGTTTAAAAAAACAAAAATGCCTCTGTTGTTTATTTGTTATTTACTTCTTGAGTGTTGCAGACAGTTGGTTGTAATGGGGTTTTTAATCAAATTGTAAATTATTTCGAAAACATGTTTTTCTATTACCGAAGAAAATTGTGATCATTTTAATAAACCTTAGTTTTGTTTTGTAACAAAAATTTAATTGAAAACGTATTAACAAATTTTAAAATAAATAATAAATGGTTTACAATATAAATAATAAATTACCGGCTTTTTGAACGATCATTTAAATGTCGGTCACTGAACTGGTTTGAATGACATCGCTCAGCAGCAAGGCCATCGAAATGATTGGAAAACGTATTAGTATTAAAGAAAAAATAAATAAAAATACCAATTTAAAAATAGCAATAATATATAAAACAGAAAAATTAACATAATGCGAAACATAGAAATTAAAAATGAATAAAACAAAATATTACTTATATTATTTTTGTGAAACCCGTTGCCGCATTTCTTTTATTAAATATACAATATGACTAATAGAATGGAAAAACATGTTTTCGTATAAAATTTAAAAGAATGTAAAATTTATAAAATGGAAACATTTAAATCTATTTAATTAATAAAATGAAAAATAATAAGCGAACAAATTGAATGTATAAAACAAATTATTTTATTTGTCAGTTTTAAATTTATTCGTTTTGGTTTTCGAAACAAAGCAAACGAAAAAATTTAAATATATGAATAATATGAACAATTATATGAAGTATTAAATGTATTAATTTGAAAATAATAAAATATTTCGTTTGAAAATAATGAAGCAAATATTTATTTTCGTAATAGTTGTATTTTGCTTCGTTTGTATTTTGCTTCTTCAGAATGCAAAAAAAAAAAAAAAACGAAAAATTCTTTCGAAATGAAATCACCTGGAGTTTTCTAAGTGGAATTGATACTTTTAGTTGAATAAATAAAGAAAATAGGTAAATGTGCTTTTCATGAATAAATAATATTGTTTTTATTTTTCTAAATTTTAACGTTATAAACATTTATTTTAATAAAAAAATTACACATTTATTAATACTACTAAGAAAACCACTATAATTTGTTTTAAATGGAATAATTTTTTAAACAAAGTTCTCCGTCTAACTTCTTTTTACGTAAACCACATTTTTCTTCGAACTAAACTATAAGAAAAAAGTCGAATTTTTGGAGTGCTATGCACTCAGAATGTGCGGTATTCGTACAAGTATGGACGGCACTGTTGGCGCTAAAAGTTTTGGGGAAACGGATCTGGCTTAATAGCTTTACTAGTCCGATAAAGAAAATGACAAACATTAACTCGACGTTACTTTCTTATCATTAAACAGTGATAAGTAAACAGGAAAACCAGAGACGTTGGTATTTTTGGAAATTGAAGAATCTGAAAAAGGTAATACGAAATTGATCGGAATGATAATTACGGAATTATAACCATTTCGAACGAATTATGTACCAGGCCTGAAAACAAAAGGCTACAAACGTGGTGGGATAATAAAATAACTAAGTTAAGTTTATTGTTAAATACATTTTTGTTTTATTAGAACAAATTTCTGAAACAAAATATAGCAACTATGTTATAATGATAAAATAGAAATGTAAAACTTATTCTTTAAACAAATTATTTTCAAAATTTAACACAATTTGTACTTTTTTGGCTTGAGAAAATTTGTATTCAATAAATCGCAATTAGTTTGTTTACTAATAAAAAGTACAAAAAAAAAAAAAAAAAAATTGAATAATAACAACTCAATTCCGGTACGACAACAAATTGTATCCATAAGAAGAATAAGTATGTTAGCCTGTCAAGTAAATCACCAATCGCAATTCTAAAATGCTTATTTCTAAAAACACTTTAAAGTCGCCAAATTTGGCGACAAATCACATACCTGACAACACTGATGGGTACAAATGATAATTGGAAGAGACAATGTCTGGTGAATACGACGAGTGTTGTAGGACTTCTCAATTGAGGGTTTCTAGGTAGTATCTGACCAGTTCCTCAATATATGGACGAATATTACCAAGCAATAGTATAATTGTCTTTTGTTGGGGGCTCAGATAAATATCATCAATTGTGTTCAATAGAGAGCTTCAGTAATAGTTTCGTTTGGTTTGAGCAACCACCATGAGTTTTTTTTTCATGAAAATTTGGCTTGGCTGGCTTGATTTCCTCTTCTTTGCATTATCGCAGTGGACATATTTTTCATCACTAGACTATATATGTACGTGATGCACTACAAGGTGCAAAAATCCTTTCCTTTGTGCGTGGCTAGCATCCTTTCACAAATACAAAATCGTCGTTCAACATCTCTATGCATCAGTTCATATAAAATCTAATTTCCTTCAATTTGAATCATTCCTAATAGTTTTAAAAGGTATGGAATTGCTTGTTGTACACATTTGGTCTTTCGCTACGTTCCTTGCTTACGGCATTAAACTCACCACTTAGGCCGCAGATTTCTTCAAATTACAGAAGTAAATCAAAAATTCGACTCAAAACTCGATATTTTCGCACAAAAAATAATAATAATAAGTGACGTTGACACAAAATCGCTACTATTTCACAGTCATGCTGTGAAATAATACTGTGACTTTATACAACTGACAATTTCAATTATAAAATGGCGGGAACTTATTTGTACTCCTCATATTGCGAAATATTGGAGAATTTTTTTTATCTTGGGAATATCTATATTCAATAAATTGCTAACAGTTTCGATTTAAAATTTTATTAAAGGTTCAAACGATTTATAGCAGTAACAAATTGAAAATATGAAAACCATTCCTATAACGTATTTAATTTTAAAAAAATGACAATTTTGCTTTTGTTTCATGAGGTATATTATCACATTATCTGTTGTGTACTGTGTATTGTATTGTGTTTTCGAAGATTCAAGTAAAAATTACAAAAACACCTGTGAATAAATACCACAATTATTACTTTATAGTAAAATAAGGAAATAAATTGCAAGGAATTCTCCGATTCGTCGTTTATCAGTAGTATTCGACCAGAATGTTTTGAGCGGAGATTTCCTAAACGTTGGAATATTTGAAAACCAACATTTGTCAAGTTATCGCTGAGATATCGCCCGAAATGTGCGAAAAAGTGGTTGAAAACTACCTCAAAATATTCACTGCTGCAACCAATTCAGAGGCAGTCATTTAAATGACATTGTACGAGTATTTCGTACATAATGGCAAGGTCCAAACATTATAATGAAGTAAAAGTTTCATCGAAATCATAGCTTTATGTGCATTTTATATAAAAACATTTTTGATAGTCACAAAAATCTATATCGAATTTACAATGTCCGTTTCTCCCAGTGTCTATTGTGAGCGCGATGCCGCTTTTAATGTCAATGCCAATTTTCACGCTTTTGATTTCAATCATTTTCAAGGAAGAGTCATAGGTAAGAAGGGACAAAATGTCTTACCTATGACTTTTCCTTGAAAAGGAAAAAGCTCGCGTATGCTATGAGAGAAATGTGCTTGTTCAAAATTATCACTTCAATTTCACGTGATAAAGTTGGTTCAAGAAATTATGATCTGAAAGTTTCCCGCTCCAAAATGACCCTCTGATCGGTCAGCCAAATGACGTTGATGAGAACGAAATCAATGCCTTTATTTTTATACACACTTCCTCGAAGTTGCGGAGAAATTGAAGGTGTTGCATGCCATCATAGAAGACCATTTAAGATGGCTTAAATTCGTGAAAAGCTCGATATTTGGGTTCCGCACGAGGCAAGATAAATTCACTTAACTGAAATGATAAGCAAAATGTTTCCTTTACGAAACGTAGTATCACTGAGGATGGAAAATGGATTCTTTATCACAATGTCCGTCGACATAGATAGTGGTCCGAGCAGGATGAACGCGTTCAAATTTCTTCAAAGACTGAATCGCAGCAAAAAAAAAAGGTTATGTTATTAAGATGGTGGGATTTTAAGAGAGTGGTTTACTTTAAACTGCTTCCAAGCAACAGAACTACAAATTCTGACGCCTGTTGCCCACAATTGACAAAGCTTGATGAAGCACTGAGAGAAAAAAGGTTTGAATTATGCAGATTCTGCATAAAAATAGCTTGGGTGGAAGGTGACGCCACATTTATGTATACAGCCTCGATCTGGCAAAGTCTTTTGAATATACACATGAAGATCTATAAAGCGAGTTGTTCCAATATTTTACTGGAAAGTGCCGGTTATTCTTGCAATCTGGAATTTGCCTGAACGGTGACAGAATACTATTGAATAAAATGTAATTACATTGTACCTATAGATTAGGATTAATTATTTAAATGACAAATTTGAAATTTAATTTGATGAAAGAAAAAATTTCTTCCTGCTAACCCAATATCATGTATGAGAAGAGAAAGTTATCGTCATGTTCACATATCTTTCAATGATCGGGCACATATTTCACGATACTGTGGACCGTAAACCATGGTAGAGGTCCGGCTGAACTTTCGGGGACGGTCTATCTTTGTGCATGTTCACTTATTTGACAAAGCTTTTCAAGAACGATTGAAACGGGCCTGAAAAAGGTAAGTGCAGAATTACCGTATTTAATCTAGTAAATCTGTTGAACAATGCATTTGTAGAATATTTCATTCCCAATATTAGTCATTTTAATACACTTTTGTGAAATTACTTCCTAGAAGGGCAAAAAAAAAGAAATGATGCTTCAAGTTAGGAGATGTGCTACTTTGACGACCCATGGTGCTATTCATTCTACAATACATTTGTATATACAATTTTTATCCATCATCTGCCCAATTAGGTGCACTTGAATGTTTTATAAAAATAAACCTTGTTAAATTTCACCGAAGATGTGTGATCACAAAGTAAGCTCATACAATATTTGATTTTTTAATTTATTCCTGACCTTATGTGGCAGAAAGACCAAAACTTTGACCGCGCTTAAAAAAACTCTAGCTACACATTTGATGAAGAAATGAAGATGTTTCTGTTGCATTGTGTAATAATTTTTTCCCAAATATCGCTACCTGGCCTCAAGGTGGTCATTGACATAACTTAAAATAAGAGCAAATATAAAAAATTTGCAATTTTTGTTTACTCTTCCATGTTGGTAAACAATTTTTTTGTGTGGCATTTTGTTTTCTTTGATTATTTTTAGGCAAATTTGCACCAGTTTTTTTATGTAATATTTTGTTCAATAATGTATTCATAAGACGTAATACATTTATTACCGATTTTGACGATCTTTTGTTAGACGAGATTTTGCATCTTTGCTAGAACGAATATTAAACTGCGCACCAGCTAAAAATTGCGAATGTTCCACGTCGATCACTGGTGAATGTTGAGAGAAAGTTGTCGTCGTCATTTTATTCTATGGAACCCATTGATCGCAACCAATGGGACGTTTTCTCCCATTTGTGTTAATATCGTATATGGTTTTTAATTGACAAATAAATGTTTAAATTATTGAAAAATACATAAAAAATTGCCACTTTTTTTACGCTCCTTTCTGTTTTTGGATGAACAAGTCCTTTCCCACAGAAACTACTACGCCCGCTTGTAACGTTTGCAGCCCAAATTTAGTGGACGATGCAATGATTATTCGACAGAAAAGTGGATGTCAGTGTTGTCAGATTATTTTGTGGTTTCAACGTCAAATGCATCATTTAATATCCAAATACTTGTATTAACAAAATATAAAATCATACAATTTTAGCTACAAAATACAGTTTTTTTTTATTACATTCTTACAAATATTATTTGTGTGTAAAATTCTTGTGTTAAAAATAAATATATTAATGTAATATAATAAAGTAAAATAATTTTTACAACCTTTTTATCACCTTTTTCGATCTCATTGCAATTTTGCACTTTCAACACCGAGATACATTCGAAGCATTGCAGATTGCCGATTGTAGAGATAGTTTAAATCAAACCAAAAACAGCGGTCAAAATCACTTAAGTAATTTGAAAAAATATACCTTTCGCCCAGGATTCCTGTTACCACCCTATATTATGGCAATGCCCCTTTTTAATTGTTTTGTGTGCACGATATTTCAGAATCCATAGCCAAATTTTAAGAGCGAATACTGAAAAAAAGCTTTCAACGACGATGCTTTTTGAACAGTGTTTTTTTATATTTACTTCTTTTATTATAAATTCTACAAAACGATTATAACAATTGTTATCATAATTTTTGGAATCTATACATGAAAGCATTAAAACTTCAGCATATCCTAATTGTTTCCTGAGTTCTAACTTAGAACTGCAATTGGATAAGATTACCGTGTCCTTTCGGGTATCTTAGAGATGAAATGGAAAAATTGACAAAATTTTGCGTTTTCGTATATAACTTAGAATTTATAAGACCGACTTACCGAAAATTTGGCTTGCAATAACCGCATAAGAAAACTAAAATGATTAGTGAATTCTGAAAACATCAACCGAATAATCATGCCGCTTCTCCTCCAAATGGCTGATTTAACCTACATTTATAACTTTCATCCAGTTATACTAAATTTTGTCAAATTTGGTATGCGTTAGGATTTTACTCAGGTAGTATTTTAGAATTCATATCTTCCATATATTTACATTAGATTCAGTCGAATTTGTTACACGTTAAGGACGTTATGCAGCCCCTGCAAATAGAAATGGATGCCATTACAATTTCCAATCTGGTACCTCTCATACGAATTGACGATTTTCAATTTGTTCCCCGTAACTAACAATTTAGACCTTAGTAATGTATATTTTTATTAATTGAATTGCTTTATGGTATCTGACAAAAAGTAATTACAATCACAAGTAATCCTCCCATATAAATGAACGATTTAACTTATATTTTGATAGCTTCATATCTTTCGAGCAAATGCATTCAATTATAGCTTCGTATCATTCAAGTCGATGCATTAAATTCACCCAAATTTGATTTGATTTGATAAGTTTGTTGAACTTAGTTCTGAGAACGAAAATAATGGACTGAAGTATACTATGGCTATTCGGGTACATCCCATACAAATTGACCGATTTTTCTAAAATGAAATTTTTCACAGTAAATCCACTGCAGTGTTGTTATTTTTTTGTCAATTACATTTTTTTATTTTATCAAATATATACCTATATAATAAAGGATGATTTTTTTAATCGTAGTTCTTTTAAAAATCGAATAAAACACTCAAGTTTGCATCATATATTAAAACTTTTTATTGGAATCGATAAAACGTTCTTTGCCATTTAATTTTTAAAGATAATTTCATGTAAATGTTGTCCGCGGCTCCGTCTCAAAATGTCCATTCGGAAGGTCCAATTTTTCGTCATTTTTTCGAAGATTTCGGCCTGTATTCCATGAATAACGCGTGTTATGTTTGATATTCTGTAAGGCTTCAATAGTGTTCAGCTTGTCCACATAGACTAACGACTTGACATAACCCCACAAGAAATAATCAAGAGGCGTTGAATCGAAGATCTTGGGGGCCAACTCACAGGGTCAAATCGAGAGATAAGCTGCTCATCAAAAACAGCGGATTTTCATTGAGCTTTTTTAAGCCCCATTCACCAAAAATTAGACTTTGTGGTAGGTTTTTCGGCTTCAATTCTTGCGTGGGTTGAATTTTATAGGCTTTCAAACCCAAATCGACGTGTAACATTTTCCTTGTGGTTGAGTAACACATGTCCAATCGCTGAGGACGAATTGATATTTCACGATCGTCATTAACACTGGTCGCTACGGCTGCAATATTTTCTTCGGTACACACTCTACGCATGTAAGTCGATGATCTTATGTCCAACGAAGTAAATTTGGTGCGAAATTTGGAGATAACAGCACGAATTGTTGATTTAGCAGATCGATTATGACGATCATAAAATGGTCGTACCATACGATGCACATTTGCCACAGAGCACGAATTTTGATAATAAATTTCAACGATTTGCAGTAGTTGCTAGTTTGTTAGTCTTTCCATGATGAAATGGCAGAGTGTACTGTACATTTTTCACTTTGACAGATGACGTTTGGACGCCATTACCAGTGCTGCCAACCTGAAAAACTTAAATCTTAAAAAATCACCCTATATAAAATGCCTTTACGTACAAAATACAATGTCATTTAAATGACCACCTCTGGATTGGTTGCAGCAGTGGATTTTTTGAGGTAGTTTTCGACCGCGTTTTGTTTGAAGCAGCCCTACAAAAAAAGTCTATGGGTGTCAAATCGCATGATCTTGATGGCCAATTGATGTCGTCAAAACGTAAAATTACGTTTTCTGGAAACTTCTCAGGCAATAAATCCAAATTCGGCCGAGTTGAATCACGTTTGAATCACAATTTTTGTAGTAAGTTTTACTATTTGTACGCGTTCTTCGGTTGTTAAAAGATCTGTATTCGTAAATGGCAAAACTTTTATTAAATAAATAACATTGCAGATGACAGGTATTTAATAGCTGACAGCCTTGCCAGACCGGTGATTTTGAAACTGCAAAAATGAATAACCCTGTACTAAATACAGATTGTGTGTTAGTTCAGAGCATTTGTTGATAACAACCTAGCGATTTACAATGTCTATTCTGGCTCCCCACGCATATTTTTGCACCAATGCAAAAGAATATTGGGTGAAGTTACAGTAAGTCAATTCATTTGACTGGGGTTTCTTTTCTACTTTTTTTCACCGGTATTACCGGTATTTTTTTTCTTTGACAGAGTTGATTTCAATTCACCAGGAAATCTCTGGATTTTATTATTATTTATCGCACCGAACTAAAACTCATAAATATGTTCATTCTTTACAACACAATCATGCTTCATTAGAGTCATCTATAAACTAAAGGGTTTGCTCATTTAATCCGATTATATTTACAGTTTTTCCACAATCAAAGTGAACAACGTAATGTTATCAACATTTTAGACATCTGGCCGACCAATTAACGAAATGGACAAAACAATGTCACGTTGAGTGATGTATTTACAAGCGTGGTATGGTATGAGTTTTTTAATTTAGAAATAAATAATCGCTATTATTTGGTATGGAATGCGTGTTTGTCATGGACCGACCGACCACACCCACACAATTTAATATAAGTGCGCAGAAACAAACCACAAGATGCAAACGTCATTCCAAAGTGCGGGCAACGCAATAAGATGTCAAATTTTATATTCTCAGCACATTCAAGGCCAATGTGCGTATACGTTAAACTGGAACCCAAAAAGTTTGCTGACAAACAAAATCAACATAATTTTACTTTCTATAATCCTCTTAAAATACTCCTCGTGAATGAAGAACATCAATATCACAAGATATTCAGACGTATTTATCGGAAAATAAGGACAATACAACAACACTGTCACGTAATGAGCGTTCTGCTGTTGTCAGTTCTTGTCTCTGAGATCAACAAGATCACAACGTGTTTTCATCAGCATGGCGCAAAACACAACACATTGACGGATACGCAGGCAGACGAAAGTGTCAGCTTTGTGCGTCAACGCAACTGCTAGTCTAAGCGACGGAGACGTGTATGCTCCTTGAAGCATTTTGTATTCGCTGCTAATATCTGGCGCTCTCTTATCACGCCATTAAATCGTAATCGAAAATTCTATAGATTGGCACAGACCAGCACCGATCAAACAGAGGTTCGTCTCGTCTATACTTGATTTACTTCTATAACTCATCACCACCACCGCTAGCAATAGTAATTGGGTGATGCAATAATACAAAAACATAAATGATCCCCTCCGCTGAGTGATAGAAAATAACAATAACATAAAATACGTAAAACAAACATTCAGATGCAAATTTAGTCGATCAAGTCCATAAATAATTGAAACGAGAAATGATCTCTGAGGCGAATAATAATAAATTACAATACGAGTATAAGACAACATTTAAGCGCCAGCGAGGTGCCAGGTCTAAGCTTCTGTTTGAGATGTTAGCCGGTCAAGATGAGGAAGATCGCGGACCGATGAAGAAAGTGAAGATATCTTAATTTGCTGAACGGAATCGTCCGTCCCTCCTCTTTTAGTCCTTAGATTAGATTCAGTTCAACGTTTTTGCATATAACAAAAACACATTTGCAAAATATTTAGCAGATTTGCAAAACTTTCCCATTTTTTGTTCAGGTCAATGAATATTCATGGTGGGATAAAACCATGTTGACGTAGGGGCGATGATTAACAGTGCAAAAATCGATAAAACTACGCATTTGATCGTATTATTGCAAATTTCACCAATTCTCTTAGCTATACAATATTAATATAATTCAGATAGTCTGTTGTCCATCTTTTTTTTCATTCCGAACGGGGAAATGATTATCGCTAAACTTATTATTCTTTCTTTCCGTTTCTTTTTGAGCCATTACTTTTATAGCATCTCAATTACTTTGTTAATTAAATTTAAAAAAAAGTACTGCTAGTTATTAACTTTTAATCTGTTATTAATTTTTTCGTTATATTATGGAGTTGCTGTAGATTCTAATTAAAGTTATAATTCCGTATTTTAGGACGAAAAACATACAAAGTGAAAATTTTTAATAATTGAAGTAGACTGTCATATTGTAAATCATATTTTTGTGCTATTAAGATATGTACACAACATTTTTATAACATTAGTATTGTAAAGTTGTATAATGTATTTGTTATTGAATTGTGAAGAAGATATGTTGTAATATTGTAATTTAATCAAATCGACCTTAAGGCTTAAAATTACAAACCTGAATAAAAGCGTAAAACAGATGCAAATACTCGTATATTGATTTAAGCCCTTATTCATTGTTTTTCTGGGGCGGGTATAGCGGATCAATTTAGTGTAAGTATCGATCTTAAAGCAGCCATTTGGCAATTTCCCGGCTGTGAATTTTAGGGAAATTGATCTAATTCCATTTCTACCTTCCCCGTGAAATCCTTTCGGGAATCCAGGGAAATTTTAGGAATTCAACACGTACGATGTCCCGACTTTTCGCCAATAAAAGTGGGCATATCGAAAATGGATTCTTCTAAAATGTAATATTAGTGTCATAACAATTATTTTTTTTTTTGCAACAAGCTTGATTTTTAAATTTTTCTCAGTAAAAATTAGTACAGGGTTGCCCATATTCGACGGACCCATGTTTTTTAAAAAAAAATCAAAGAAAAAAATAAAAATTTGGCGGTTGGCA
>JAHXMU010000132.1:56108-67259 GCA_019455685.1 Philornis downsi | reverse complement strand
TCTCTGTCAAAAGTTATGGCGTTGCCAGATGGGTCCGTCGAATATGGACAACCCTGTACTGCTAGTTATTAACTTTTAATCTGTTATTAATATTTTCGTTATATTATGGAGTTGCTGTAGATTCTAATTAAAGTTATAATTCCGTATTTTAGGACGAAAAACATACAAAGTGAAAATTTTTAATAATTGAAGTAGACTGTCATATTGTAAATCATATTTTTGTGCTATTAAGATATGTACACAACATTTTTATAACATTAGTATTGTAAAGTTGTATAATGTATTTGTTATTGAATTGTGAAGAAGATATGTTGTAATATTGTAATTTAATCAAATCGACCTTAAGGCTTAAAATTACAAACCTGAATAAAAGCGTAAAACAAATGCAAATACTCGTATATTGATTTAAGCCTTTATTTATTGTTTTTCTGGGGCGGGTATAGCGGATCAATTTAGTGTAAGTATCGATCTTAAAGCAGCCATTTGGCAATTTCCCGGCTGTGAATTTTAGGGAAATTGATCTAGTTCCATTTCTACCTTCCCCGTGAAATCCTTTTGGGAATCCAGAAAAGTTTTAGGAATTAAACAAGTACGATGTCCCCACTTTTTGTCGATAAAAGTGGGCATATCGAAAATGGATTCTTCTAAAGTGTAATATTAGTGTTATAATAATTGTTTTTTTTTTTTTGCAATAAGCTTGATTTTGCAATTTTTCTCAGTGAAAATTCGTAATTTTCATAATCACGCTCAAATTTGAACAGCTTATGCGTTGTCATAGCGAATTATTGCTAACTACGCTCATAACGGAACACATTTTTCACCCCGCTGAACAAATTTTGGTGCAATTGCCCACGTTTATAACTAAAGCAGATAATTTCATACTCTAAATGTCTGTATTAGGACATTAAGTACACAGCAAGTTAAACAAATTAGAAAAAAAAACTTCTCAGATTTCATTCAGACAATACAGAACTTAAAGTACGTAATGATGATGGAAGAGGTAAACATATTAAATTTACGCCCAAACCGGATTGTTGTCCATGGCCTGAATTAGCATTAATTTAATATGTCAATCTTTTGCGTCTGGCATATTAACGTAGACACATAATTTTGTGTGAATAACACGATGGTATATCGAAAGTCTTGTTTCTTATTATTAATATGATGTATGGGTTACAAAATATGCTGATTTAAGATTTTATGGCTAGATTTTGGGATGTTAAATTCTTATTTTTTTTTTTGTTCCCCCCTGAATGTCTAGTCAAAGTACCTTTTTTCAACTTGTAATGATCTAAAATATCCGACCTCTTCGGATAACCGTGTTCGTCTGAACAGCTTTTAATGTAAAGGGTGTCCCAACAAGAACGCAAGATTAAATTTGACACCATTCGAAGTGTCATTGTTTGACATTTGAACAATTGTTATTGTTTGCTAGTAGAAGGTACGAGGTTAGTAAAAATGGAGCACTACGCGAATGAACAACGCATTCTCATTGTGAAATTGTTTTACCAAAATGGTGAAAGTTTTGCGGCTACAGTTCGCAAATTGCGACCAATTTGGGGTCACAATAGAGTCAACTGTGAAGAGATTAATGGATAAATTCGCTAAAACTGGGTCTGTAGTGATGTGAAGACAACAACGCGCCTTCGACCAGGTCGATCGACCGAAAATGTCGCAGCTGTACGTGATGATGTCAATCAAACTCCATCCACCACAATTCGACAAATTGGTGTCTCCAAATCCACTATGCTGCGAATTTTGACGGAAGATTTGCATCTTCATGCATACAAAGTTCAATTGACTCAGGAACTGAAGTCAGCTGACCATGGACACCGAGTGAAGGGAGTTCGTTAATTGAGTATTGGAGAGACAACATGAAAATGCTAATTTTGCCGATAAAATCATCTTCAGTGACGAGGCCCATTTCCATCTTGATGGCTTCGTCAGTAGGCAGAAGTGTCGCATTTGGGGTGAGGAAAATTCTCGAGTGATTCACGAGAAACAAATGCATGCTCAACGTGTCACTGTGTGGTGTGGATTTTGGGCTGGAGGAATCATTGGACCTTTTTTCATGAAAATGAGGCATATCAAGCGCAAACAGTCAATGGTGTTCGGTATCGTGAAATGATAACCAGTTTTTTCGTGCCTAGAATAGAAGAAATGAATGTGGAGGGCATGTGGTTTTAACAAGACGGCGCCACTAGTCATACAGCCAGATAAATCTTGCGTTTTTGTTTTGACACCCTTTATAAACAAATGATGCAAATATTAATCAAACTCTAAAAAAGGGTCATGATGTAAAAGTAGGATTTAGTCCTTGTATGCGCAAGATTTTTCTTATTGGACTAATTTGTCTGTATCTTGTCAAGAGCGTGGTGGACGATGTACCGGGCCATAAGCAGAAAGTTGAACGTGTCATACAAAACGCATTGAATTTCACCGTTTTCGTGGTGAAAACTCGTATTTTTTTAAATATTTTTCGATAACCATAGCCAGCGCGGCCGCTTAAAATGTATATAATCTGTGAAGGTCCTCCGGTCTACCAACATGTATAGCTTTGAATTGGTGAATCAATGGCAACATTTTTGAAATGATTATGATAATGCTCATTATGTCCTAGTGATGGTGTAATGTCCTAGTATGGTGTAGTTTCATCTACTCGTGCCACCTGTGGGTTAGAAATTAACTCGTATCAAATATTAGAGATCGACTTAACCCGTTATTTCCTGGGAAAACTGGTATTTTTGAACATTTTCAATAAGCACGCCAAGAATTAGTTAAGGTGATATACATTACTATCGTTACTATACCATACTATGCTATATACATACGAGTATACCACAACACTACCGTATATACGTTTTAATTATCGAACAAATGATAAGATTTTTGGGAAAACATATACTCGTATAGTGGTCATTATCCCCAGTATGGCATAGATAACTTCTTTATTGGGTCGATTCGGAACATTTTAAAGCTAATCCTAATTCGAAATAAATTCATGCCAAATATCGATGCCAAATATCGGTATTATCTCTATCTAGCTTTCAACAGACGCCCGGATCGACGTCGATTTTTATCGAAATTTGTTGAAAAATCGACAATCAGAAATATACTTATATTCTTTGTGATGTATGTATCAGGAAAGTATTTCTAGTTCCTGTTAATCATTGTTTTTCAGGAACACGTATAGTGCAATAATTTGGATTAAGGTTTGCATCCCCGAATTTTTCAGATGGAAAATTCCAGTTGTTACGTAAGTATATTTTGCACAAAAATGAATATTTATATATACGGGTACATGAAAACCTGATGTAACCTGATGTAAGTATGTCTGTCCATTTGCATACATATTTGTTCAAAGTACGGTAGAAATCGAACTGCTTGTTTTTTGAAACTGAAATTTTCATAATCATAGGCATGATTACGATAATTTGTACAATATGGGATTTTGCGAAGTCAAGAATTTGCATTCAATTTTGTTTATCAAATTGGTTTTCTGCTGCAGAAACATTTAGAATGTCGCAAAATACTTTCTGTGAACAGATTTTGTTGGAACAGATTATTTTCAAGTGGTACAAACGGACGACCATCATTGCCTATAAATGAAAGTCACGTCAAGAAATCCAAGATTTACTGTCCAAAAATTGTCGACTAAGAATTAGATATCCTACTAATAATATTGCCATGGAGACTGAAATTTTCATAGTGGTAGGCATTATTCCGACAATTTGTACAATGTGGGATTTTGTTAAGCCAGGAATCTGCATTCAATTTTGTTCACCAAATTGGATTTCTGATGCGGAACCGTTTAGAATGTTGCAAAATGTTTTTTGTGAACAGATTTTGTTGGAAAGAAATGTTTACAAGTGATATAAATGGACGACCATCAACGTCTATCGATGAAAGTCACGTCAAATAAATCCGAGTTTTACTGTTCAAAAACCGTCGATTAAGAATTAGATATCATACTAGTGATGTTGCCATTGGTACCAAAGATTGCTCGATTTTTTCAAATAGGATTGTCAAGTTAAAATCTGATGTCTGACTATCAGCACATTATAAAAAACATTATTATTAGATCTATATGCTTATAATTAGAAAACAAGCTAACAATGGAGAGAAGCAAGAATAAAAATATTTTATGCGGGTACTTTTCCTCGTTTATCTTGGTATTGTGCACTATAAGTTTATTCCGCCAAGCCCAAACTGTCAACAAGAAATATTATTTATGTGTCACCAATTAATGGATTGGCAACTCTTGTTTTTTTTCACAACAATAATGCGTACATTATTTCGTTTTCGGGAGCGCGATATACTTTAACTTTCGTTGATGATTACAGCCGGAAAGTGTTTGTTGTGCCGATCAAGTCGAAGAAAGAAGTATATGAAGAGTTCGTAAAGTTCAAGGCATTAGTGGAAAATCAATGTGGTCAAAAAATTAAAATTTTTCGTTCGGACAATGGAACAGAATATGTAAACAAAAAATTTAAAGACCTGTTTACAAAATCTGGTATTGTACGATTTTTACGAAGAAATCAATAATTTAAAGGCAACGAAGTAGATTTAAATGAATAAATAAAAACTGTTTGAGAAAAATAAAAACTGGTCTTGTTTTTTGGATACAACAGTAGATACTGGAAAGATACTTCCCAAAGGCTGTACCATTAAGGGACCGCCCTAATTGTGGATATGCCTATGGGCAAATGGTGAAAAATATGAATAAATTCACTCCGGAAAACAATCCAAACGATTTTTTTTTGTACGATAAAGCTAAGTTTTTGACACGTCCACTTATCCAGTGAACAGTATATGTTTCGCTCATGATATTGTAACTCCCAGGTGGCACAAATTGCATAGAAATATGCAATAAAAACCATAAAATAACCGCATGAGAAAAAGTTCTGTAGTATATTTATGCGAAAATGATTCTGAAGAAAGGCTATACTCGGCCATGGCTTCTTAAAATGTTTGCCATATCGAACTGACAGAAGCAACTTTCTGGCCGACGAAAAGGGGGCACATGTTGATCTTCTTGGATCTTTTTCAGAATTTCCGTAGTGTAAATAACTGGTCAGTTGTCGATTTACCGGGCTTTAGTCTTCCACACAACACTTTCGATAGGATATTATATTGGTTACAGACTGTTGTTGTTGCACGTATTTGGATTGTCCTTTCTTATAAACGGAGAATATCACGCTCTCGAATCATCATCGAATATTAACATTCTGCTAAACTTTTCTCAAAATAACATTCAAAATAATAATCAAAACATAGGTCCCTTTTTACTGAGTCTATAAACAGATATGAGACTAAACTCATTGGACTTGAAAGGTTCCATCCCAGAGTATTTTTTATTTCTTCAACACATTGGCTAGGTGGCAGGCCAGATAGACTATGACGTCTTTATGATATTTTTTTGATATGAAAAATATTTTTTGGAGATTTTTGTAATTTACTGTAAATTTTTGTTTTCTTATGAATAGGTACTTCTTTATTGTGAAAACTATAATTATTTTGAACTCGCAGTAGATATTGAAACATTAGTTTTCATGGGAAATAAAAAAAACCGTGCGCGTTCTGTTGTGTAAACATCCCTGTAATAGATTTCGAAATGTTAATGAAAATCTGGGTGCCACCCAATAAAATGTGAAAAAATATCTCAGTGAAAAAAAAAAAAAATATATGCTCAGGACAATCACAATGGTGATTGCCTTAAATGCTACTGCTCATGTATTTAACCTATTCAAACTTCCCGACAAAACATCAATGCATCCTAATTCGATTAATACTAATCGCGTAGCCTCTATATATGTATCTGCTATCAATGCCATAACGTCTGTTCGATTGTGCCATTTGTCATTATGAGTTTGAATTCGGTTTCACATGGTATTGCAATTTCAAAAATCAACATCCCATCCATAATCTCACAATATTATTTACGTCATTGGGCATAAAATTTGAATATAACGTACATATATGCGTATCACTTAAACATAATCATTCGGTCCTAAAATTTATGACAGCTCTAACATGGAATCAGAATATATACATATTTCATATCTCATTTGATGCTTATCAAATGATGCGTAACAAGTTGACGCACATTTATGGCATAGTCAAAAAAAAAAAAAAAAGCAAAGCGTTTAAGAATTAGCGAATAAATTTTATTGTTTAATGTCTTCTATTCCATTGGGAATAATTTTGTATTTATGACTTCTCTTTTTGGGGTAATTTTTTGCGCGTTCTTTCAAACGTTTCGTTTGCTCAATCCATCCGTCATTTGACGTCTGTAACCCAGATCTCTTTGAGCAGCAAACCTTGAAATGCAAATCCATCTTTCTATTGGTTATCTAGTTGGACTGGGTTCATAGTTTACTGGATAAAATTATGATGTTGTTGTTTCCATCTTTTGTTTTGTACCGGGTTCGTGTGAACTCGATCGTTATTAACAGTGATCAAGAAAAGAGAGTGCTATTGGGGGCGAGGAGAAAGAGCAGAATCTTGTACGTTTTCTAAAACGCAAAAAAGCTTAATGCAGAATTTCAAATAGACGAGTGAACAAATCGATGGACAGTGGTTTGGTTATGTTTCTAATAGGTAGACGAGTATTTTATTTGCGACTTAAGATATTGGATAAAGTATTTGATGAGATAAAATATAATTTAAATGATTTAAAGATATCGGTGTTGCCATTTTGTTTTCAAATCTGTCAGTTTTTAAGAACAAATCAGTTTTTATATAAAAAGGGATATTTTTCATTCAAATATGATAAACACGAAAAAAAAACTGATTCGTAATTTTTATTTAATTCCAATTTTATTAAAAGATAAAAATAAACAACAAAAATAATGATTATTATTCGAAATATAAAACAAAAAACATGAAAGCTACGAATACTACCACTACTTACCAACGCATCACCTTCTATGGTTATTGATCTACATTACTTTTAATTAAGGTATACAATTAGAAAAATTTAGAAAAAAGTCAAATTTTTCCCTCAGTGATGAATTTGTCTTGTCGTCTTAAGAATTAGTTTTCAAAATTAAACCAAGTCAGCTTATTACGACGCTTGCGTTCTATGGGGACGTGGAAGATGTACTAGCTTATCGTCAGACAAGTGGGTATAACAGAAATCTGTCTTCTCATGTCGTACATAATTACCGGCTTATATTATTGAGAAGTGAAAACCCGAATTTTTAAACGACCACGCCACAACGGTTTCTTATAAATGTAAATAAATTTCATTCCATTACTGTGATGCGAATAAGCATCTCACATTCAGTGAGCTTACATGCATTCTATTTTTTGACTCACTCAAATGGGACCTATAGTTTAACAACGATTTCGGACGTCACATTTTGAGTAGCATATTTTAAGTAGCAGTAGTAGTAGATTATGCAAATGATAGATAGCTATATCGGGGATTGAATCCCCAATCATGTGAATGATAGTCGCATCACGGTCGGTCCGTTTTCGCAAAACATATAAAGAATTTTATTATAAAATCAGATGAAATATGGATCACGTATCAACTTAAAACCATATAAGTGGGTGGACCAAAAACGCTCTGTTCTCTTTTGCTTTTCCAGCAAAAATTTTCAATTTTTTTAGGCTTCAACTGAAGGAAAGAAGGGATATATCATTTGATACAACACAAATGTAAGACCAGAAAAATCTGAATGTGTTTCATGACTTTTTAAGTCGATTGACTGTCTAGCTGACTGGTTGGCAGACACGATATTTGTCGAAAATCTTTATGAGACTTTATAAAACTTGACACAGCTTAATATTTTCTCAGGTGGCAACCTGAATTTAGTATAATTTAGTACGCATCAGGCATTTAATAAACTGCAAACGAGAAAGGGCCGTATTGCCACCTGCCTAAGCGTAGCATACATAAAAACTGGTACATTTAGCAAAAATCAATGGTTCCCCTATAAATTCTAAGCGGTAGGCACCAATAAGTCATAATTTTGTTTCTATTATTGCCCCTTAATTCAGAGCATTTTTGATAAGAATCAAAAAGAAGAATCGAAAGTTGACCCAAGGGCCATATTTTCAAAAAAAATATTTATAGTTGGTTCTCGACGCTTTTTGCAATTTTGTAGTGCTTACTTGGTATGCCGACCATGATGTTTTCAAAAATATTTTCTGTTTTTTTTTCAGGTCAGTTCTAGTTTCTGAGATATCACGCAAAGAAAATTAGGTTATTTAATTAATTTCCTATAACATCTGTTGAGATATGATAGATGTTTCTCATCAGTCACAAACTATGAGAAATCATAAACGGAAAAATCTTAATTCGCAAAGTTTAATTTGTAAAAGCAATATCTGTAGTGCCAAAGGCACATATTCTAAATGGCTTGTTTCATAAGATGTAACAAAATAAGATTGTATTAAAAAAGCCTTTTAGGCTTTTTAAAGCTGGTCATTTAATTACAAAATACTGAAGAACTTGGTATTGTTTACCGCCTGCGAAATCTTGTTCTCGTTATCAGTATTTTCAGATTATGAGTTTTGTTTTGTAGCTTCACCACAAATACAACGACAAATATCGTCCAAATACCACTGAAACATGAAACCATGTTGTGCCCGAAATTAAGTAATTCACTCCATTAAACAGCTGATTTTTCACCCAAGAAACAGCTGTTAATTGGATCGAGTAACAAAACAATTATTTTTAATATTTCCTTACAGATATACATATATTTATTATATCCTTACAGATACACAGTTTGAAGCATTGATTTGCTTTTTTATGTCGTCTTCTATTAAATTTGCTTATAAAAATTTGATTCATAAAAAAAAACACACCATATTTTCGTATTAGAAAATAACATTAGTCCATTTAAATGACTTAATTTGAAAAAGTTTAAAATATAAACATATTAAAGTACAACATTTCTTTATATAATCTTTTTTTTAACTTTTTGCGATTCCAACACAGGTTTGTATGCATTTGAAGCATTACTTGTCGATTGGTAAAATAGAGTTGCTTTGAAGTAGGCTAAAACGGACATAAAGCAGCGTTTAAGAATAATTCTGTCTGTGACCTGTCTAATAGTAATGCTCCATTTTTAACTGCTTCCTTACAAATGTAATTTTAGTTTTATTGTTATTGTCGATATGTATTTGGTTTCAATGTTAATTTATTTTATTTTAATGTTATTGTCTACGTCAATAAATTGAAAATTTTACTCTTTCGGCCAACTTAGCCGAATATCATTCGACATTTCCAAAGCATTCATTCGCGTGATACCAATATCGCATTTAATAATGCTGTCAGATAACATTTTTCAGAAAAGTGCTTAAGGGATGTGATAAAATTATTTATTAAAAATGACGTATCCATAAGGGTAATACGTGTGCAAGTTTTTGCGCAATCTTATCGCGCTGGTATGGGAACAGTATCAAAATTCTAGAAAATCTTAAAGCAAATCGTCAATTACAAGCTTAAAATTTTCATCGCCCAAAATTGCTAAATTGAGATAAAATCCCACATTTGTCTTCTTTTGTCGAAATACTTTCGGCTTTACAAACTACTGTAATTCGTGTACGATAGAAAATAATTTTAATTGCTATCGTTGACATAAAACCCGCTCACTTGGATAATTTTAAATTAGAAGCATTACGTCGGATACATTACGCTACATACAAGACTTGCAATATTGAAATTGAAAACAACAACATTGCAATTTGCATAATCAACCGTATTACGTAGCAGTCTGTTTATAAAGCGAGTAAACCACGTCCACATGTGTCAACGGGGACCGGCATCTGTTGATGGCGTCGCATATTGTTTTTGTTTCCTTTTCGTTTGCTCCGTATTTTCGTGCAATTTATACATATGATTCTCTTGTATTTTCCGAGGGAGAGGGCATTAACGTCAACAAAGCGAGAATTGCGCTGATTCAAACGATCACTCAGTTCGTGCTCTGATCGATGAAATACTCTTGTATTTGCATACTTTGTATGGATTTATGGACAAAGTGTATGTGTTCTTCACCGTCATCTTTTCCGCAGTTGTTTGTCGATGCTTCGGGGTCTCCCACAGAGTGATGGAGTGATTGGGGTGGAAGTTGGTGGACCAAGATAAACATCACGCCAATTTAGAGTTGACATTTGGTTTTCTTACATCATCATATATTAATAATGAAAACCAAAGCGTCGATTATTATCATGGCAGAAGAGGGACAGTAAATATATTTTTATGATTGAAATAAAAGCTTTTCAAACGCTTCTATTGCGCCCTCGAGTGTATCCGGTCGTTATTTCTCCACTTCATTTTAGTTCATCGGTATCCTTTTATGTCTACAACCAAGAAATGGTGTAATATATGTATATGTATCACCCTAAACGGCAACCAGTCAGATGAACTGTCTTACATATATGTATCTTCATCCAACAACCTTTTGTTTTGGTACCAATGTGTCCGCGTCCCATCTTGCTAGGACGCGGTAAATCGCTAGGTTCTTATAAAAAAATACACTGAATTCAAGCACAATCAAAGAAGTAAAATTATAGCTTTCTGAAGTCCACCGTTTAGAAATTGTAGGAGGGACCCCTGACTTTTACGTCTAAGAAGAAAATGACTAGTTTTTGCTAAATTGATCAAATTGAATGGTACCCTAAAAAGCGTGGCAATCTACACCATTTTTATACGCAAAACTAAGTTTGGTAATTCCGTGTTAAAGTATAGTGAATTTATGAATTTAAGAATATGTGGTTAACATTATTTGATCTATGTTGGAGTTACCAAATAGGGCGCGCATATTCGATAGATTTTTTCAAATTTTACGATGCATTATGCAATTTCCAAAAATGTCACTAACTGCAATCTGTGAAGCATTGATTACAGCAGAAATATTACATTTCGATAAATCGATCAATTTATATGGGGGGTACTAGAAGGAGAGTGGTAATACTCTCCGTTTTCATTACTAGAACTTATTGTTCCAAATACATAACGTAAGTCAAATGTAATTCAAACCTATACAACCACTAGCAAGATACGAAGCTAAGAATATATGGGTTTAATCGACAATTTGCATGGGAGGTACCAGAAGACGTGTGGTTAGTTGATCGATTTTCATCCGTAAGGCTGTAGTAGTCTAAATTTGTAGCTATTACATTTCATAATTCTCT
>JAHXMU010000132.1:35507-51108 GCA_019455685.1 Philornis downsi | reverse complement strand
TGCCAACCGCCAAATTTTTATTTTTTTCTTTGATTTTTTTTTAAAAACATGCGTCCGTCGAATATGGGCAACCCTGTACATATAATGTTATATATAGAACAAATGGACAGGGGCAAAGTTGGACAGTTGACATAATTTCGTTTGGGCCGAAGCTTATACACCCACTACCATGGATTGAGCTCCACATTGTTGCGAACAATTCAATAAATTCAGGTGCAGTTAGGTTTAAAGATTTTGAGAATCAACGTGTGCAGTGCAGGCTTATTGGGAGATTTTCAATACAATCCTGCAATAACAGGCATGGCTATACGAAAAATTGCACCGTCTTGTTGGAAACACATTTAGTTAAAAGAGATTCTGTTTCGGCTTACTCCAGATTCACCAGCCACCTTGTATATCGAAGTTGGCCAGTGAAAATGTGTGTTTTATATATTTTCCAATAAAAATACCCACAATTAAGGCGGTCTAGCACAACATTTCTGAGTCTTTCTGATACCTATTGCCTATGACCATACATTGTCTCATTGCCAAATAAGCTGGGAATCAAAATTACCCTCTTGCTCTACATAATAATTCAACTTAGCCATAGCATAGCAAATAACTAAATAGCAAACCTAACTAAATAATCGGGATTTTTTTTAAACTTTTACTTGAGTGGTCTTTTATATCGTGTAAAAATTAATGAAAAATTGATACATTCGGTAATGAAATATCAACATTAGTAAGAAAATCAGCTTCACACAATATTTTGGTCTTGTTGATAAATATGTTGAAGCAAAACCTGATTTTGAATTAAGGTTATGTTAGCAATTTAATAGCTTCCACCCCTGGAAACTAAATAATCGAGTTTTTTTTTTTTGCAATCTGTTGTAGTTGGGCGATCTTCCATATCGTGTAAAAATGAAAGAAAAATTTATACATTCGGTAATGAAATATCAACATTAGTAAGAAAATCAACTTTACACAATGTCTTGGCGTTGTTGATCAATATGTTGAAACAAAATCAAATTTTGAATTTAGGTTAGGTTAGCATTTTAATAGGTTCCACTCGGGGAAATAAATTTAGTCTTCATCAGGAAAAACGCACAGTTTTTATTTAAATTTTTGTTTACTGTGCTAATTAACAGTTCTTTTCACTGCTTGATGTTTGTGCGCACCGAAGGATATGCATCTATCATTGAAATTGAAGATAGAATCGTAAAAAGCCCAACAGTTGTTCACAAATTTTAACATTACCTTTATTCCCCGCGAGTAAAATCACTTAAAGTTCATATTGTGTAAAAAGCACCGACAAAATTTTAATTCATGGTGTCAAACCCGCACTAGCCTGTTGAATATAGCTTTCAAATCACCATTTACTGTAGATTTTTTCATTTGAAACAAATCAGAATATAACTCTTGTTATTTTTATGATTTAAACGAAAATTCGCAAACAATGCAATTTTATTCGATTTTTTAAGATTTAAGTTTTTCAGGTTGGCAGCACTGGTTGGTAATGGCATCCAAACGTTATCTGTCAAAGCGAAAAGTGTACAGTATACTCTGCCATTTCATCATGGAAAGACTAACAAACGAGCAACGATTGCAAATCGTTGAAATTTATTATAAAAATTCGTGCTCTGTGACAAATATGCATCGTTTGATACGACCATTTTATGGTTATCATAATGGACCTGCTGAATCAACAACCTGCTGATGAACAGCCACATGAATTACCGATGCATCCCTAAAAAACGACAGTCTGGTGTGGTTTATGGGCTGGTGGCATTATTGGCCCATTTTTCTTCAAAGACAACCGTGGAAGAAACGTTACCGTCAACGGTGAACGATATCGAACCATGATGCGCGATTCTTTTTTGCCCCAATTGGATGAGTTGAACTTGGTTGACATGTGGTTTCATCAGGACGGTGCAATATGCCACACTGCTCGTGAAACAATGGATATGCTGAGGGATGAATTTGGTGAGCAGCTTATCTCTCGATTTGGCTCTGTGAGTTGGCCTCCAAGATCTTGCGATTTAACGCCTCTTGATTACTTCTTGTGGGGTTATGTCAAGTCGTTAGTCTATGTGGACAAGCCGAACACTATTGAAGCCTTACAGGATAACATAACACGCGTTATTCGTGGGATACAGGCCGAAATGCTCGAAAAAGTGACGAAAAATTGCACCTTCCGAATGGACATTTTGAGACGGAGCCGCGGACAACATTTACATGAAATTATCTTTAAAAATTAAATGGCAAAGACCAATTTATCGATTCCAATAAAAAATTTTAATATATGATGCAAATTTGAGTGTTTTATTCGATTTTTAAATAAAACTACGATTTATTTAAATCACCTTATATTAATCAAAGTAAACAACCTGTTAATCAAAAATTAGAAAATGGATCATAAACATTTTTTTTAGTGGTTTGGATACTCTAATAGTGAATATTAATGTTTACGAAGTAACGAATGAAGGTGAAGATTACACTTTTTTTTAAATTATGAATTCTTGATTTGAATTGCGTTTTAAATATATATCTTATCCCGTAAGAACTTTCAGTATAAATAAAGATCTTATGTGCTAAATTTCAACTTATAAAACGCAATAAAAATTGATATACCTCCACTCAAACTAAGGGGAAAAGGAGGCTTACTTAAATTTATATACGTTCGTAATGGACTGTCGTAGTTGTGAAAGAGGTTTTGATATAATATCGAAAAACGATTTTACGTTGAAAAATAAAAAAGTCGACAAATAAGCTGTGGTAGTGAGGAATCCTTTATATTGGAATGACATTTACGTCTTTATTGAGGCGAATTTTATACCAACACAATTATTTGACAATTTGACAACCAGCCACCACCATAGACAAGAACTGATGGTGGCTGGTGTGGACTATTAGATATATGCATAAGAACTTCTCAACGAGTCACTATCGTTATTTGTCGGCTGGCGTCCTGATGAAATTCAATTTCTCTCCCAGTTGACCAAAGCTGGCCATTTCCGTGGGATTACTATCTTTAGACGGTACAGTTTGCGTTCGTAGGGGATCAGTTCCTAGTAGATAATCAATCCCCCACAAGTCATATAGCAAAATCTACGTGACCGCTAATCCTTTCCGGGCCGATTGCTTTGCACCGTCTTTGCTTAATGTTGTTGTAACTAACCCACTTTTCATCGCCAGCCACCATCCGTTTAGAAATAAGGCGATATTGTTGAAATTCAGCAGTGATTTGCAGATGGAAATTCGATTCATGAGGTTTTATTGCGTTTACTCGTATGGCAACCATATGTCGAGCTTATTTTTGTATCCAGCCTTATTCAAGTAGTTCTAAACCGGGTTTTTGTGCAATATTTAGCTCCTGGATATTCGAAACATTGTGTACATGACGGTCCGCCTTAACGATTTCAATTATCCTATCATCATTTTCGACAATTAGTTTTCCTGAACGTATTGCATCATTGATATCGAAATTGCCGCAACGTTATCGACGAAACCAAGATGACGCATGATTAGCTATTACTACAGTATCAGGACCACAAGCACTGTTTACGAGTACATTTTCAGCCCCGTGATTTTTGCTTTCACCTTTATCGAAGGAAATTTGTTAAATATGACGTATTTTCTCATTGCTGGTGTACATCTTTAAAGCGCTCTTAAAAAAATGCTGCATCAAGCTATTACAAAACTGTCCAAGTGGTTTTTTGAGTACGAAGTCTTATCTTCCTAACGCCATCTCGCGTAACGCGTAACGCGATTGCACTTATACAGCACGTGATACAAAATATTAAAACAATCTATTATAACAATAAGTTGGTGCATCCCTTATGACGTTGTCGATCCCAATCTATCGTTGTAATTTCTACCAGGGCCATTGAAATGGGGTTTTTTTTGCAAATATACTTATTTGTCTTCAATGACTGTAGTCAGAAGACAAATTTATAAAGCAATTCGAATTTTTCGTAAAATTTGAATATTTAAATATTTTGCGGTTTGATATCCCGATAACTAAATGTATTTTCAAGAAGATATCACTATACGAGCGATTTAACTCTTGGCGCCATCATTGGGTTCGTAAATTTACTTTATTTATTATAAAAATCTCAATCTTGGATGTATCATAATGGCTCATCAGCCTTTGAACGACATCTTAAATTCCATCGATAGTGTATTTTATTGCCTCTTCTATCGGGTTTTACGAAACTGTTTGAAAGAAGAAAAAAAAAATGATTATAGCGTTCTCTATTATATATTCATAACATTAAAGTAGCAGTAATTATTTATCACAATAGTTCTGTCAAATTTCAAATGATTTTTTTATTATCTATACTCGTATATCTCAGTAAAGTTTTAGTGGAACAAATATTGGGCGGGTGACACATGACAAATCTAATCATCACTATTTTATTCAAATAATACTCGGCTACAACCGGTTTAACGTTTTTGTATTGTTCCCCTAAACCATAACAGTTCAAGAAACACAACAATGGACTGTTTGTTAATGAAGAGCGACAAGCACAACATTGCTCAGTGTGTTTTATAGTCATATTTATCATTAAATAAGTTAATTTAAAACCAAAACTTGTTTTCCGCACAAATATTTCTATTGTTGAGGTGGAACACACCCCCTTTTTTTGAGACGAACGGAGTAAATGCGTTTTAAGTGCAAAGAATATTTTAGTTGCGAAAACTATAAAAAAATAGAATGGTAAGTTTTTAATTTTTATATGGGACATATCAAAATAATTGATTAATTGAATAGCGGAATAGAGATGAGTCTGTTGGCATTTATTTGTTGTGGACTTTCAGAGTTTTGCGCAAATGACTGTCCAAGAGAGAAATTATGGAATATATAGGATTATCCATTTATTTGCTTCAAAATCGCCGGTCTGGCAAAGCAGTCAGCTGTTAAATACCTGTCATCTGAAGTGTTATTTATTTAGTGAAAGATTTACTATTTACGAATATGGATCGTTTAACAATCGAAGAACGCGTACAAATAGTTAAAACTTTCTACAATAGTGATTATTCAAACGAGGGCACTTTTCGTGCATCACGAGATGATTATGGTCGTCATAATCGACCTAGTGTGTAAGGAATTGGTCTGGAAGCGTTGCAGATGTGATCAGTCCTGTGCATCATCGCAATGTACACACTCCCGAAAACATCGCTTGGGTTAGTGAAAGTATGGCAGTAATCCTAATTTCAATTCAGAGCGCCATGGGTGTATGATAACCGCCTTCTTTTTGACGTGCAATTGAAGATTATGGACTGGACGATATGTGGTTTCAATAAGACACGCGACATGGCCGATTTTTGTTTTATTGTATGAAAAGTTTCCAGAAAGCGTAATATCACGTTTTGTTGATTTCAATTGACCATCAAGATCATGCGATTTGACGCCGTTGGATTTTTAGCTTGCGTCATAACATGCACAGTATAGTGAACGTTATACTGTCATTCCGCTAGAAAGTATTATAGAGGTCGTACCGTTTAAACTACGAGATATCTTGTAAACCAAAATATTAAATTATAAAAATGAAAATACCTTGGAAAAGTATCTTTCTAGACGTTTTCATTTATGGAGAGTTACGTGAAAGCGTCTTCCAACTGTTTTGTGTATATGGAAATTGATCTCACGATTCACTCTCTACGAGAAGTTTCTTTCATAGTACTTTCCAACATGAAATGTATCTTTTATGATATTTTCTATATCAAAAGTGCCTTCCATGAAGCTTTCCTATACAAAAAACATCTTCTGTGGCATTTTTCTATATGAATTGCCTTTTATGCAAATTAACTTTTACTTCATTATAAGGTTTTTCATGGCACTTTTTTCTGTCAGAAAAAAAGTCTTCCTTTAAAATTAATTGTAATGGAAAGAACACATCCAAAGAAAAAATGGAAGTTACCTTTTCTATTTACATAGAAAAATCACCTTGAGGGCATTTATAGAGAGCCTTTTCGAAGATACTTTATTAAAAAGTGTATTGGAAAAAATTTTAATATAGAAAAATGTTTCACAAGAATCCCCCACAAACAGAAGAGTATGTTTGGTGACATTTTCATTATAGAAATTTCTTGGAAAACATTTCTTCTATAATAAAGAGTTTTTGAAGGAAATATTCATGTAACAATTGTATTGGTACACTTTCTCCACATACAAATGTGACTTGTAAGAAAGTTCTAAATATTATTTTCCTTATTTGAAACTAATCTTATGCGTCAGGTGGCATGATGAAAAGAATGTGTAAATATTTTAAGAGAAACAGAGTCTTCGAGTTAACGTAAAGCTTCATAGAATTCAAAACAATTTTTTTTTTCAGGTTACTGGAAAACAATCAATTGATCAATTTGCAGAGTGGCTCACAAATTGCAATACAATAAGAAATGCAAATAACTTTTTTTTTAATCAATATATTTCATTTATTTTATTTTTGTATGGTATAGAAAATTCAATTTTATTTTATATAACTAACTGATTTTGAAAATGATAGATCGTCAATGACCTCATTGCTCATTCACACCTATGCGACACATGATCGGAAAAATGTTCACTGCGGCCTGAAGGGCTAAAGTTGGGATCGTCTTAATGGACTGCTTCAATTCAGTCAAATTTCTTGGTTTCGTTTGACATAACCCTTATAAAACAAAGTCTGGTGCAGTCAGGTTAAGTGGCCTTGGGGGACCAGAGGAAGGTGGAGTTTCCGGATATTAATTTGATTGGGAATTTTCGTTGGAACTCCGCCATAATCGGTCTGGCTATGTGTGGAGTTGCTTCATCTTGCTGGAACCAAATGTTGTTGAAACGGATACGTCTTCGTCGCAGTTTTGGGTAAAAAGAACTCCTTCAACATCTTTAAATAACGATCCCCATTAACTGTTAATTTTCCATCGTTTTCTTTAAAGAAGTATGGCCTCACAATACACCTTGACGAAACTGAGCACCATACAGTGACTCGTTCTGAGTGCAGTTCCGTTTCATGGAGTATTTCTGGATTAGATTCACTCCATATATGGCAATCTTGCTTGTTTACATGACCATTTAGATCAAAATGGTCCTCATCAAACATAAACAAGCAATTTATCAAGTTGTTGTCGTTTTTAATTATTTCATTCATTTTTTGGAAAAATTCCAGGCGAATCCAGAGGGTCTAACTTGCTTGCAAGTTGGACTTTGTAATGAAGTAAAAGTTAATTTGCATAAAAGGCAATTCATATAGAAAAGTGCCACAGAAGATATTTTTTGTATAGGAAAGCTTCATGGAAGGCACTTTTGATATAGAAAATATCATAAAAGACAAATTTTATGTAGAGAAGTTTTATGAAAGAAACTATTCATAGAGAATGAATCGTGGGATCACTTTCAATATACACAACACTGTTGGAAGACACTTTCACGTAACTCTCCATAAATGAAAACGTCTTGAAAGATACTTTTCCAAGTTATTTTTAGTTTTAGTTTTTTAGTAATTTAATATTTTTGGTTTACAAGATATCTCTTAGCTTAAGCGGTACGACCTCTTTAATACTTTCCAGCGGAACTACAGTATAACGTTCACTATACTTTGCATGTTATGAGGCAAGCGGATAAATCAATGCTGACAGTTTTCGAGAGGAAAATACTCCAGAAAATATATGGATCATCGTTAACGGAGAGTATCGGCGTCGCATGAACATGCCAACATCGACGTGGTGCAACGCATTAACATACAGCGATTCCGTTGGCCGCGTCATGTTGTACGGATGGAGTCAAATGCTCCGGCACGGAAAGTTTTCGACAACGAACTCGATGGACGACGTAGCAGAAAGCCACCAAAACTCCAGAGGGTCTAACTTGCTTGCAATTTGGACTTTGTACGGAAATAATTTGTCATCATGAATTATCCGTTGTAATGACCGTCTGCTAACTCCAATTTGCGTCGATAAGTTTCGAGTCGAAACGCTTGGATTTGCTTGAATTGACAATGCTACAGCGGCGATTATGTCTTTAAGCCGAACATATGGATCTCGATGGTTCCAGATTCGATAAACATGTTTACCCATCTCATAATGGCCCATCTACTCGAGGGAGTGCCGCCGAACTTGAGCCTAAATTCCCTTTGGACGGAAATAAAGGACTGCAAACCATGGTAATGCTAATCTATCCAAATCCTCTTTTTTGGATATTAATTTTAACAAACATAAATGGTAACCTGCCAAATAAAAAAAATGAATAAATAAATATATAAGCCGATTACTCACACGGAAAAAAGTTATTACGTTTTGTGTTTGTAGCACGATTCGTGCGCCACCCTGTATAATAAAGAGTATTTAAAGGAAATATTCAAGTAACAATTGTATTGGTAGACATTTTCTACATAGAAATGTGGCTTATTTGCAACAAATCTTATGCGTCAGATGGCATGATGAAAAAAAGTGTAAAAATTCGAGGAGAAACACAGCCTTCGAGTTGGTCTAAAGTTTCATTGAATTCAAAACATTTTGTCTTCAGACTAATTAAAAACAAGCGATTATTTGGTCAGGTTATCATTTGCATAATGATGATGACGATGCCATTGGGGAAGTAATTCTGTGTCTACTTCTGAATATTAAAGACATCGAGCCGAACGTAAAGCATGCCAGTGTTTCTCTTATTCCAATTACGTATCGCCAAATCCAAATTCCGCTGGTTACCAAAGCTGTTCGTTCGTATTCATTCATGTGTTGCTGCATGGCATAGTTATGGTCGTACAAATAACTTATGCAATTTGTTTACAATCTGTTTGTTTATCGGGGAGGAAATGTATCAACAACAAAATATTTATTATCTTAAGAAAAAACAAAACTATAGAATAATAAAAATTTAAATCACCTACATATCAGGTGGTTTCCAATTAATTTAGAGCGTTAAGAACAAATAGTTATTGTATCATGGTAAGGAGTATGTCAACAGCAATTTGGATTCCATTGAAAAAAACATTTCATGGTTTTGTCATACATTAGACAATAAAAAAAAACAGATAATTAGCTATTGAACATACAGAAACTGGCACTAGCCAGCTACTGTTGGTACTTGAAGTTCTGATTGGTTTTCATACTATCATATAATATAGAGTGGCGCATAAATAACGTTAACGGCGACTATATTGAATGCGTTCTTGTGCATCATTTGGGTTTAATTCGTGGACCAATTGCATCTTATATGAGAAAAGATGTAACATATGTAAAATTCTTTGCAAAGACCACCTAGACATCTCTAACTGCTGAGAACGTCGCCTGGTGGACGTTTCGGTGTTTTTCTCAATACTTGCTTGCACTCGAGCAATGGCCATTTCATTTCGAACTGCACGAGGTCTTCCAGCACGCGGAAGATCACAGACAGCCCCTTGTTGGTCAGAATGCTGAACTAATCGGTAAATTGTTGGAGCGCTAGGAGTATTTCGAACATGAAAGAAATTTCGATATGATCTTGATAATCCAATGCTGACTTTCAAAATAAAATTGAACCACTTTGGTTCTTTATTCTGTGCTGAGCCTTTCCATCATAAATTTCCCAAGTATTATTTAGTTAACTGTGTAAAGAGACGAAAAAAAGACTTAATCAAAAATGTATTCACTGATCACATCTTAACGTTACTTATGCGCCACCCTATATAAACGCTGTCTGGTGGCTCGTGTTAGCCTATAAAGATCCCACTACCTGTAGATGTTTTGCAATATTTAATAATTTTTATTATCTGAATACCATTAACTGATAACTACTATCAATTATCAATTAGTTGCCCTATATTTCATAAATCAAATGTTGCTTGAAATTCGTATTGGCGTTTGAGGTTTGGCCCGAAAACGCTTGCGCCTCAGCCTTCCTTTTAAATAGAATACACTTGTAGGTTAAGTTAGGTCAATGTGGCAGTCTGACAAACAGACTCACTTAGACTACATAGTCCATTGTGATACCACGGAAACTAGAGATATGGCTGTCCCTACTTTGCCCCGTTGAACTATCCTGAGCGCCTCAAGAAGCTCTTAAGTCGGACAATATGTATATCGTTTAGATCTCCTAGGTCCCTAAAGAAATAAGAGCCCAGTGTTGATCCCCGCCTGTTCGCCAGGGCGGTTCAATTGCAGAGAAGGTGTTCTATAGACTCCTCCTCCTCTTCATCCCTGTAGCTCCTGCAGAAGTCACTAGTCGCAACCTTCAGTCTCACTGCATGTCTTCTAATCAGACAGTGTCCCCTCATGACGGATACAAGCAATGAGACGTCGGGTCTTGAGAGCGACAGCAGTGTGTGTGAATACTTCAGATGTAGGCGAGGCCACACTTGTCTGGATTGATTACAGCCTCGGACAGACGTCCACCTGCCATTTGCTGCTAAATGTGCTCTATCTCACAGCAGGAGCTTGCAAGTGGCCAAAGGCTTGCCCACGGACTCCAACTGGAGTGTGTAAGGTTGTCCCTACTCTTGCCATTTCGTATACTCTGTCCACCCACATACGCTGAATGTTGAAATGCTGAGCCATCTCGTTAAAAGATCTGCGGCATTTCAGGGCTGATATTGGGTTCAGGAAGACAGACTCCAGAGATTAAACGGCAGCTTGACTATCAAAGAATATGTTAATCCACACCGCGGTGAGGCCATTCTGCCACTTCCTTAATGGCCAAATTTTCGTTCTGATAAACACTACAGTGATCAGGTAGTCTTCTTGTTATACTTAGCCCTAGGATTTGTAAATCAATCAAGATTTTGTTTAATGTGTCTTTCATACACATTTCACTTATGCTTATGGAATGGTATGTTATAACGAAAAACTTAATTAATTTTAAAGCGTATAAATCGTTTTGTAGATACGAATATGGAGGGAAACGGACAATCCCTTGTTCCTCATAAGATTTTTCTCACGATCGCGTCGTTTCTCCATTTTAATGTGAAGTTGTTCTGTAATTTCAAGTACTAATAAATAATGATAATGTTTTTCTATATGGTTATTCTTGCCTCACAAACAATGAGAAAAAAACTAAGGAGACACTTTAAATACCACATGTTTCGGATATTCTAATGCTGGAGGAAGCAAACAAATATTACATCTGTTACAAAAACCGAAACATATGCATTGTGCCATATAAATCCCATCTAACGTTTTTATTTATTTATATGCTATCATTAGGCAAATTTTTGTTTTAGTCAAAAAAAAAAAAAATTTCTTCAGCAGGAAGAATGAATACTCGTATATGTATCATGTATGATGCGACCATACCAAATATGGCTTTTTAAGTCGATTGAGCGACGTCCCTCCCTCTGTCGTAGGCTGTCTTGGTCGTAGCCGTAAATGGGCTATGTCGGCCACTCGTTCCTCCCATACAAATTCACCGATTTTCCGAAATTCGATTTCCTCCGTTTAACTTCTCATTCGTAATCTGCAGCAACAATAGTTTCTAACCGTTGCATTCTTCCATAATTCGCGGTAAAATTTGGCGGAAAAAACCAACCGGCTAACCCCACTTCTTCTGGTACCATCTATATAAATAACAGATTTAAGCCATACATTCTCAGCTTCGTATCATCCCATCGGTTTCATTAAATTTAGCCAAATTTGGCACACGTTGAGCGTTTGACAAAGCTGGGTTTCAAAATGAAAATGGAGCTCATTGCCACAACCTTCCTGGTACCTCCTATAGAAATTAACCGATTTGCCTAAATTCAATCAATCCTCTGTCATTTCTAAATAGTCAATTGGATTAATCTAAATTTTATCTACTATATTGTTTTACAATTTTCTACAATATTGGCGACCAATTGACCAATTAACTACGCTCCTTCTGGTACCTTCTATACAAATAATTGATTTAACTCATATACATATTCTTACCTCCATATCTTTCAATTGATTGTACTAAATTCGACCATACGTTTAATAACCTAAGTTCTCAGAACGAAACCTGGCGACGCTGCCACACCCATTCTGGTACCAATCCCCTGCAAATTAACAGATTTATCGAAATTAGATTTTTCGTCAATTCGTAGCCTGAAGTTATTTAAATTCTCATCAATTACATTGCATTATAATACTGGATAAAATGTGAAAAGAAATCGATGGAGTGACCACGCCCTCTCTGGTATCTCCCATACAAATTACCTTATTTAACTTATACCGCGTTATTCAGTGAGTGGTTTCAAAACCGCGGGTCTGGCAAGGCTGTCAAAGTCAGAGAGAAAGGTTTGCAATTTATGAATATGCATCATTTAACAACCGAACTACGCGTAATAATAGTTAAAACTTACTACAAAAGTGGTGATTCAAAAGCGAGCACTTTTCGTGCATCACGGGATGATTATGGTCGTTATAATCGACCTACTGTGGAAGGAATTTGCAAGATTATAAAGAAATTTGAAGAGTTTGGAAGCGTTACAGATGTGGTCACGTCTGTGCATCATTGCAATGTACGCACTGCCGAAAATGTCGATTCCCCGGCGTTCGGGCCCATGGTATAAGAATATAAGGTAACGCAAATGAGAAACAAAAATATTTAGTTCTGCGCAGATGACGTCACTCGGCTTTGTGTGCTTTTGGTTTAGAATATGTTGGTATATGAATGTAAGATTATAGAGACAAATTATGCTGATATACATTTTTCTGAAATAAATCTAAATCATTTAAACAATATGCTTTGTGTAAAAGACACGAAGAAACTTTTTATTCATTTTATAATTTTGTTTATTTTTCGTCGTTTTTGGTAGGCCGTGTTTTTAATATTTTCATTTAATTTACGTATTGTAAAATACATACGGGACCTAAAGAATAATTTTTTAACAATTAATTCAAATTATTATCACTTTTTCACTTAAATTCACTGTTGTTTAACGTTCTGTCTAGCCGAGTGACGTCATTCCCTTCTTTGTTTACATTTCTCAAGAATAACGGACCTGCGCAATGCGTAATCTCTTTATATCATTCTTGGTTCGGGCCCATTTTATGGCTCGTAATGGCGTATTTTACATTTGGATATGCACCTCCATCCATAAGAGTCCAATTCCTGCAACAATGCAAGCCGGCAAATCATTGACAACGCCATAGATATGCTGATTGGGTGCTACAGCAATAGTTTTTCAATGTTGACTTTTCGAACAAAATTTTCTTCAGCGATAAAGCGCATTTCTGGATCGGCGCTTACGCCAACAAGCAAAATTGTCGCGTATGGTGCCAGAAGTGAAGTGAACCCAGAAGTGTTTGTGGAAAAGCCATAGTATCCGGGAAAGGTGACTGTTTGGTGCGCGTTATAGTCTGGAAGTGTCGTTGAGCCGCATTTTTGCGAAAATTTGGAACCGTTATCGTCAATTCAGAGCGTTGTAGCCATGTCAGGGCTGACTTTTTTGGTCTGCAATTGAAGATTATGTACTGGACGATGAGTGGTTCCAACAAGACGGTGCCACAAGCCACATAACACGACCGATTCTGGCTTTATTGCATGAGAAGTTTCCAGAAAGCGTAATTTCACGTTTTGGAGACGTTAATTGGCCACAAAGAATATACGATTTCACGCCGTATGACATTTTTTCGAGTTTACGCGAACAATCCCCAAACGTAGGAGTACTTGAGAACCAACATTCGTCAAGTTATCGCTGTGATAGCGCCCGAAATGTGCGAAAAAGTGATCGAAAACTACTGCTACTGCTGCAACCAATCCAGAGGCAGTCATTTAAATGACATTGTATTTCGTACATAATGGCAAGATCCAAGTATTGTAATGAAATAAAAGTTTCATCGAAATTATAGTTTTATCTGTCTTTTATTTAACTTTAGTTTTAAAACAGGAAAATGGATAACGCTTTGTATTCTTAGATTCGTATGTTCCATTAAATCGCATTAGCCATTTGGCAGCGCGAATGGAAAAATATTGCACTGCCACGCCCCTTAGAGTATTCCAAATCGGTGGTACTTCAACATTTCCCAAACAATTTTACTTCTTTTATTGTGTTTTAATTCAGAGCAGGGCGAAGATATATTTATGTAAGTCAGCTCACCTGACTGAAATTTCTGTACCGGAATTTTTGATTAAAATTTTAATTGGCAAATGATTTTGTTATTTAGAGGGAATCTTCGTGTGGCCGGGGAATTTAGCAGGGAAACAAAATCCCTACTCTTTTATTACATTTTCTATAGATGTGAATTTGTCCAAATTTATTAGTCAATGTGCCAAAACCCCATCAGACATTTCAAATTGACATCCAAAGTCAAATTATCACACCACATTAAAGCAATAATATTTGCTTAAATAACAAATAATTTGTTTTTGCTGTACAAATAAATAACAAAATGTTATCGTTTATGCAAATGTAATGTGTCACATGTTGTTGCTTCCTATTATTCTTCTTATGCTGTACACAGCAGTACTGAAAACTACACCAATTCCATATCTCAACAGCGTTCTTCTCCCCTCCCCTCCACACACACACACACACACACACACCAAAAAAAGAAGAAGAATTTCGGGTGCGTCTCTTGTTTGACACGCATTTTGGGAAGAAGCGTAGCGACGCTACCACTATCAAATATTAACGAATGCCGCCTTCGGCCTACGTTTTAATTTTCCGTGCCGGGTAGTCATGTAAATCGGCACGTAGGCACACAGCGTTACTTTCAAAACAAAAGTTCTCATCACATTCTCTTACAGGAAGCACGCAGTACATAGAGCCGGCGTGGCATCGCTTCAGATTCTGTTACTGCGGGCGTCATTTCAACATTCCTTGTTTTTTTCGTCATCGTTTTCATTTTCAGGGACAAGGTAAATTTATGTAAGAAAGTATCATTGCCTGCGACAGCGGGGCAACAATAGCGCGTAAACAAGCGTCACTGGGTTACATCACGTGATGAGCATTAGAGACCTGTTTGAGTGAAGAAGTGCTCTCTGCAAGCGACGAACGGGATGCATTAGTGCGTTGTTCTCGGGAAAAATCGGTGGTTGATATCATTGTTTGTACCTGCGCATAAACTAAGGCTGAAATTGCGTTTTAAGATATTTAAAAACAAAAATGATGACAGCCATGTAAAAAAAAGGATGGATGAATTTCCCTTTAGAAGTTAATCATGCCCTAAGAGTTTCCAACAATTGCGTTTCACGAAATAGCATACTTAATAGTCCATTGTTCGACTTAAATAACTTGGGAAATAATCATCTTTAAAAGGGAACATAGAAATTATCAGTGTGGAATGAATAACAATGCCTTAAGTGGCATTATTCAATAATCCCATGAGACGATGCACACAAGCATTTAAATGACGCTTCGCTGAGGTAGGTAAGAGTGCGATTCTTGCTCGAAATGAAAATTGGGCTTGGTGCTAGGGTTCTACGAGTATATATCGAATTTTGACTAATCGACATTTTGTCGATAAGTACAGGGTGGCGCAATAGAACGTGCATATTTAAAAAATAGATTAAAAAATAACTACAAAATGTATGGTTAAAATAAATCGAAGGCATTGTAGAGTAATAAATGGAGTTTAGTTTTTAAAAATAACATCATCTAAATGGTGACCCTCTCTACGACGGCACTCCTCTAAACGCAAACGAAAATTATTGAAATCTTTCTTCAGTAATACTGGTGTAATGGCTGCCATTTCACCACGGATA
>JAHXMU010000132.1:0-20507 GCA_019455685.1 Philornis downsi | reverse complement strand
CTGAAGACAACGTGGAAACTGTGCGGCAGAGTGTTGCAGATGATCCACCTGTCTCAACTCACCGTCGTTCCATTCAATTGGGCATTTCCAGAACGACATTGCGTAGAATTTTAAAGTTGGATCTTAAGATGTACCCATACAAAATTCAAATTGTGCAAGCACTGCTACCGCAAGACCACCAAATCTTATTTGTAGACCACTACTTAGGTCTTATTTGGCCCACCCTGTATTTGTAAAATACAATACAATTAATATAATTCGTTAGAGCCTTTTATGCGAAAACGCATAAAAACCTCATAATTATGTGCTAATAAAACAAATTTGAATATCCTAGAAAATACATCGTTTTGGCAAAGAAAAATTCACTTTATGGGGCGCGACGACAAAAAAGTTTATCATCCTCGTCAGTTTGGTTCACAACCACCAAGAAACAAAGTTAAAATTGGGAGAAATGATTATGGGGGTCTAGTAGTCCCACAATCAAGACCTCCTTGACTTGATTTTTGTACATTCACCTGAAGGACTTTAATTCCTTTAACAAGGTGTGTTCAAAAAGAGGTGAATTTTCAAATTTCGCGGGCTACGTACATTCGACTTTCGATTATTATTATTTTTTATGTTACTACACTCGTCTCGAAGATATATTGACGATTTTATCCATATACCATGTTTACATTCTTTGTGAGAAGCATAAACAAGACAAGTGTTTTCCGTGTTTGGCGATTTTCTGCTATCGAAAAAATAGATCAAAGAAGTTGCATCAAATTTTGTGTGAAAAATGGAATTAAGTGCTCGAAAATACTTAAAATGTTGACAGTGGCATACGGTTGTGGGTAGGCGGGTGTTTCCTAGGATGCTTTGTACCGCTTACCCCTAAAACGCAGGCCTCTCTACATAATCCTGTAATTAAGCAGGCAAAGGGTATGATGCTTGCGTACAAAAACAAAGTAGTGTGGCCTTGTGCCAGGCGCCCTAGGAAAAAGTGAATTATGTCTTGGGATTCACCTATAATATGATATCAAACTGATCTTGGAACTCGTTTTTCGAAAACCAAGTAAAGGGGAGAGTCATAGTTAAACAAGACACATCCTGGCGACAGGTGCGGACATAGAGAAGCCGTCGGGAGATATCAGAAGATTTATCTTTTCCGTTTTTAACAGTTGTACGGCCAGAGAGATCTGGTTAATACACTATGATTGGAGCATGGGGTGCTTTGCTGTGTTGATATTCTCTCCTCGGACATTGAAAATCTATACCGTAGATAATGGATTACCAGTTCCATTGAATGTATGATAAAGCAAAACTGGAGTAGCTTGTCTGCGAAACCCAGACCAGAGGGTTGTTCTCTTCTAGTAGCACGGGTGACCAGGAGCCCAAGGAACATTGTTCCTTCCTGGTCAATGGTGTTGGACCCCTAGTGGGAGCATCGTGCTGGCTGTGGTTGCCCGAACAAGTGTTTTCAGTGCTTTTGCGTTGCTTCATGTCGCGTTGGTGAAGGAAGGTATTAGCTTGGAAAACACTGTTCATGTCTATCCGAGGTATTCCTAGATTGCCTCAACTCCTACCTGGGAGGTAGCTCACTTCATACCAAGTGACTACAAAGGTACTTTGGCCGAGTGAGGGAGTGGGACCTGAGGAAGCTTTTCCAAGGGACCTACTTCCAATCTCTGGTAGTTTGGCTAATCCTTCGGAATTAATTTGAGTACCCCAAAGGGGCGCTTGCTGTCGCTAAAAGAAAGAAAGAACACATAACCAAGAAAGAAAAGTAAATGATGGAAAACAGCACCTGTGTGGTGGCACACCATGGGTAAGGCTTTCACAGCGAGACTCATGTAAAACCTTCACATCAGTGGCATACGGTCAGAATACTCTGAGTCAAAAAAATGTATACAAGCTGTACAAGCTTTTCACAGAAGGTCGAGAAGATGTGAATGACGTCGCTTGCTTTGGACGCCCCAGCACACCAACAACCGATGAAAATGTTGAGAAAGTGAAGAAAATTGTTATGGAGATTCGTTAAATCACAATTAGGGAAGTTACTGAGGACGTTGGCATATCGGTTGGCTCATGTCATGCAATCTTTTTGGAAATTTTGGGCATTAAGCGTGTGGTAGCGAAGTTCGTTCCAAAATTGCTGAATTTTGACCAAAAAATAACGTCGCATGAGCATCGCTCAGGAATTGTTGAATGACGACAACGATGATCCAGATTTGCTTAAAAGGGTCATAACTGAAGACGAATCATGGGTACTCGTATATGGTTATGACAATGAAACCAAAGCCCAATCGTTCCAATGGAAGGGTCCAGGAGAGCCAAGACGAAAAGAGCACGCCAAGTTCGATCAAATGTTAAGGTTTTGCTCACTGTTTTCTTCGATTACCATGGCGTAGTGCATCAGGAGTTCTCACTACAAGACCGTACTGTAAATAAGGATTATTATCTTGAAGTTATGCGCCGTTTGCGTAAAGCAATGCGAAAAAAAATTGTGGAAAAAATGTTGTTCAAATTCAATTCATTCATAATGCACCTGCTCACTCATCTTTGCTTGTGAGAAATTATTTGGCCAAAAACAACACCGTTGTCATGTCTCAGCCACCGTATTCACCAGATTTGGCCCCCTGCGACTTTTTTCTGTTTCCAAGATTGAAGAGACTCATGAAAAGACGGCGTTTTGCGACGATTGAAAAGATAAAAACCAAATCACTGAGACAGCCCAAGGGCATAACAAAAAATGCATATCAGAACTGCTTCGAGGATTGCAAAAAACGTTGGTACACTGGTATTATATCTGAAGGGGACTATTTTGAAGGAGAAAAAATAGAAATTAATGTTTTTATTCATTACTACTTTTTGAGAAAAAAGAAAATTAACCTTATTTTTCGACTGCCCCCCCAGGGACATAATAATTGCCATAAATCTTGAAGCAAATTCTTTGAACTTGGCACAGACTTATTTTTTACTAGATCGTAGCCAGGAATTGTAAATCGGCTATAGAGGGCCGCCCCTGCTGGTACAAATTTTTCCCTGTAACTTCAAAATTTTTGCTATAGCTCTGTTTTATAATGTTTGACAAAGTTTGCAAAAATCGATGTTTACTAAAGCAGCGTCTGAAAATTAAAATGAACTACATTGCCACAGCCCGGCTGTTACCAACCATTACAATTAGACGAATTAGACCCATTCAATTTTCCGAAATTCAATGTTTTTAAATTTTTTAATGAAATTTCTAATGAGTAGCATGCAATAATCTAAATTTTTGCCCATTATTCTGCTTTATAATGCCTTGAGAAAAATTAAAAATAAATCCCGCCCCCCATACAAATGACCGACTTAACCCATGTAATCTTATTTTCATATTTTTGAACCGGTTAAACCGAATTCAGTCAAACCTAGGGAAATATGTTGTTAGAACGAGAATGGAAGGTATTACCGCATCTCTTTAGATTGCTTCCATGCATATGATCGATTTAACCAATATTTTCTTAGATTCATAGCTTTTATTTAACTGTACTAACTTACAAATACCAAATTTTAGGTACACGAGTGGGTTAACAAAAATAAATTACTATCCGTGATGATATATGGGAGAGCTTCCACATTCAATGAACTTACACCCATTCTCTTTTTAGACTCACTCATTGTTACAAACGTCACAGTTTGAGAATCATTATCCAGACTTGTCGATTACTTGACTATTCGAAGTGTTCGTCAGACACATTGAGGTGACCGCCGTTCAAATAATGATAGGCGGCTGCATGTGGAATTGAGCCCGCGATCATGCGAATGATAGTCGCTTATACTAACAATCGCACCATCGTCGGTCACTCTCGATTCAGCATCTGGGAAATTAGGTTCTTTTTTCCCCAGGTTATCGAATTTGATCCACCTTTCCACCATGATATTATTGAAGTACTACATTGAGATATACTTTATTGTAAGCTTATAGACTTTTACTTAAAGAGGGTAATGTTCGATTCTCCTATTTTTGCATCCTCGTATATATTTTGTAAAAAAGCAAAAAAACTGTATTTCTTACTTTCCTCAAATTTTGATTCTTTTTTAGCTTCCGAGTTAGGGTCCCTAGAATCGATTATTATACATTTTGGCAGGTTCAAACCTAAGTCTATATTTTATTATTTAAATTACCAATTACATTCGTGTAGATCAAGATAAAATAAAATATTTCGTAAATAAAATTTATATGTAGGGTGATTTTTTAAGATTTAATTTTTTCAGGTAGGCACCACTGGTTGGTAATGGCGTCCAAACGTCATCTGTCAAAGTAAAAAGTGTATAGTATACTCTGCCATTTCATCATGGAAAGACTAACAGACGAGCAACGATTACAAATCGTTGAAATTTATTATCAAAATTTGTGCTCTGTCACAAATGTGCATCGTTTGATACGACCATTTTATGGTCATCATAATCGACCTACACAATCAGCAATTTAGATACGTCAACAACCAAAAGTGTCGCATCTGGAATGATGAACAGCCACATGCCATACATGAATTACCGATGCATCCCGAAAAAACGACAGTCTGGTGTAGTTTATGGGCTGGTGGCATCATCGGCCCATTTCTCTTCAAAGACGGCCGTGAAAGAAACGTTACCGTCAACGGCGAACGATATCAAGCTATGATATGCGATTTTTTTTGCCCCAATTGTCTGGGTTGAACTTGGTTGACATGTGGTTTCATCAGGACGGTGCAAAATGCCACACTGCTCGTGAAACAATGGATATGTTGAGGGATGAATTTGGTGAGCGGCATATCTCTCAATTTGTCCCTGAGAGTTGGGCCCCAAGATCTTGCGATTTAACGCCTCTTGATTATTTCTTGTGGGTTTATGTCAAGTCGTTAGTCTATGTGGACAAGCCGAACAGTATTGAAGCCTTACAGGATAACACAACACGCGTTATTCGTGGAATACAGACCGAAATGCTCGACAAAGTGGCGCAAAATTGGACCTTCCGAATGGACATTTTGAGACGGAGCCGCGGACAATATTTACATGAAATTATTTTTAAAAATTAAATGGCAAAGACCAATTTATCGATTACAATAAAAATTTTAATATATGATGCAAATTTGAGTGTTTTATTCGATTAAAAAAAAACTACGATGAAAAAAATCACCCTCTATAAATAAAATTTATAAAACTTGTAAATACAATTTGAGTTTAATGGACGAAATTATGAATTTGAATGCATTATTAACTTCTCAATTTTCCAAAGACACACATTTTCTTTACCTAGATATAGTAATTGAGTATTTTGTTCAAAATTATCGCCACAACCTGCTATCTCAACCACTTTTGCAGCTGCAGTCTAAATAATTACGTAGCGTAATTAAACGTAATTAAAAAAATGCCATATAATCATATTTCAGAACTTTTTTTTTATTACACTTACATTGATGTTCTAAGAGAACGTGACATCTGATCGAAATAGTAATTTCGTAGAACGATAGCAAAACAGATGTTCACCAAGATTTCACAAACGATAGTGAAACCTAACAAAGTTTGCAAAAAAAAAAAATTCAAAATGTTTACAAAATATTGTTCAGCCTCATTTTTTGTTTTATTTATTATTATTTGTTTTGCTTCCTATTGTAATGAATGGGTGGTAAGGGTTGGATTGGATTTTTGGATTGGGCAAAAAAAATTATGTAGTTGAAAAGTTAGGAAATCTTGAGTATTTATGTGCTTTTCACGGCAGATCTTTCGTTTTGTATGCAAATTTTTTAAAGGAGTCTTTTTGATAGATATAAACATCAAACAATGGTCATCTCGACCAATTATTGGAAGTAGTTTAATAATTTCTAGATGGATGAAACCGTGGAGTCATTGCTGAAGCACAACGGCCTCAACTTCTTGTGCAAATTGGCCAATGTTTGGATGTGACTGTCGTATGGTTATGCATTCAGTGGTTTCAAAACCATCAGTCTGGTAAAGCTATCAGTTGTTAAATACCTGTCATCTGAAGTGTTATTTACTTAGTGAAAGGTTTGCCATTTACGAATATGGATCGTGTAACAAACGAAGAACGCTTAAAAATAGTTAAAACTTACTACAAAAATGGTGATCCAGACGTGCGCTTTCAATCGAATTTTCTTCAGCCATGAAGCTCATTCCTCACTCGGTGATTACAACAATAAACTAAATTGTCGCATATGGGGCTGGTAGAACCCAGAAGCGATTGTGGAAAAGCCATTGGCAAGGTCCAAACATTATAATGAAATAAAGGTTTCACCGAAGTCAAAGCTTTATATGTGTTTTATTTAACTTCACTTTTGAAACCGAAAAAATGGATAATGGGAAAATATTCGATAAACGAAAGAACAACTTTGGCCATAATTTTGCACAAGGGTTTGCATTTGTTTCCATTCAAGATTTAGTTGACACAAGAGCTTCGTCCACAAGACCATTTACGCCGCCGTACATATGCCAATAGGATGTTACAACTCGCCCATGACAACTCCGATTTTCATGAAAAAAGTATACATTTGAATGGATATGTGAATAAACAGAATAGTCGGTTCTGGGCAATGGAAAACCCTCAAATTATTCATCAGTCACCTTTGCATCCATTAAAAAGTGACAGTCTGGTGTTCAATTTGGTCAGGAGGAATTATTGGACCTTACTTTTTTGAAACTGAAAACGGCGTAACGGTAACTGCCAACGGGGAGCGATATCGTGATATGATTGAAAACTTGACTGCTCCGGACTTCTTTTTGTGGGTATATCTAAAAAGCAAGGCTTATGTAAACAAACCAGAAACGCTTGAGCAACTCAAACAAACTATTCGTGATGAAATTAATGAAATACCGCGTGAAATATGTGAGAATGTAATGAAAAATGTGTTCAAAAGGGCTCGCATTTGTGAGGCTAACAGAAGCGGACATTTATGTGATATTGTATTCCATACATAATTGCCGACATTAGATAAAACATTTATCAATGTAAGATCCATTCTATTTCATTTAATCAAAAATTATAAACAAACAAAGTAGTATACCTTCCCGACGGACACCCTGTAGTTGCGTTTTTTGGTGCTCAAAACAATTAAACAGCGCTTTCAAAGCCTATGAATGTAAATACTCTATCGATTAATTTCTTTTCTCGTGGCCGAATGGACGAGTGCTTAATTGGAGATTGATTTAAAAAATTCCGGATAAAACCAAAACGAGAGATGCCTTAGTTCGTACGATGCTTAACTAGCCATATAGTGGGAAATTCGGCCAAAAATTTTATAACAAAATGATCATTTCTGATCGTACGTATCCATTAATACTCAAAATTTCGCAAATTCTAAAGTTAGATTTTACTGTCCTGTGATATTTTTTATTGTATACAAAAAAAGAAGAACACTTGCAAAAAGTTCTACGGAACCTTGTATGTAGACAGTTTTGTCTCTCATTTTTGTGACGAAAAATGAATTCCGAAAATCGCAATTGACATCTCTAATCAGTACTCACGCGTGCAAACTTATATATTTCTTGACCTAGTTTCGTGCAAATTCGAAGAAAAATAGAAAAAATGTGTGCCTGTGTTGTCTAAACAATTATAAACAGCTTTACGAAGTCTACGTGTGGATTTTCGCGTAGTAGGGGATGATTTGATGTTTAGAATAAAGCGAACTAAAATAAACAAATACCTCCTTTGAGATATTTGCAGAGATGTACAGATGTGGGCAATACGGTAGCATATTGCATTTCGAAATAATGATGATGCAATTGAAGGTAGACTATAATATTTCCCGTTAAACACACATTTTTTTTAAACTTCTTGGTTTTGTTGTTTTCCTTTGAAATGACTTGCGTAGTGCAAACTAACGGGGAGAAAGAAAACTGAATATGAAATAAGTACAAATAATTCTCTTGCGATAGAAAATAAATCGGAATTATATATACAAGCGCGGTCCCAAAAACTAGCCGAGCTAACAAAAAAGACACAAAAAAGTTGGAAGAAGTTTTCTATATTTTTCAACATAATCTCCTCGTAGCTCGATACACTTTTTCCAGCGATGTTCAATAGCTTCTATATCCTGTTAATAGCAAAAACTGTCAAACTCCTTAAAATAGCCATCATCCCCACACAGTTTTACCAAGTTTGGAAATAGAAAATAGTCCGAGAGAGCTAAATCTGACGAATAAGACGCGTGATGAAGCAATTCGAACTTTAATTTATTAATTTTGGCCATCGGAATAGTGAAGCATTATCTTGGTGAAACAACACTTTCTTTTTCGCCAAATGCGTCCTTTTTTCTATAATTTCATCACCTAAACGCTGTAATAAGTTATCGTAATATTCAACGTTGATGGCTTTTCCTTTCTGAAGATAATAAATAAAAATAATACTATGCGCATCCCCAAAAACAGACGACATGACGGTGGCTGCAGATGGAACCGTCTTCGCCTTCTTCGGACACGATTCACTCATTCCAGTCCACTGCTTTGATTGTTCCTTTATCTCAGGTGTGAAGTGGTGGACCCATGTGCCACCCATGGTTATCAATCGATGCAAAAATTCAACTTTGTTGCGGTGAAACATCGCCAAACACTCTACAGCAACATCTTTACTACGCTGTATATATACGATGTATAGCACTTTTTGAAATACCTATCATTTCAAATAGCTCACGCTAGGATGTTCAGCGACGATTGCCCATTTTCTCTTAACAGTGTCTGGTGTGGACACCTCAATCGGTCGACCACTACGGCGCCCGCCTTGACAAGTCGTACGGCCTCGTTTAATTTCCGCTAGAGTAGAATTTAGTTGGATTTTAATATTGATTGAACTGAGACCTTTCAAATGGAAATATTGAATTGCATAATTGTGACCAATTATTTCCGTGTTTACGAATTCATTGAAGCATCGCACGAAGACCGTGCTATCAAGATCTCTATGTTCGGGTTTAAGACACGCGGCTGTAGCATCGTCAATTCAAGTAAATCCAAGCGTTTCGAAACTTAACGGCGCAAATTGGAGTTAGCAGACGGTCGTTACAATGGATAATTCATGATGACAAACTTATTTCCGTACAAAGTCCAAATTGCAAGCAAGCTAGACTCTCTGGATTTGCCTGGAATTTTTCAAAAAAAAAAAAATGGATGAAATGATTGAAAAAGACAACAACTTGATAAATTGCTTGTTTATGTCTGATGAGGACCATTTTGATCTAAATGGCCGTGTAAACAAGCAAGATTGCCATACTCGTACTCGTATATGGAGTGAATCTAATCCAGAAATACTTCATGAAACGAACGGTCATTACAACGGATAATTCATGATGATTTAAATTCGTCTCCGTACAAAGTCTAAGTTACAAACAAGTTGAACCCTCAGGATTTGCCTTTTCTCCTGGAATTTTGCCAAAAAATTACTGAAATGGCTGAAAAAGACAATAACTTGATAAATCTCTTATTTATGTCTGATGCGGCCCATTTTGACTAGCACTATTGGCAACTAGCAAGATTGGCGTTTACGAGTATAGAGTGAATCTAATCCAGAAATACTCCATGAGGCGGAACCGCATCCAAAACGGGTCACCGTGTGTAACAGTAACCGTCAATGGGGACCGTTATTTAAAGATGTTGAAGGAGATGTTTTAACCCAGAACTTCGCGAAGACGTGTCCGTTTCCACAGCATTTGGCTCCAGCCAGATGGAGCAACTCCGCGCATTGCCAACGAAAATTTTTAAACAAATTGACATTCAGAAACTCTACTTTCCGTTGGTCCCCAAGGTCACCTGACCTGACTGCACCAGACTTTTTTTATGATAATTTTGGAAATGTTTTCCTTAACAAAATAGTTGGAAATAAACTAAAGTTGGCAATTAATATTTCTTCCAAAAATTACCTTTTCGTACAGGAGAGACTTATTTGGATTCTCATATAGTCAGTCATATAGCGACGTCGATGCAACTGGTGTTTCATGTCGCTAGTATTAAATAGCGATTGCAATTTATGTGTTTTAGAGGACAATCGATCGATTTAGAGAACATCGATTTATTCCAAGTCGACTAATTTGAATAAACGGTAACTTAAGGGGCGTGGCAATTCTGACCATCTTCATTCACAGAAATAAGTTTATTAAATATCAATTAATATCGGTTAATTTATATTGGAAGTATCAGAACGAGAGTGACAATACTGTTTATTTCCATTCATAGAACCGACTTTATCAAAGTCTACCAGATTTGAATGTATTTAATGCAGTGGAATTAAAGGCGTGAACGTAAGAATATATGGGTTAGATCATCCTTCAATGGGGGCGTGGCTAAGCGATCGGTTTTTGTCAAGTTTGATCAAGGATTATAAAATAATACAATGAGAAAAAATGTGGGTTACTGCATTCTACAAATTAGAATTTACAGGGAAACAGTTAAACTTCCAAAAATCGGTCAAACTGGATGGCAGGTACCAAAAGAGGAGGGTTAACACTACCCATTCGTCTACTACAGTCAATGAGTTAGGAGTTACAGGGAGACAATCAATCTGGTTGGGAGGTTTCAGAAAAGGGTGGTTGATACTACCTATTCGCAATCCCCAGATCTGGCAAAATATTAGGCTGTGCCAATTTTTGTCTACTACAGTCCTTGAGTTAAGAGTTACTGGAAGACAATTTAACCTCAGAAAATCGATCAATTTGGATAGAAGGTATCAGAAGAGGAGAGTTTATACTACCCATTCGAGATCCTCAGATCTAGCAAAACTTTTAGCAGTGTCAATTTTTGAGGAATTCCATAAAGATTTATTACCGTTATCCTATCTGCCTCTCAGCTAGGAGACGGACATCGCTCAATTGGCTTAAAAAGTCATGAAACTGATTTGTTCAAAATATATTTGGTATCTTATATGCATCCATTTTTTGCCATGTCATACGATACAAAGTGCCTTTCATATTTATAAGGCCACTCACAAATTTGATAAACAATTTTGATTGAGACTATACCTCCTGTCCAGTTTGCGCCCAATTTCGCTTCCACTGGAGCCTTCTTCCTAGTAAAAGATTAATTTATGTACCTATTTCGTGTTCTGCCAAACTTTTTCCTCTCGGCATGTCTTTTTTATTACTGAATTTTACCATTACTCCACAAAAATAATAATGATCTTATCGCTAGCATCTTTAAGAACTCATTAATTGAACTTGGCATTATAATTGTGGAACACGCTAAATTATTAATTATTGCACAAACATAGTACAAGTACATACCATTATTTGCACAAATCCCAAAATTTTGTGTGCATGGTTGTTTCGTCCAAACAAGTATTTTGATAGAACATCATAACAACAAAAAATGTACCATTACACAAATAAAGTAAATTTATGGGTGGCCTTATAAATATGAAACGCAACTTTTGTTGTAATTTAACTCCTTCAATTGAACTCTTTCGATAAAAATCCATCTATTAAAGCGTGTTTTTTGGCAAACAAAGTTAATTTATAATTAAAATATGAGCTGTCAAATTACCATTTACAAGGTGAATTTTCATTTTTCTCAAAAAATATTTATTTATTAATCAATTTCTATTTTATTTCTTTTAAAGTAGTCTCCCTTAGATATAATACACTTGTGCCAGCATTGTTTCAAATCCTCGAAGCAGTTTTGATATGCACTTCTTAGTATGTCCTTGATTCCTCTCAGCGATTCGGTTTTTATCTCCTCAATCGTCGCAAAGTGCCGTTCTTCCATGGGTCTCTTCAATCTTGGGAACAGGAAAAAGTCACAGGGGGTCAATTCTGGTGAATACGGGGTCTGAGGCATGATAACGGTGTTGTTTTTGGCCAAATAATCTCTCACAAGCAAAGATGAGTGACCAGGTACATTATCATGATGCAAAAGCTGTGATTTTCTTTCCACAATTCTGGCCGTTTTTTTGCATAGTACTTAGCGAAAACGGCGCATAACTTCAAGATAATATTCTTTATTTACCGTACGACCTTGTGGTAAGAACTCCAGACGCACTACGCCATGGTAATCAAAGAAAACTGTAAGCAAAACCTTGACATTTGATTGAACTTGGCGTGCTTTTTGGTCTTGGTTCTCCTGGACTTTTCCATTGGAACGATTTGGCTTTGGTTTCGATGTCATAACCATATACTCATACCCATGATTCGTCTCCAGTTATGACGCTTTTATGCAAATCTGGATCATCGTTGACGTCATTCAACAATTTCTGAGCGATGCTCATGCGACGTTATTTTTTGGACAAAATTCAGCAATTTTGGAACGAACTTTGCTGCCACACGCTTCATGCCGAAAATTTTCGAAAAGATTGCATCACATGAGCCAACCGATATGCCGACATAACTTCTCTAATTGTGAATAGACGATTCTCCATAACAATTTTCTTCAATTTCACAACATTTTGATCGGTTATTGATGTGCTGGGGCGTCCAGAGTGAGCGACGTCATTCACATCACCTCGACCTTCTGTGAAGAGCTTGTACCTTGTACATTTTGTTGACTCAGAGTACTCTCACCGTATGCCACTGTCAACATTTCAAATGTTTTCGAGCACTTAATTCCATTTTTTACACAAAATTTGATGCAACTTCTTTGATTCATTTTTTTCGATAGCAGAAAATCGCCAAACACGGAAAACGCTTGTCTTATTTATGCCTCTCATAAACAAATTAAACAGGCTATATGGATAAAACCGTCAACATATCTTCGAGACGAGTGTACCAACATAAAAAAAATGATAATCGATAGTCGAATATGCGCAGCCCGCGAAATTTGAAAATTCACTTTACACACCTCGTACAGGGTTGCCCATATTCGACGGACCCATCTGGCAACGCCATAACTTTTGACAGAGATGTCAGATCGCTTAATGACATACCGCGTTTGAAGCGTCAGTCCAAGCAGATTTTTACCATGGAACAATACACGCCACGCGAGCGCTCTGAAATAGTTGAAATTTACATTCAACAGAAGAAGTCAACTGTGAAAACTCAACGTGCTTTTAATATATTATTTGACGCCCGCTGACTTCTTCTTGTGGGGACATTTGAAGTCAAAGGTTTACGTTAACAAGCCAAGGACAAGAAATAGCCGCTATTCCGGCCGAAATGTTGGCGAAAACGATGGAAAATGCTGCAAAAAGGGCACAATACGCCATCAACGCCAGAGGCGGCCATTTGAGAGATATCATATTCAAAAATTGATGTAAACAAATCTACTTGGAACAAATTAAATGAATATTTTTTTCTTTGATTTTTTTTAAAAAACATGGGTCCGTCGAATATGGGCAACCCTGTATTTGGGGGAGATTCTCAGATCGCCGGGAAGTTTGAAAATCAATCCCGTAATTCATCTCTTAAGTTTTCATTATGTTAGTTAACGTTTGACCAGTTTGACGATTAATTAAATAAATTGACAAACCACTAGGGCCTATTTACCTTTGTCCGCTACGTATGCAACGTAACAGTGTTTCCATGTGCCGCCGCGCAGCTCTGTGAATTCGTGTGAGATGCTTACATCGACATGTAAACCTACGCTATAACTTTGCACTCAGCTGTAGTAATTTGTATGCGCCAACTTTGCATTGGCCCCGTTGAAACTGAAATGTGAACGAGGAAACCCGCCGCCCAAATGATATACTAGAGTACTGAGAGTGATTTATGTCAAATTTCGTAAGACATTCCGATTCATGTGTATAAACTATTAAATACATATAATATAAACAGAAATCTAATATTGGAAATGTCTACGTGATCTTCTAGTGCTAAGCACCATTTCGAACTGAAAGTTCAATATTTGCAAACGAAATGCTACACATTTTAATTTTTTGTTTTTTTTTCAAATTTTTTCCAAAGATCAAAAATTGCTATGAGATTTTGAAAATCATGAATTGTATAGGAAATTAATAGCCATTGTACGGTAACATTTTCTGTTAAAATCAGTATAAATGGGAGACTCGTTTTGGGGCACATCAGAAAGTATACGTCTTGCTAGTTTGTACAAATATATGCTTTATTTATTTAACATTTATATTTTTAACCCGATATTTAATTAAAAGAGAAACGTTATATCCAGCTTAATATCGGAAAAAAGTCCGAGTCATGATAACATTTGGCAAAAATACTTAAGATATGTGCTGATAGTGTGACTCCACGTTTGGTTAACATCTTTAATGATATACTCGCAATTTATAGTTCAGTATATCCCGAAATATTAAAAATTCATAAAATTGTACCAATACCAAAGGAAAAAATATCCACTTCCGTTGATAAATTTCGTCCAATATTAATATTGTCCATTATAGACAATGTTTTTGAACATATTTTACATACACAACTCTTTACATATTTCCAACATAACAATTTGTTAAATGATTTTCAATATGGTTTCAGAAAAGGTTGTGGAACTTAGGAAGCAACACTTAATGTGCAAAATTTCGTATGTAAGGCGCTGGATGACGAGTATCGAGGTGCAGCTGGAGTTTTTTATGATTTTTTAAAAGCGTTTGATCTAATTGATCATGATATCTTACTTCAGAAACTCAGATTTTATAGTGTGCATGAGACAAACTTTTTCTCTAAAAGACCTATTTAACGAAACGGCTACAATTTGTACAAATTGTCAATAGTAAACGTACTTTGAAACTAGTGGAGTATGGAGCCCCCCAGGGAAGTGTATTGGGCTTCTCTGTTATTTTCTCTTTATATAAATGACTTGAAAAATATTGATCTGTCAGGTAAAATGTTTGTGTACGCTGATATTTTTTTTTTCATTGTTTTTTTTATTGGATCTTTCTTACGAAATTTACAATATGTATTCAAATCTTAAACCTATCTTAAACTAAAGTATCCTGCCATTGCCGGATCTTGTTTTTGGCGAGAAGTACTGTTTATCACCGGACCAAGTCTAGCGTGTTCTTTCTTTTTAGCCGTATATGACCGGGAAAATGTTGAAGGTTTTGAGCGAGTGGGTTTGAGTGAGAGGACAACTTTGATACATATGACCTGCTTAATTTTTTTATTTCCTCGGAAATATAAGGAATGTTTAAATCTTTGTGTATATTATCATTCCTAATATACCATGGGGCACCACAAATTTGGCGCATATAAATATGAAATGGCTGTGAAGCCTTACATAGAACAAGGAGAAAGTCTATTAATAGAGTATTTGCGTATTAATAAACTATTCCTTAATCTAAATAAAACGAAATTGATAAGATTTAGACCACATTATCGGTTCAACGACAACTTTAGTATATACATAGAGGGGGAAAAAATTCCAGAAGTTAATTCAGTTAAACATTTGGGATTATATTTTCAAAGTAATCTTTCTTGGGCACTGCATATAGAGAATCTGAAGTCTACAGTATCACCCGCCATAGGTTTATTGCATAAAAATAAATTTGCTCGAAATACTAAGTTCCTAATATTTCAAGCTATAGTTCAAAGTCATTATAACTATTTAGCAATTATGTATGGTTATAAAAAGTCACTTCACCGGCAACAGAATAAAGCACTGAAAGCTGTAGCGAACTAGCCAATTTCGTACTGCACGCTTTCTCTATATAGAGATGTTTTCTCAACAGTTTTGCCAGTATCTGGTTGTTATAAATTACAATTGCTAATATATGTTTTCAAATGTTTGCATAGTATTGGCCATCACACGATAAATTTTTCCCGAAATCAGTGTATCTTCGATACGAGAAATAATGACAATTTGAGAGTAGCTATATGTCGATCTGAAACAATAAAACAGCGTATAGAGCATTCTGGTACTAGTCAGTACAATAGTTTACCACAACAGTTAAAATCACTAGAAACACTTTCATTATTTAAATCGTCAATCAAAGCGTATTTATTGCGAAATGTCGAAGAGCTTCTGGTATGACTTTTGACCTAATATTGAAGTACAGGGTGTCCGTCGGGAATGTATACTACTTTCTTTGTTTATAATTTTTGATTAAATGAAAGAGAATGAATCTTATATTGATAAATGTATAACGATAAATTATAATGGTAAATTATGTATGGAATACAATATCAGATAAATTTCCGCCTCTGATAGTCTCACAAATGCGAGCCCTTTTGAGTACATTTTTCAGTACATTCTCACACATTTTACGCGATATTTCATTAATTTCATCACGAATATTTTGTTTGAGTTGCTCAAGCGTTTTTGGTTTGTTTGCATAAACTTTGTTATTCACATAAAAGAAGTCCGGAGCAGTCAAATCATACGACCGTGGAGGCCAATCAACATCACCATTTCTTGAAATAACTTGTAGAAAGAGGCGTCGCAGTAATTCCATTGTAATCCTGTCTGTGTGCGATGTGGCACCGTCTTGTTGATATCACATGTTAATCAAGCCCAAAGCATGCTGTTGTGGCAAAGTATTCAATCAGCTTCAGACCCTCTTTCTTCGAAATCATTCAATACACGTTAAATAGTGCGTCTTGTCGGCACGTTGTTTCTCCCAAAAATTTCACGTAACTTTCTCATAAATAATAAATAATAAATTTGCCACGTCTCTACTTCACGACTGTGAAATATGAACTGTCAAGACTAATGTTAACCAAAATAGCGGCAAAACAAAGTAGTATGCCTTCCCGACGGACACCCTGTACATGTTAAATTGTAATGTTTTTGTATTTTATATTAAAGCTATAATTGTACCACAAACAACTTTAATGTAATTATTTTCTCAACTAGCCTCTATAATGCCATGCATCGCTGAGGCGTAAATTGTATGAAGTTTGTTTGATATAATAAGTTTAAAAAAAAATAAAAAGTAAAGAAAAAAATATTAGACCTTGACATCATTTTATTTTCGCAGTTGATAATTATGAAAGTTTATTCAATATACGAAAAAAAAACATTTTCCTGGTTACCTTTCAAATTTGTTGTCAAAACACGTTTGATGCATTTTTCTAAACAAAAATTTCTAATATGGGCAAACAAATACCTGGAATACTTGTAAACTCTGCAGGGGAAAAATTGGCAATTCATTACCAAAAGCAGATCTAATGAAAACTCATTATTGTATTTCTCGTTCCTAATATATCCGCACCCCCAAAATGCAAACAAGGAAACCGACTTATAAATACCTACCTCATTAACTTTCAAAATTTTGTATGAGCTGTATATGATTAACGTAATTACGGTCCGAATTTAGTGGCATTATCAGGTTTTCCAGGTCAGAGCCTATTTTAAAAAATAAATTCTGTTTGAATCGGACTCACCAATTCCAAAATATATAGGTCAAATCCACCATTATGTATGGAAGATATCAGAATGGGTGAAGCGTAACTGATACATTTGCAGTCTTAGGGTGAACTTATGGTGTCTAGAGGTTATCTACTAAACCTTTAAAAGTTTAAAAAATTATTGTTAAAAGAAATGACCAGAAACCGAAGTGGTCGGTCCGAAGTCTATATACTATAGAGAGGAATAATATAGAGATTTCGACTCTCCCTCTCTCTCTCCTTGGGATTCAGAAAATAAAATGTTGGATTAGTAATTTTAAGAAGTTTTTTCTCTGGTGTCTATCCAAAATTTATTGGCTGTAAGAAAACAATTACAACATTTTGTAATGAAACCCTGTAGATGTTTTCAGGCGAAATATAGATTATTGCACCAAATGTTACACACATTTAATTTGTTCAAATTTAAGGACAGTATTCGAGATATGAAAGAATTGTAATCTATATATTATTAAACTCTATATTATATGTATACCCACCATTAGGGTTTCCATTACACGATTCGTGCGCTTCCCTGTATGTTTTTCTTTTTGCAAGGAAAACTTTCTTAAGTGGCCACGCTAACCAGTTTTTTTTTTTTGTTGGTGTCTGACATTGAAATCGAAATAACTTTTTATGTTAGTAAATGTGCGATAATAACGGGATATCCATTTTTCGGTTTAAGTTTCAAGTAAAGTTAAATAAAACACACACAAAGCTGTGATTTTGATGAAAGGTCTATTTCATTATCTCGGTGGGTATCTCGGCGATAGCGTGACAAATGTTGCCCCAGTGTTTCGGGATTATCCTTGTAAACACTGTCTTTGAGGTAGCCCCACAAAAACAAAGTTTAATGGCATGAAATCGCATATTCATGGTGGCCAATTGACGTTACCAAAATGTGAAATTACACTCTCTGGAAACTTCTCATGCAATAAAGCTAAAATCGGTCGTGGTGTGTGGCTCATGTCACCGTCTTGTTGAAACCACGTATAGTTTAATTCATAATCTTCAATTACAGACCTGAAGTAATCGGTTATCATACGAACATAGCGCTCTGAATTGGCAGTAACAGCTCCTCCATCATCATTTTCAAAAAAAATACGGCTCAAAGACACCTTCAGACCATAATGCGCACCAAACAGTCACTTTTTCCGGAAGCGATGGTTTTTCCACAGTCATTTCTGGGTTCTTCGAGCCCCATATGCGACAATTTTGTTTGTTGACATAACCAATAAGTGAAAAATGAGCTTCATCGCTGAAGAAATTTTTGTTCGAAAAGTCAGCATTGAAAACCTGTTGTTGTAGCACCCAATCAGCATATTTACGGCGTTGCCAATGGTCAGCTGGTTTTATTTGTTGAGGGATTTGGACTCTATATGAAGGAGGTGTAAATCCAAATGCAAAATACGCCATAATGAGCCGTAAGATAGGCCAAATAACTGAAAATGATGTAGAATCGACAAATTCGGGTTATTTGCCACACTTCCACTAACAGAGGTGATATTTTCGACAGTGCGTACATTGCGATGATGCACAGGGCTGGCCACATCTGTAACGTTTCCAGCTTCTTCAAACTTCTTTATTATCTTGTCAATTCCACAGTAGGTCGATTATGACGGCCTTAATAACCCCGTAATGCATGAAAAGTGGCCACGTTTGAATCACAACTTCTGTTTTAACTATTTTTACGGATCCTTCGCCTTGTTAAACGATTCATATTCGTAAATGGCAAACTTTTCACTAAATAAATAACACTTCAGATGACGGGTATTTAACAGCTAACAGCCTTGCCAGGGCGGCGTTTTAGAAACTGCTGTATGGATAACCCTTTTATAAACTTATGAAATGAAATTGTTATACAAAGAAACTGCACAACTTTACAATTATCTATATCAATATAATATAATAATAAAATATCTATATGTTATCGGACATATCTGGATGTAAAAACATAAGTTGTTCCAATTTCTATGCTGGAAACCACAAAGTCTCGTGGAATTTTATTCCCAGATTTACAGTATAGATATTTAAATAGAACAAAACGTTTTCTCAAATATTTTGACATCTATAGATATACGGGAAGTGCTAAAGTGGAACGAGTAAATTACTATATGAAATTTAAACAAAGAATCACACCATCCCATAAACTAACATAGAGGTATACTCAAAGTTGTATTTCCCAAAACCAAACATGCGCCAGAAACTGATAAGTTGCATATTTGCCAATCAGTCATACATTTCATTAAACGTTTTTATTTCACGCGCTGTTATGAATCATTGATGTGATGCTTTTACTTTCAGAGATTTGTCAACCTCCCGCAAAGTGTAGACTATGAACGGTCTTTCTAGTATATAGAACAATTCAATAGAACTTAGACGACAGTATTTGCACGATAAAAAGTATATATTTCATTATCGCAAAACACCTGGTGTGGTTTTGTCATTTCATAGTGATTCATGGAATATTGTAGATGGTTAAGATGTTACTGGTAGTAATTTGTGATTTGTCTTTTAGAAGTTGTTTGGCAAAGTGTTTTCTATTTACTCTATAGAAGCAATAATTTGGTATTTGCTATAGGATCTTGTAGTTGTTTGTCCTTTTTTTTTGTATTGGTTGGGTAAACTTAATTTCTTCTTTTCACTCCAGGTCTGCCTTTCTTAAAGAGCAATTAATTAAATTAATTTAAGATTAAAGAATTAAGATTAAAGAACAATGAAATTTTGCGATACGATGGTTTGCATTCGAAAGAGTACTTCGTTAACAGTTCACAATGTCGATGATACGTTTAAAAATGCCTAAATTGAAGGCTACGGTCAAATGGCTATTGCACAAGACTACGCTGCAGATTAAGAATTCCAGCTCTTATACAGCCATTTGTGTCACTTCGATGTAGTCCAGTAAAGGACAAGTCTAGCTTCTCAAGCTGACTTTCGCATTCTCCATCAAACAATAGGTCCCCTTCAATGAGTCTAAAAATTGAATGCATGTAAGCTCACTGAATGTGAGAAGCCCTTCCATGTGCTGTTCCTGGGATGGATGGGGATTTGCGTATTTCATATAGATGTTAAATTACCTAGTAAGGAAACCATCCCTCTTCGGGCTCCAAATAATAAAATGTTGGACTAGAAGGCTCAAGCTGATTTTTCTTGTTTGATAGAGTTTAATAGCATTTTGGTTCAAGCCCATGCTATTTTCCGTTTATAAGGCGTTTGAAATCATAGCGTTGCATGCATGCATGCATATTGCATCATCTTTTTTTGCGGGGTAGACAAGGCGCGGGCGGGGGG
>JAHXMU010000131.1:1699994-1711658 GCA_019455685.1 Philornis downsi | reverse complement strand
TGTTATAATTTCGCCATCATGAGAACATTTGGAAATGTACGATGCAACACATCTCAAATTCCGTTCAAGATATTCAAATTCCACACATTCTCTTCACTCCAAGACAATGAGATGATGCATTTTGTGCGCCTAAGCGTCATCATACACATTTTCAAAAGAAATCTGTTATAATTTCGCCATCATGGCATCATTTGGAAATGTATGACGCAACACATCTCACATTCCGTCCAAGATATACAAATTCTACACATTTTCTTCACTCCACGACAATAAGATGATGCATTCTGTGCAACTAAGCGTAAGAAATGCGTCTTCCAGTTTAATTTCAACATGCCTTTAGTCAAACCATATTCCTTTCTTGGCGTTGTTTGTATCCATGCATGCTCCTCCCTACATCTAATAGCGACCAAAGTCAAATTCCCATAAATTTTATCATTGCTTTCAATTTTGAGTATGTACGAATATTCAAATTCATTTAATTTATTTCTTTCCACAATGATATCTACTACATATGTAAATACAGACAAAGTAAAAGTTGAAACCAAAAATTGCTGCGTTTTCATTTTGCAGCATTCAGCATTCGAGCACAAACAATTACAGTGGAGAATGAATCGACAAACTTACGCATATTTGTGCTTATGTGTATAACAATGTATGCCATTTTATGTAGATACATTTGATTAGATACATGAATCTGTTTATTTGTACATGATGCATACACAAACACACACACACACAAACGTTGCTACTTTCTACGCACAATGACTTCATTCATGATCTGTCCCTCCATCCGTCAGTCTATTGGGATGTGAACATAATTTGGAATATGCGCTCGCTTGGCGCTGCTGTTGCGTGACCTAATTTTGGTAACCCCCAACATGCCTTGCTCCAATTCACTTTAATTTGAACGTTGGTGCTTTTTTTCGATGTGACAGCTACTCAGATAGATACGTTCATATGCTCTGATGCATCTACACGTGTCACTCTGTAACTCCAATCCATAGAAAGCCTCTGTGAGATGCATTCGATAACGTCTCATGCTTCTACTCGTATTATTCACAAACACGGGATGTGTGAAATTTGTATAATTTTTATTATTTTGAATTTTTTTGGAAAGAATTTAAAGTTTCGTAATTTAAATTGATGCCGATGCTAAATAGCTGTTGTTGTATTGAAGGGGGGTTATATCACAAACAAGTTACAAACATATTCTAACTGCACGATTTCAATCATGACCTTCTCCATAGTAGAGTCAATTATACTGATCTGAATACTACCAAGCAGAGTTTAAACGAGGCCGTACAAGCTGCCAATACAAACACAATAGTGCTCGGCTAGTGGTGGTGTCACGCCAGACACGGTTAAGAAAATCCATAGAATGGTATTGGATGATCGTCGGCTGACAGCTTTGAGCTAGCTGAAATGAAAGGCATTTTAAAAAGTGCTAGACTAGAAGTTGGGAAAGCTGGGCACAAGATGGGTGCCGCGTTGCCTTTCAATAGAGCGAAGTTTTTGCGTCGATTTATAACTATGGATGCGACATGGATTCACCACTTCACAACTGAGACAAAGGAATGATCAAAGCAGTTGACTGGAATGGGAGAATCGTGTCCAATGAAGGCGAAGGGGATTCTGTCTGCAGGCAAGGTCATGGCGTCTGTTTTTTTGGTGAAAAGTGGCAACCTTATAAAACAAATGATCTAAGTTTCAAGGCGCCACAGTATTTTTATTTTATCCATCAGAAGTAAACGATCTCAGTGAATTTGTAAACATGGAAAAAATTGGTCACCGTTATGTAATTCAATATTTCCATTTGAAAGGTCTCAGTCATGCATCCATTATTCTCTGGGCGAGTCTGCTCCTTCGTTTATAACTGTAAATTATTGGGTAGCAGAGTTTGAACGAGGCCATACGAGCTGTCAAGACGAACACCTTAATGGTCGGCCAATTGAGGTGTCGACGTCAAACACGGTTAAGAAAATCCACAAAATGGTATTGGATAACCGTCGGCTGAAGGTGCGTGAGCTAGCTCACATTTCAAAAAGTGTTATACATCGTATATTGACCGAAGATTTCAAGATGAGAAAGCTGTGCGCAAGATGGGCTTGCTTTCAATACAAACGAAGTAAACAAAAATAAAGAAGTGCGTTGTGAAGATGTTTAATATAGTGTTTTGGCGATTCGATTTATAACCACCTTATATACCATTTATATACCACTTCACATCTGAAACCAAGGTACGGTCAAAGCAGTGGACCCCAATGGGAGAATCGTGTCCAAAGAAGGCGAAGACGGTTTCATCTGCAGGCAAGTTCATGGAACGCGCATGGAATTATTATCCTCAGAGAGGAAAAGATCATCAAAGGCGAATATTATGATAATTTATTGCAACGTTTAGGTTATGAAATTATGGCAAAAAAGGCCGCATTTGGCGAAAAAGAATGTGTTTTTTAATCAAGACTCCTGTTCAATGCTTCAGCTCACATAACTACTATTGAGATAGCTAAAATTAATCAATTAAAGTTTGAATTGCTTCACTACGTACCTTACTCACCAGATTTATCTCCCTCGGAATATTTTCTATGTCCAAACTTGAAAAAATAGCTCGGTGGTAAAAGATTTGCAAACAATGAAGAAGTGAAGTTTGCGGTAGATGGCTATTTTAAGGCGTTTGACAGTTCTCACTATAAACTGGGTATAGAAGCTATTGAATATCGGTGGAAAAAGTGTATCGAGCTAAAGGCGATTATGTTGAGAAATGAAAAATAGTTTCCAATTTTTTTGTGTCTTCTTTCTTAAGTCGGATAGAATTAGGGGCCACCCTCGTATTGTATATTAAACTACTATTTCATCCATTGAGTATGGTTTCGTTTAATCAAAACAGGTTTAGGATTTGCCTTGTTATACTCAAACCGTGACACTGTAATCCTTATCTCGTTGGCTTGTGATCAGTGTAGACCTTCATCGATAGTTTGCGTGATTTCTTCAGCATTGCTACCATTCGAAGCTAACCTATATATTTTTTTTTTTTTCCATAATTTTTTTTATATAGGAGAATTTTTGAGTTTCACCACCATCTTTTTCATAACTTTTCTTCTTCTTCAGCTTATAGAGTTACAGAGTCCACGGGGGTTTAACGTGAGTCTCGCCGTGAAATATTTACCCACAGTGTGCGACAGATTGGACATATTACAGTGAGATTGCCAAGGCCGCCCTGGGATAGCCAAGTAAAATTTGGACTATCTAAAAAAAAGACAATTTTATTGCTACTGCAATTATCAGCCCTTTCTTCCAGCCAGGAGATACCAAATTGATTATGTTAGCATGGAACATAACCCCATTGGCGGTGGTGAGGCCTATCTAGCCACCTCTGCTACTCTATGGGTCTGTAGCACCCGGTTGCAATGTAATTCCACATTCGAACACAAAGTCTCTACCAGCGATGTTCGTATCAACCACAACCATGGCGTGGAGTAAGAATTACAAAGGCTATAGCGTTGCCTAGTACAGAGCATGATTTCCAAGTAGCAGGGCTTATCTAAGCGTGGCTTCCCCAACTAAATACTCTTTCTGCAGCAGTTGCTGTCGAATGCACAACATCTTTGCGCTCTGGGAACGAGACTTTAGACTTAGGGGCAGTTTGCAGTAGTAATGGAGAGATTTTTTTTGATTAAGCAAGAATTAACTCTGGGTTATGCCTTTCAAGCAATCCTACCAGCTACAGACCAATAAGCCTCCTAAGCAATTTAGGGAAAATATATGAAAAACTAATTTATAACAGGATAGATGAGATTGTCACGTCTCACAGGATAATATCCGATAAGCAATTTATTTGGGTTTAAAAAGAACATAGCACTGTTCACCAAATTGGTAGAATAAAAATCAAAATAATCAGAGACGAGCGCAACAGAAAGTCAACAGGGTTAATACTAGTTGATGTTGAAAAGGTATTCGGCATCACGGTCTGCCTTTTAAATTAGTTGTAGCAGATGTGCTAAAGTACGGTGTCCCAACAAGAAGGCAAAATTTAAATTACTGATACAGCAATTGATGGCGCCATCCTGTTGAAACCACATGCCTTCCACATTCATTTCTTCAATTCTAGGCACGGAAAAACTGGTTATCATTTCACGACACCGAACACCATTGACTGTTTGTGCTTGACATGCCTCATTTTCATAAAAAAAGCACCAATGATTCCTCCAGCCCAAAATCCACACCACACAGTGACATGTTGAGGATGCATTTGCTTTTCGTGAATTACTCGAGGATTTTCCTCACCCCAAATGCGACAATTCTGCCTATTGACGAAGCCATCAAGATGGAAATGGGTCTCGGCACTGAAGATGATTTTATCGGCAAAATAAGCATTTTCATGTTGTCCCTCCAATACCCAATTAACGAACTCCCTTCGCTGTCCATGGTCAGCTGGTTTCAGTTCCTGAGTCAATTGAACTTTGTATGCATGAAGATGCAAATATTTCGTCAAAATTCGCTGCATGGTGGATTTGGAGACACCAATTTGCTGATCTCGGTGTCGGATTGAAGTGGATGGAGTTTGAGCGACATCATCACGTACAGCTGCAACATTTTCGGTCGATCGACCTGGTCGAAAGCGTGTTGTTGACTCTTCTGGAGCATTATTGTGACCCCAAATTGATCGCAATTTGCGAACTGTAGCCCCAAAACTTTCACCATTGTGGTAAAGTCCATTGCGCGTTCAAGCGAAATATGTGATGTGGTTGCTGAAATTGTAAGTGTTTCTTGTTTTGGCTATCCAAGCCTTTCTCAAACATCAAAAACGCGAATATTACTGGTTTTTCACACAATTTCCCACAAAGTATTAACCGTGTATAGTTAAATAGTCGCAAAGTGAACGAAAATTTCATTTAAACTGCGTACTAGCTTTTATGTAAAACGCATCAGTGCATCAATATGTCATTTGCGTTACTCAAAATGATCACTATCAAATACGATTCTGCAGTTTTAACATATTTATTGATACGGAAAAGAATTATCCCAATTTGTAGATTTTTGATTGTGTTCATTATTACTATACATTATTTATTGAAAACTAGTGAAAAATACGAAATTTCTCTTGAAAAAACTGCTGATTCGCTATGTTATAAGCATATTATATTACATATTATACCTATATAAGGAAGATTCTGAAAGATTCAGTGTAAAAGTTGCCCATATATGCATGTCTCTGTAGAACATTCCAGTATCATATCTAAGTAGCTCCTAATTTTTTAGAAATAGAAGAAATAGGTGAAATCCGTTAGATTGTAAAATGTTATCCAGTTAGTGGTTTCAAAATCGCTGGTCTGGCAAGGTTAATAAAGGTTAAATACCCGTCATCTGAAGTGTTATTTATTAAGCGAAAGGTGTGCTATTTACGAATACAGGTCGTATAACAAGCGAAAAATGTGTGAATATAGTTAAAACTTACCGCAAAAGTGGTGATTCCAACGTGAGCACTTTTCGAGCATTACCGGGTAATTATGGTCATTATATTCAACCTAATGGCAAGATTATATTAATTATTATATTAAGAACTGGCAAGATTATAAATAAATTTAAAGAGATTGGAAGCGTTAGAGATATGGTCAGGCCGGTAAATCATTGCAATGTACGCACTAGCGAAAATATATCCTCTGTTAGTGAACGTGTGGCGGATAAACCGAATTTGTCGATATTACGCCGTACTCAGCAATTGGGCATATTTTACGGCTCATTATGGCATATCTTGAATTTGGATTTCGACCTCCATCCATATAGAGTCCAACTCATGCAATAATTAAAGCCGGCTGACTATTCACATCGCTGTAGATATGGCCACTGGCTGCTACAGCAACAGGTCTTCAATGCTGATTTCTTTCAACAAAATTTTCTTTAGCGATGAAGTGTATTTCTCACTCGGTGGTTACGTCAACAAGCAAAATTTTCGCATAAAGGGCTCGAAGAACTCAGAAGTGATTACGGAAAAGCCAGCGCATCTAGAAAAAGTGACTGTTTGGTGCGCATTATGGTCTGAAGGTGTCATTGTGAGGTATTTTTTTCAAAACTGGCCAATAGTTATCATCAATTCAGAACGCTATGGCCGTATGCAATTGAACACTATGAACTCGACAATATGTGGTTTCAACAAAACGCCGCCACGAGCCATACAACACGACTGATTTTGACTTTATTGCATGAGAAGTAATTCCACGTTTTGGCGACGTCATTGGCCACCAAAATCATGCGATTTCACGCCGTTAGCCTTTTTTTTGTGGGGCTACATCAAAGACCATGTTCACTCGTTGGAGCATTTGAAGATCAACATTCGTCAAGTTATCGCCGAAATACCGAAATGTGCGAAAACAAATGGTCAAAAACTACCTCAAAAGAATCCCCTGGTGCAACCTATCCAGAAGTGGTCATTTAAATGAGATTGCATTTCATATATAATGACGTTATAATGAAAAGAAAGCTTCCCCGAAATCGTAGCTTTATGTGTGTTTTGTTTAACTTCCCTTTGAAACCGAAAAATGGATAACTTTATGTATGTACACTTTATTTCAGACCTGCATTTCTAATTAATGTAACCGGTATGGCAGAATGGTAGTAAGTGGTGGCAAGTATAGAAATGCCCTAAAAGCGATAATTGAGAAATGAAAGAGCACTAAGTAAGAGCTTTTCTGTTCTAGGCATAATACGATAATACAGTTGAAAAGGCAATAGATCCAGCGCTAAATCTAACACCACATTATTGGCAGTGGAACAGTCCAGAAATTCTAATTGCAGAAGTAATAACTCATAAGGAAGCCAAGTTACTTACTTTTGAATCATTCCCAATGCATGTAATCTCTTGGAAATGGCTTGGAGGGTAACTCCTACTACTGAAACAAGCTCTACCTGCAATGCCGTCAACTCAGAGTCTTCGAAGGTTTTTCGTCTTTCTTCAAGCGAACGGTCATCGACATCAAAATCACCGTCTTTAAAGCAAGGAAACCAATCTCGACACATTGCATCTCCGTAAAGGTTTTGAAGCTCTCGATGAATTTCAGCCGCCGTTTTCTTCGATTGAAAGAAGGAAATCAATACTTCCCGCATATGGCAAGTATTTGGCATACATACATATCATACATATTCACACAACCAAAAGAATATGACGTAAAAGAAAATCACTATTGTGTCGAAGCGGTATGTTTACCACATGCCTAAGCCTGGCTAATGGCATTTAGGTTATGGCAGAATCGACTAGCGCTTACAGCTGGCGCCATCTATTTGCAAACAGCGTGAACAACTAATATATTTATGATTTATAATGGTTCAAAGTCGGGACAGTCTTACCCAAAATATCGTCAGAGTAGAAATGTAAAGCCTCCAATTGCGAAAACTTCGTCGTATTTTCTAGAAATGATTCCAAGGGTTTAATTTCCGAAAAAAAAGAAAAACAATTGTCTGAACTACATAAGCTTTACCTGAAGTTCTAGCATGAAACCAGCTTAAGTTAGGTATTTTAAAGTTGAAAAAAAAAACGGAAAACAAAAAGTTGTTCCCACAAAATTCCCATTTCCTATGAAAACGCAAAGAGGTACCAAAATACATAGCACAGTACAATAACAACGTAAACAACAACAACAACAGTAGTGGCAAAAGCACCAACAACTAAGAAACTAATGTAAAACCCAAATTTTGTATGTATTCTACATTTTGCTTCATAGTGCGTAACTATGTACGAAAAAGTTTAAGTATATACTAAAAAACATACAAAAACTTACTACAGTGTGCAATGGCAAAAAGTCCAAAAATGTAGTATATACAAAATTACATACAAACATGTTTACAAAAATACATACCTACACTCTGTACTGTGTGTATGTGTGCATGTACTATGTGCTTTGTACATATGTACGTACATATGTATGAAAGCAAAAACGGCAAACAAAAATTGCTATGAACAGAAAATAGTACAAACGCACAACCCATCATCGTCATCGCCATCGCCACCGACATCATCACAGTCTAAACGCACAGCAACGCATATAGCATAACGCACAAACAAGGAACATAGGCGGCACATCACCGCACTACAAAGTCAGGGACAGGTTGGGGGGGGGGGCCAGCAAGCACAATGGTAGTGCGATGACGATGATGATGGCGATGCGAAGTGAAAAAATGCAGCCCGCACTCGCAAGCCAAAAGAGGCCTATGGAGCCAGCATGGAACAAGCAAAGGCGAAAATGCCAAAAAAAACGAAAGCCCAACCCAAATGAAGTAACAACGCATTTAGAAGAAACAAAAATCAGGCAGGCAACAGCAAAACATGTACTAGCCAGCAAGCAGCAAAGAAACGGTGAAGGCAAAGGCTATGGCGATAGCGATGAAGATGATGATGACGGTGACGGAGTCAGTGTCGGTATCGGTATCGGTGTTGGCCCTCATTATGATGTAGTGGTAGTAGTATAGTGTAAATCTATTGCGAAATAGTACCTACGTACTACGTGTGTTGAAAACGATAAAGCGCTTACGGAAAAACAACATTTCAACTTGCGAAAGTGTGAGCGACCTGAGAAACACAATGCAAACAGGGGGGGACATCACACTACCACTTGGCGTAGCAGCACGCAGCACGCAGTACTTGCGTTGCGTACGTTGACTCAATGCGTTTGTGTGGAAGTGTGCGTGTGTATGCGTGCGAGTGTGTACCATAATCAGCTCTGCAAAAGTGCGTTTGCACGCATAATAATGCCTTTCAACGACAAAATCAACGTCAGTACGAACCTACTGGGAGGAAGAATAACAAACACAAAAGAGAACACCGAAAAAATGGCAGGCAGGCTCGGTAGACGTATGTTGTTACAGTGGCAAGACGTGGAATTAGGAATTGCAAAAATGTATAAAATTAAATCCAGTGCACTCATCGCATTGCCAGTGCGCACAATGACATATCTTTGTTCTTCAACTTGATTCGCTTCCACTTACCATGATTTGTGATCACTCGAATTAATAAAATTTTCCTATTTTTGGATCAGTTGGCACCAGAATAAAGTATTTTATTATAGTTATCAACATTTAATATACAGGGATATCCAATTAATGATTTCAAAACCACCGGTCTGGCAGGGTCGTCAGCTGTTAAATACCTGGCATCTGAAGTGTTATTTATTTAGTGAAACGTTTGCCATTTACGAATATGGAATATGAATGGATGGAAGGACGCGTAAAAATAGTTAAAACTTACATTACGGACTGATTATGGTTGTCATAGTCGACCTAATGTGCAAAGAATTGGCAAGACTATGAAGAAATTTAAAGAGACTGGAAGCGTTACAGATGTGGTCATCAATGCAATGTACACATTAGCGAAAATATCGCTTCTGTTAGTGAAAGTGTGACGTATAATATGAATTTCAGTTCAGAGTGCTATTTCCGCCTGATTACCGATTTTTTTTTTTTTTTTTGCCTGCAATTAAAGATAACGAAATGCGCGATATGTGATTTCAAGAAGATGACGCCACGAGTCACACAACACCACCGATTTTGGCTTTATTGCATAAAAAGTTTTCAGAAGACATAATTTCACGTTTTGGCGACGCCAATTGAACCATCAAGATCTTTTATATTTTTAGCTTTAGTTTGTAGATTTTTCAGTTTGTTGTAAATCAGTGCGCGTGAGTCTCCAGGATTATTGTTAATGTCAGGAAGTGAGATAGGATCAATTTTAAACTTCATCCTATCAAAAATCAATTCAGGTACAGTATAATCATCTTACGACACGTATTCCATATTCACACCTCATTTGATAGGTTGATTGGTATACTTTTCCTATATGGTCCATCTTCATAAATTTTATACTTGCTGCTGCAGCTAATCCGGCAAATTCCCCACGAACGGTTGTTACATCATCAACTTCTTGTACATATGTATGTATGTATTGCCAATGCATTCTGATCATATGTTACGTCAACAACCAATCATAATATTCTTTCTAAAAACGCTAAATTGCTATCTTTGATCAATTTCCTGAGAATGAACGAAAGTGTTACAAAGCTGAGCCAGAAATATTGACTTAGAAATCGTATTATTTCTCCCAGAAATGTTTACCAATTAGGAAAATAAATTACAGAAAGAAAAAAAAAACACCAGATTTAGAATTTTGAAAAGAATTCTTTTTTCTTTTTATTTTCTGAACATGAACAATCAGAAATCTGTTAGAACGACTACTTACTTTGACAATGCTCAGATGAAGAGTGAGGAAAAACCACAATGTAAGTAGAAAGTATACCAGAGAAAGCATAGGCGACACCAGGAAGACATCTTTCGAACACGCAAGCAGCACCAACACAACGATAGCTGTGCTGATGCATGTTATACAATAATTATTGCGTTGTAGAAGCTTTGGATTTTTACACCATTATCTAAAGAAGTAGTTGGATTGCCATATGAATGGAAACGGGAGGAAAAGCAGGATTTTGGCCTTAACACTTTCCTTCTGTACATTACAAATTGATATTTTCGATAGCCATCACAATGTCATAATTTTCCCAGAACTCTTTTTCAGGGTTAAGCTGACATCGCAAATTGTAAAACTTAAATTATTAAAATATTGCATTGGTTGGAGCCTTGAAAGTAACTTTTGTGTGTTTTCGGAAAATTCACTAGAATAAATTGGGCATGCTGAAGAAATGTCTTATAGCAACGAAGGACCAAAAATGTTAATACGGGGGGTTGATCGGACAGTGTTTTTATTTCATATGAAAGAGAATGAGAAAAACGGGGGGTTAAAGAATTTATAATCCAATGATTTTCATTTATTGGCAAGGTTTTACCTTTTATTTCTGGGGTTTACAAAATGGAGATTATTCTAGCAAACAGGGACTTTAAACTTTCAAATAAGTAGTTTATATGTATATTGAATGTAAAATGAGTACTGATACTTGGGCGAGAGTTAGAAGACCGCTTTATTAAACTGCTAAAATGGTAGAGTGGAAGCTCTTTTCTTAACCGCGCTGGGCGTGTACTTAAAACTTATAAATATCAGGGTAAGGAAAACTGCACGTAAACAAACACTTTAAAATTAGTATTTGGAGCCTTGAAAGCAACTTTAGTATTTTCGGAGGATGCGCTGGAATAAATTGGGCATCCGGGGGAAATATCTTATAACAACAACACTTTAAAATTAATATTTCATTCAGCTCCTCTTTGATTAATATATCGGGAAATAGAACTTAAAATTTTTCTGAGCTGACAATTTAGAATCGCCTTGTAAAAAAGCTAATCTTCGCCGATCTTGTATCTATGGCAAAATTTTTCAAATTGAAAGATGTGCGTTTGCTATTGCAAGTGTTCGCTGGCATTTAGTTTATTAACGTACTAACTTTACTTAGTGGTCCAGTTTTTATTTTGTATATATTATTTAATTGGCGCAATGGCAAACTCAGGGGAAAATTAACACTTTCGAATCATTTTTGTATAGTCTCCATACAAATGTTTTGTACAGCCAAGTATAACCGTCTCTCACAACTCTTGTCCATATAGAATTTAACTAAATTTTTGGCATATATACATTTAATTACGCAACAGCCCTGTCACAAATGGACCACATCTGTCCTCCCTCTGCAGAAACTGAACAATTTCGACCCATTTTTATATAGTTTTCACACAAATGATTTG
>JAHXMU010000131.1:1633020-1689994 GCA_019455685.1 Philornis downsi | reverse complement strand
ATTTTTTGTGTTGTTTTCCAGCACTGAAATTGGAGCAATTTATGCTTTTACCTCATAATATGTTCGATAATGTTTTTCTGAACTCGTGGAATTTAAAAAATATATTATCAAAGAAATTATGACGAAAAGCCATTTATTGTTCCGATTTCTGTGTTGGAAATGAACATAAAGTTGGAAATTGGAAACGCCGCCAAATTTTTTTCGCGATAAACCAATGTCTCCTAGATTTTTCCTCGTAAAAAGAACATAGAACCTAGCTTAATACAACAAATATTGCTTTATCATCCTTAATATTGAGTCCTTGTGGATTTCTGAAGTCACATTTTTGAAACATCCTTCAGAAAATACAAAATTTATTGTTTTTCTCCTTTGATCTAAATTGTTTGTTAAGAATTCTGCATTTCTCAAAGCTTAACAAGTAATACGACTGGAAAAATATTCAAAAGTTAGTACTTGTATGAGCAGCTGAAATGCAGGTGGACATGGCTTTTTCGACCTCAAAATCCTAAAACGAAATTTGTCTTAACATAGCTGGTGATTAACTCGTCTCTTTCAATGCACTACATTTTTTTCGTATCAAATGTTAAATAACCCCATTCCTATGGATGAAATTTTCCAAAATTCCTGCAGCTTGACAGAAAACTTAATCTTAAATGATCTCATATAAATTCTATCCAAAAAGGCATGCGGACCGTACTGTTTCAATTGGTAATTTGGGGCGACACCTACATTCCTTTTTGGGAGCTCATATCTAAGCTGTCTGCCTTTCATTATTTCAAGTACCAATTGCACGGAGAAAAGGTATGAACTTATGAATATCGGTTAACATGAGTCCCTGTGTAAGGCAGCAACCGCTGTTAGCGAATGTTTCATTATAATTTAAATTGGAGACATGGTAATTTTTACAAAGTTAATTGGTAAAAATCATACTTAGATATGAACTTCCCCTGCTCTGGCAAGATGAAGAATGCCCCATAACTTATAAGAAAGGTCGGGAAGCGACAAGGTAAGAAACGAAAATATGTAGAAAACGCAATTATGTACTATTACTGCAGGAAGGCAGAAACTAAAGGCGTTTTACGTGAGCCTCGCCGTGAAGCCCTTGTCCGCGGTGTACTAAACGCACTGGGTATATTACAATTCGATTACATCCGCCTCGCTGGAATAGCCAAGTGAATTTGGACTATCTAAGAATAGGAGTCCACAATCTGGGGAGTAAGCTACCGCAACTGTCGGCCCTTTCTTCCAGCCAGGAGATACGAAATGGACTATGCTTGTATGGAACATAATTCCCACTGATGAAGGTGGGGAGTATCTTGCCACCTCTGCTACTATATGGCTCTGTAGCACCCAGTTGCAATGCAACTCCACATTCGAACACGAAGTACCTGCCAGCGATTTCGGGAAGACAGCAAAAGTAAGGGAATGGCGCCAATTATCGACGGTTCAGGCTGATGATAACCATCTGCTGGCAGAGCTATTTAGACCTGTTATCGATGATGATGAGCATGCATCAGCTCTAGAACAAAATCTGGCTAAACCGGAGTATACTCGATGGTTTGATACCAGATACCACTGAATCATATATAAGGTCCTTTCGATTTTCGTTACATGAAGCTGTAAAGTTTTATGTCCCACTATCCAATAGATAAACACAATATGAAAAACCTCGAAAAAGTTTCAAGATACGCCACTCTTTTGTCGGCTATAAAAATTCCTTTGATGGCTCACATCATCTAAATTCTATATAGACTGACACTAACCGATACAAAGTTTCCAGTGCATATGGTGAAAAATCCTACTCCGCCATTTGAAATGAAATAAGGCTTTAGACAAGGCGACAGCCTACGCTAGAACATCTTCTACACTTTTGAAAATGATAATTAGTTAAACTGGAGTAAATACAACGGGCATTATCTTCAAGAAAATCCACGCTGTTGATATAATATTTAGGTGTTACTGCAGCGTTCTCAGTATTTGATGCAGCGAAAGTGGATTTACCGGCAAACAGTCACAACTCCAAGTCATAAGCAGCATGAATCGTGGGAGTTCCTGAGAGAAAGATATATGGGTCCGCTATCTTTAAAGGAGATATCGGCGTCGTACGAATCCTGAGCTATATGAACTCTATAATCGATATTGTTCATAACATCAAAATGCAAAATAAATCGATTTCAATTGCAGCAGCATGTTTGGCGGAAATATCAAAGTTCAAAATATTTAATAACGAAATTAATAGAAGACGCAGAAAAGCGTGACCAAAAGTCCGCTAGAGAAAGCAGGCTTTCGCTACTTTATCAAATCTCGTTGCGACAGATTGAATAAAAAACGCGGAAGATCAAATGCCTGCAATTCTTTGCTGTGTACGGATTGTAGTTGGACTACAATCAATTCGTTTAGGCAGCAAGTAAGAAAATGTAAAAATTTGATTATTTATTTAGGAAACTCCTTACTAGTACCTCTTGTAACCATATTGCTCGCCATGATAAATCGAAAGAATCTATTCCACCTCTATCGGAAATGTTGGCATATTGATCGAATTTTGGGTCAAAAAAAATACTTCATTTCCAATTTTCTATTTTTTTTTTTTTTTTTTGCAAGGGAAGCATTTCAAATGCGAACTTGATAAATTCATAAACTGAATATAGCCAAGAATAAATAGAAACGTATGAGGTATCATTGCGACTCAATTACACAAAATCAATTGTTGGTTAGTCGATACCAAAGATAATGAGACTTTTGTTCCCTCAGTGTTTTCTTTTTTCAGAAATCCGAAATACTGGAAAAAATACAAATGAAATATAAATATCCTGTCTTTGCTCGTAGACATATGATATTCAAAATATATTGGATGCATTTCGGCTCAATCTTAAAAGCATATGCAATGAAACAACAGGATTTGTTAACTTTACGACCTCCATTCGCTGTAATATTCAAGTCAAACGACGTGAATAGACTTCAGATTTCAAGATACCACACTTGAAATTACTCGATCATTCCTTTGTTCTGTCATGTTTGCAAAGAACAAGCAAGTTTATTGCAAATAAAAGTAAAAAAAAAAAAAACATTTTTTGAAAAACCTGAACTATCTTAAAGTCTTTCTCATAGATCTCAATCTATGAACATTATTAGTAAGCTGCCTGCCAATGTCAACTTCCGGATTTGTTTCCCATTAAACTTGACGCTAAATTTATAACAATTGCATCTTTAATTTCCAATTCATACACAATTTTATTCAGAATTATTTCTAATAGCTAATTTTGGTATTCATCTAGAAAAACTAAACAGTTTCTATAGAAATTAATTGCATTTTTACCATAGATTTTTTTTTCTATGAGCAAAAGAAAAACTATTATTAGAAGGGAAAACAATTCCATTATGCATTATTTGTGCTCTGTAGAAAACGAGATTTCAACAAATTGCTCAGAACGACACAAGGCACGGAAAAAAGCACAAAAACAACGAATTCTGTAATTTGCATATGACTGCGATATGAGAAACCAACATGAATCAGAAAAATAACTACAAAAAGGATTTATGCCTATCAAACCTTAAACACAGGAACTCACCCCAGTGTCACAGAGAAACAGGCAGAGAGGGCGCCGGATAAAGGGGCACAAGGATAATGCATTGCAAATGGGTACACAAACACACACACACACACACACAGGACGGACAATATGATATAAAACATGCAATTTAACCCTTTAAGAGGGATTTCCATAGAGAATGAAATGAATGACACAATGTGGAAAATGTAATTGAATTTGATGAAACTGAATTTAAAAAAAGGACAGGACACCGAGAGAAAGACAAAGGGCAAAGAATAGCCACGGAGTGGGCATGGGGGAAGAAAACTAAAAAGGATATCGAAGAAGGAAAATTTCATATAACATTATTAGCACAGCGCAGCAATCAGGCCATTCCAGTATACAGTGAAAATGCTGCATATTGCAAATGCGTTACGTTGAAACCAGTGCAGAGCGGAGAGCAACACAGAAATGGTGTAATAGACAAAAATCAGAATTCCAATTGGATTATACTGAGAGTTTATCACTCACATGCCGCAGAGAGTGAGAGAATCCATTTCACACCCTAAGTGAGAGAGCGTTATGAGTAGAGAACGTGTGATTGTTGTGTTTGTGTGGTTTGCCAGAGAAGGGGGAAATGCAAATACACTACAGTAACAACAACAACACATTCTGCATTTGCATTACGAGGGAAGCAAGCAAACAAACAAACACACACCGAATATGGTGAGTAAAAGAAACTTAAGAAAACAAAACAAATCAAAGTTACCAGCGATTGTCACACACACTCTCATTTCTGTGAAGCAGTGCTGTTTCTGAGAGAATGTGTGATGTGTATGTAAGAGTAGAGTTACCATGCCATTACTAACTAATGTTGTATATTTTAGATATTTCATAACTGATATTTATTAACTCTGGAGACAAAATAATTCGGTAACATTTCACAGGGAAAGATGTATTTGAGGTATATTTATAGATAATTTATATACAACGAATAATTTATATACAACTATATTACAACGAATTATGGTAGGCTGATTTTGCATAAAAACTGCGTAAAGAAAGAAAATTCTTAGGTGGTAGTGAAAATTCTTCAATTCACTAACATTCTTCATTCTTCAGCTGTTAAATACCTGGATCGTTTAACAACCGAAGAAAGCGTAAAAGTAATTAAAACTTACTACAAAAGTGGTGATTTAAACGTGACTAAACACGACTGATTTTGGCTTTATTGCATGAGAAGTTTCAAGAAAGCGTAATCGCACATTTTGGCGACGTCAATTGGCCACCAAAGCCATGCAATTTGACGCCGTTAAACTATTTTTGTGAGGCTACGTCAAAGACCCTGTTCACGCGGATAATCCCCAAACGTTAGAACGTTTGAAAAGCAGCATTCGTCAAGTTATCGCAGTGATACCGCCTGAAATATGTGAAAAAGTGGGTCTAAAACTGTCTCAAAAGAATCCACTGATGCAACCAATGCAGAGGCGGTGATGTGACTGACACTACGAGTATTTCATAATGGCAAGGTTCAAGCATTATAACGAAATAAATGTTTCATTGAAATCATAGCTTTATGTATGTTTTATTTAAAAGTAAAAATAAAAGTAAAGACTTTGCGTCTGTTGTCACCAAGATGCAATAACTTGTCACAATGCATCGGGATTCTTGGTATTGTGGCGCAGTAGGTAAGAGTTTGTAGGAGTACCCGGGGATATGCAGCTTTCTTTGTGTTTTTCTGCGTGCGGCTTTTGCTTTGCTTTTTTCTTTCCGATAGTTTTGACTCAAATCTTCTTCTTAACGCAATTATGTCTCATTATGGTTCTGCTGCTACTATCAGGGATTATGCATCATTACGACATTAAGGATACTGTTTTCCATTTCATATTTTCTTAGAAATACTTTCGACATACAGTGAGACTATGATTTTAGATATCGAAGTGGTAACATATTTTCATGAAATAATATAGCGAAACGATAAACATATTTTAGCTTGCAAAAGCTTGTAAAAGCTGACATTATTTAATTTCACATTCAATGAGCTTACACGCATTATATTTTTCGATCTATCAACGGGACCTAACGTCGATTCCGGACGTCGGTGTTTGGGAATCATTTACCAGACTTGTCCTTTAATCGACTACTCGCAGTGTTTGTCAGACACTTGAATTTGGCCGCTGCTCAAATTATGATAAGTGGCTGTATGCGGGATTGAACCCGAGATTATGTGAAACGGTCGGTCGCATATGTACAGATATACTTCTTTCCGGCATAGCCATTTAAATACAATTTTCCTACTTAAAAATAAGATTTAATGGCCCTTTACCCTTCTCTCTTCCAAGATGTACAAAACTAAGGCAAAACTTTTGCACGGCCGACAAAATTTCATGAACGTGTGTGACCGAAGTTGAAAGAGTTGATTGTGCATTACTTTAACGCTTACTGTGAATATGTAAAGCTAGGCAGACTCTTTATTTAATAGCCGATTTCAAAGCCTTGAATGATATTCCCACTTTTTCAGAGAAGTCTCACTATTTTAAGAAAATCTACTCATTTTGTGCTGTTAGTGAACCCTACTAAGCGAGAAGGGAAGATAAAGTAGTTTTGATTTGTTGTCTGTGTAGAAAAATGTGTCTCTGCTCCCAAACTAAGTATTGCAAACTGCATTTCAAAAGCATAAAAAATCAAAATCAGCCAGAAAAATCATTACTTTTTTGCTTTTTGTAAAAAAAACAGTATATCGTATGTACTGTTCAGTTTACTTGACGTGACACCTTACATGTACAGTTAACATGGCATTCCTATCTGAAAGATTTGGTTTAGGCACTATCAAGATCGCTGTAGACCGAAGCGTTTGTAGTTTTTAACTATAACCATAGAAGTGCAACGAATTAATATTCAGTTTCTATTGATAATTATTATCATTTCACACTTTATCATATATGACGTTGGCAACCCTATATTTTTGTGTGTGGCTGCGGATGAGGTAAAAGTGCTATGTGTATTCTTTCATATTCGCATTTGCCAATGCGTTTGCATTTGCTAGATGGGCTTTTTCAAATGATTTGCACTTCTCTGCCGGGGCAAGTCAGCGTTGTTATTCTTGGATAAGATGATGTGACAGTGGTGGTGTATTTTTGTCATGTTTGCAGTTTGCTCACAGAGTGCTAAGCCTGAGTATATATTTGAAGCGATTTACTCTCTTTTTACTTTGTGAAAACTGAATCAATAAAAAAATTGCGCTTACTGCGCTCTCTTGACTCTGCAGGCGATTTTTGCGCCTATTGTTTTCAAATCCACCTTTTACGGGCAGCATTTGCTGCGTCTACTGCTATTCATTGTACAGTAAGCTCTCTCTAACGTTTTGTGTGCACACAGGCAATGACCAAGTAAAGAGTAAACTTTGCGAGCAAGTATATTGGGGGTATGAAAGTGTGTGCGTATGTGTGTTTATAAGTAAGTGCGTGTGTTTTAACGTTTTCAAATGCTCTTCCAAATGCGCTGCCACTGCCACCACACGCATTCTTTTCGAGCGAATCAATTGAAATGCTTTTGCTGCTGCTGTCGCTGCCGTTCTTCCTGTAGTTATTGCCGTTTGTTTGCGCGCTGACTGGGTGTGTGTGTGTGTGTGTGAGTATTTGCTGAAACTGACTGACACAAAGCACAACACACTCCAAGTGCTGTTTGGTGGTTGGTGGGCCAGAAACGCAATTCATAAAATTCATGTTCGTCTATTCGGACCTAGGTTTCGGAGGTGCTCGCTCGCTCGTCGCAGTGTGTGCACTAACTACTACTATACATTTTATAGAGTACTACTTCTACACGTCTCGTTACGGTTTTTCTTAAGTTTTTGGTTCAACAAACAACCAGCAACAAAAAAATAATATATATATCTATTAAAACAAAAATAATTAACAACAAAACAAAGCAACAACAACAATAACAACTCCACAAACCAAACCGAAATAGAAACAAATCAAAATACAACAAATCGATTTATTAATACCAAGTTTTTTTTTATTCATTTGCAAAATCACCACAACAACAACTTTTATTTCCCGAACAACAACAACAACAGCAATAACAAGAAAAACCATAAACAAAAAAAGAAAATATAAAATTAACCGGAGAACATGAAGAATAAAATGTAAAAATTATAAATGAAATTGTTCTAACATTATCGCAAGAAAATTTCGCAAATGTAAAGTTTAAATTTTTCGCACCAGAGTAAAGAAGAGTAAAGCGAAAGCAGAAGAAAAAAGAAAGAAAAAAAAAACGCGCAGAAACAAGAGTGCATCTCATCGTACGCGAAGGATTCAATCAGAGTGGAAAACGAAGCAGCTCTACCTTCTGCCCACAGGAGATTTTATGGAAGAAAAAGCGGTAATGATTTGAACTAAAATTTGTTTTGAAGAAAAAAGAAAAACAAATACATATATTTGTGTGTACTTAAAGCTTAAATAAATATTTAGAAAAAAATGTTTTGAAACGACGCGATGTTTAAGAAAGATTTATTGAATTGTAAAAAAAGAAAAAAAAGAGGAATTAAAAAAAGTGATGATACATACAAGTTGCAAAATTTCCCACAAAAATTTGGGCGAAATATGAAATGAAATATTTACAAAATTATATTTAGCGCCAAAAACTAATTTCGGAACTCATTTAGTTCCAAGAACACAAAAAAAAAACAGATAAAGCAAAAAAGAAAAAAAAAAAAAAAACACAAAAATAAATATGAATAAATATCTTGAACAAATTCAAAGTTGTTATCATTAACCAAAAATAAACATATGAAGTGTTCATAACAGTGTAAATTTAGTGTAATTCATATACCCAACTGTAGAAAAAACTGCATATAGAAATGGATACCGATTATATGCCCTACAACACAGGCGGACAAAAATTTTAAATTTTAACATTTACATAAATTTTGAAAACAATTTCTAATGAACCTTAAAGAGCAGATCCCTTATCGTTCTTAGAAATTTTAAATTGTCTCTTTTACTTTGAGAAATTCGCTGACAAAAGTTTGAAAAATCTGCATATTTGTATTTTGCTGTTAACCGCAAATTTTCGCAAACATCTTACAGAAATTTTAAATTGAAATATTCCTTGAGAAAATTTAGCAAAATCCGTGATTTCTGCATATTTGGCTGTGAATATTTTGCTGTTACTTGTTTAATAACTTTTTGTGGTCTGGCAAAAGTTTGAAAGAAATTGAGACGAATCATCCTGTTTTCAGAAATATTGATTCAGCTCGCTCCATTCAGATGTTCGTCGATAAAAAATTCGAAAAATGCATGATTTCTGCTTATAAATATGTCATTAAGTTACGAAGCTCACGAAATCGCCAAGAGTTTGAACATTACACAAGGTTTACATAGTAAAGTCTAGCTAAAGATATACTCTAACAGTAATCAATCATGCAAAGACTTAGTGAAAATTGATAAACCCAGTAGTATGATGGAGCCATTACGAGCCACCATAGTTTAGCGATTACATTTTAAAATCTAAATTTAGATAAATTATGATTTCGGAGTCTTAAGACCGTTTTTATCAGTGTTGATTTAAACTTAAAAGATAATTCAATACAAATTTTCAGAAATTGTTTTCAACTGTTATTTATAGGGATGCTCAACGTTGTACGTCCCAACAAAATCGTAGGAAATTTCTTACAAGATGTCTTAAGAACTGAACTACAACTTATCTAAAAGCAGTTTTGGAATCGCTAGCTTTTGCGTGCAAAGATCTACTACTTGCATTCTACTTTTAGTTTTGAAATAGATTACAACAAATCTCATATAAGTTCCACATCCCTTTTGTCCAACTTTCATTGCAATTGGCTCAGGAATATATAATTTAATTTAATGTAATTTATTTGCTTACAACATATAATTAAAAGTCTGACGGTCAATTAAATATAAAATTACAATATACTAAATGGCTTCACGTATTTTAAGCTTATAAATCTTCTGAGCAAGAGAGGAATATAAACAATAAAAAAATCAAAATTATCAATTAGAGAAAAAATTAAATATTAGTAATGAATTTAATTAGAGAATAAATTACATATTGGTATTCAATTAAATTAGCGAAGGTATGGAAAAAAATATCGATATGAATAAATGAAAGTCACATTAACAAACTTTCTAAAGCCTTGAACGTCGTTATCGCAACCTTAACTACTACAATCGGCGCATTTTTTCTCATTCTAAAAATGTTACTCAAATTGAGCTTTTTCGAATTTTGGAATATATCTCAAAAACTAGGGCTGACTTAGAGTATCTGTTCCGAATTTAAGGGTTATCACAATTGAGTTACTATTATACAAATCTGATCAGAAATCGCTGAAAAAAAAAATAGCGCTGGGCCATATAGTAATAAACGCCTGGATGAATTTAATATTACATAATGGTGAACTGTGAACTTTGTGAACTGTTTCATGAGTATGAAATGTATCAAAATACAAATAAATAAACAACTTAAATAAAAACTAAAATATAATTTTGTAGTTTTTCCGTCATTTTTCATATCAGTGTTAAATGAATAAACTCCAAATTATAAAAATTAAAAAAAAAAATTAGTCCTAAAGGTAAACAGTTTCAAATGTATTAATGTTTCCTGTTCTTAACTATAAAGAATGTGTACTGTGTTGATATCTGAAAAAGACGTTTATTGTGAATGGCTAAAAAAATTATGTAAATGATGAATGTTATGTTGTCCATAAACTAAGAAAACATAAACAAATTATTGGCCTGAGTAAATCCAGGTCAAAACTGAAGTGCATTTTGTTCAAAATCATCACTAATGGACAAAAAAATTGATATATGTGACTCTTATATGATAGTCCATTTATGACCTCAATGAAAGTGTAAAATGTGATGGATTCATTGCAGAAATGAACAGTGTGAAACAAAAATTTGTCAATACATAACTTCTGCTGTCGCAAAATAACTTCCTCAGTGTAACCCAAATTATAATATTCAAAAGAAAAAAAAAAACATAACAATTAAAAGAAAACAAAGTTTTAACACCAAAAAAAAAAAAAAAAAAGAATTGTAAACATATAAATAAAATAAAGTTTTCTCTCAGTGTGCTAAATTTCGAATTTGTCAAAAAAAAAAACTGCTACTCTTTTCCCACAAATCGTTATTTGTGTACTTACAATTTCATTTCAAACGACTGATAATGGATTACATAGCATCAATGAAAGGATTAATCGATTTCAATAATGTTGAAAATGTTATTGGGATTTCAATCAACCGCTTTAATCACCACCAGCTGGCTAAGTATTGTATTTAATGATATAGCCAATTGTAGCTCATAACGAAAACTTTAATAGCATATCGTATGAGGACTAAGAGAGGAGAAGGAATGTCTCTTGGGACAATTGTATAGCTTTCGTAGATCTGTCATACACTAAAAAACAATTTAGGAGACTAATTAATTATCTATTTAAATTGACGTTAGTTTTCCGATATACGTTTAGAATTCCAACTAAACACAGAAAAACAGAAAAAGTTATCTTCAAGGGCGAAAACCCCTTATTGGAAACTTACGTTTAAAATTTAGTTTCTTAATAGCGTGGCTCATTATAAAAATTAACTATAATCAAAAATGTGGCTAATATAACTTCTCTAAATGGATAAAAAAATATATGTTCTTGCCCTGCATAGGGCCAAAACCAAACCAAATTCTCTTAAATGGGATAGCTTTAAACATTCAAAGAACACTCTATTTTTAGACTCACTGAATGAGATCTACTGTTTAACGACCATACCGAATATCAGTTTGAGAAGTTAGTAATGGTTTTGATTAAAAGATTAATCCAGGTTTAATCTCTTATACAACGCCCCATATTAGGGACTCTAGTAAAATTTTATTTTATTATACTAAAGTATTAAATTTGTTGTATTATAATTAGTAGTCCATGCGGGGAATTATGATAAATGTAATCTAATGAAAAATTAAAGAGGAGAAAAAAAAAACATGACTTTTATATCTGAGTGGGGGTAAAAGAGAGTCAAGTTGTAAAAGGGAAAATTCATGAAAATGCGTATTTATATTAAGGGATCTACCAGTATTTACTGATGTCTAATCTGGAGATAATACCAATATCTTTGTTAGGTATGCAAGTGTTAAATCGTATTGCCTTTGTTACAGCTCTCCGATAATGATGGTAAAAAATTGGAACACCATCATCGTTTTGTACAGCCTTTCGACTATCTAGATATAAAAAAAATTATGGTGGTACAAATCCTTTTTGAATTGTGTTCTCTATATAGGCCGTATTTGTATAATAGGGCCTATATATTTATTATACAATATTAAATTTGATGTGTATTTTAAATAATCGCTTTGCGGAGATCTATGTGTCGATGTACACACTCTACGAATTTTCCTTTCTATTTTACGTATTTTTTCCATGTATGCTGGGAAAATGTTGAACCATACGGGGCACCCATAAGTTATTATGGGTCTAATTAGAGATTGGTACAAGATGATTTTGGTTCTCGTGTCTTGATTCAAGTGTCTTAAATAAAATAAGGATTTATTGGCCAAAAATGCCTTTTTGGTTTTTTCTAAAATACGATTAATATGATCATTGAAATACAAAAAAATATCTAAATAAATTCCGAGATACTGTACGGTGTCTAATACCGTAATTAATTCATTCGTGGTCTTGGATTGTATCATAAAAGATTTCCATTCTTTTCTGATGTTGCTGTTGCATTTATTTACAGGTGGATGAAATAAAATGGTCTCACTCTTCTCAGTGTTAATTTTCATGTGCCAGCATACTTCTCCACGGTATCGAATGATAACTGTAGGGAATCAATGATTTTCGCACCTTGTCACTTGGGCTATATAATATCATATGATTAGCAAAAGTTATTATATTCTCCATCATATTGAGGAGGTCTAATAAATATATGTTAAAAATTTTTGGAGCCATCACTATGCGCTGCTGGAGGCCGTTACACATTTTGTATTCTTTACTCTTGGCATCGTTTTTACAAATTATGAAGGATTTCTTATTGATCATATTATGTATTAATATTATTAAATGGTTGGGGAAATTATAATTTATTAGCTTGCATATTAATGCAAATGGAATCCAAACACTGTCGAAAGCTTTTTCCATATCCATAAGGCATGCGCCCGTGCAGTATTTTCTGTTCCAGTTCCAGTTAATATCAGAGATAATCACATTTATTGCGTTGATTGTGGAATGATTATACTTAAAACCGAATTGCCAGTCGTTGGTTAGTTCCTTCTATGAACAAAATTTTTGAACAGTGTTGTTAATACAAACTTCAAAGACTTTGCTGATGTTTGGCAATAGACTTATTGGCCTCATATTCATGGCCTGCCTATGGTCTTCTGGTGGTGTTGTTGTGATGCTACTTATTAGAAAAATAGTGAACTGTACCTATATATGGGAATGGTTTGGAGTTAATTGAGGGCCAATTCTTATGTGCCGGGCAGCAAATTCTGGGCTAAAGAATTGGCGGCTTTAAAATAATTGCATAATTTCTCAGAATTGAGAAATTATACAATTAAATTTGAGATTTAATATATTAAAAAGGTGGGAGAGAGAGGAAGAAATGCAAATGAGTTAGAGTCAATTCAATATATTTATTTCTAGAAATTGAGATGCTCACCGTACGAGTTATGCTGCAAAAGTGGCTAATTTTGAATCAGCAACTTTGCTGGTAATATTGTATTTTCTATTTTCCTTTTTTCATATTTTTCTTGAGCTTTCAATAATTCACAATAATCATTGGAAGGGATATTTATCGATAATTAGTTTATATATTGGATTAGTTTTTAGATTACTTAAATAAGAGCGTTAACTTTTATAATATTTAAATTTGATGTATTCGGTAATTAATTCATTTAAATTATAAAACTCGAAATTATTTCATTAAATTTGAAAGTCAGTATAAACTTGACAAGCTATTGGTTTATACAAAGTTATTAACCCACTTGTGAATTACTCAAAGTATTCGTTAGAATACTAAACTGTTCCCTCTCTTATTGATGTGTTTAAACTGCCATTTGAAATCTCTGGCCAAAAGCTTTTTTTTCCTAACATTTGAAGCATCCGTAATTGATCCGTTACTAACATAATAGTTCTCATTTATAGGTAAATCTCATTTCATTAAACTTTAGATTTTGGCAGCACAGAATATATTTCTAAATGACGTTCTATACTCGTATATACTGAAACTCGCACAAATTTTCATTGGAGTTATGGGGTAAAAATAGCCAGCATTCCCAGGAAGTTTTGGAAGAGGAATTCCCGAAGATAGACTCTTGTTGCGAATTAGGATCAGACATTTATGTCATTTCCATATCTTGATAAAAGTAGAAAAATCCGTATATTGTCAAAACTAGAACTAGTTTTTAACAATTTCTCGAGTGATCAAAACATTAATATTTTTGGTTGATATATAAAGTAATTAAAAGAAAATTCAAGTTATTCAAACGCAATAAATATACCTATACAGCGTTGTTTTTTTGTTTCGAAAAAAAAAACTTCTCATTTGTAAAGGTGGCATTTAATTTTTCAGACAGATAAGTTTTTAAAATTCTCCAATGGTTTTGTGGAATACTTTTCAATATTGACAATTTAACTACAGATATTAGTCGTTAAAATGGTAGGAGATCACACCACAGACCTCTCTATTTGTTACACCATAGCGATGTTCTTCTATAAAATTGCGTAAAACTACAGTTTGAGGTAAACTTGTCACTATATATTATTATTATTATCATTTTTATATTTTTATGATTATTATTATTAGTATTATTATCATTATTGCCTATAAATAAAAGCCAACTTCATAATAATACCAATAATATTTCGAAATCTTTAAATGTTTTACAATTTCCTAAGTACGTTTTGAAAAATATCCATTTACAAATATGATTCACAATTCAAATATGGTTCAGAAGCCTGTTTCTTTTTATAAATTTCTGCTCGTTTTTGTAATTTTAAAGCGTAAATAATTGAATACATACATGAAGTATATTTGGCAAATTTGGTTGCATTTATATAAAATGTCAATTTCTATTTCAAAAAATACGTTGCCTCTACACGACACCTTCTTAGCAATTATTTAACCAACAAAATTGTAAATGGCATCCTTCGAAACAAGCAAGATATTTTTTATTAAAAAGGTATTTCATTTAAAAATTTACTGAAATTAGGAATACGTTTTACTGAAATTAAGAAACCAAGCAATATATTTTTTTGTTAAAATCGTGTTTCATTTAAAAATTTACTGAAATTAGGAAAACGTTTTACTGAAATTAAGAAAACAAGCAAGATATTATTGATAAAATTACTGAACTGCAATGAAAATGCAAAAAACAAAATGTGTTCAATCTGTTAAAAACTAAGTTGTAAACTAAATTACACTTGAAAGAGTAATATTGACATTTTGGCGAAATCGCTGGCAGATTTGAAGAATGTAAGATTTTGGACTTATTACTATTTTTCAACTATGAATTCAGGCCCCGATGAAACAATGTATTATTTTACTAATTACAGTCACCTGTTTGCAGTTGCAGTAGTTCAAACAATCTATGAATCTACTAAAACTTCTCAAACTGACGTTCGGAATTGTCATTAAACATTAGGTCACGTTCACTGAGTCCAAATATAGATAAGCGTTTAAGCTTACTGACTGTGAGAAGCTCTGCCATATACAATTCATGGAATGGAAAAGAATTTTTTAGTAAGTTATTTATATAAAATGAAAAATTACCAATTTAGGAAAAATGTTAGCGATTATCGAAACTAACTCATACAAATTATCATAATGGAGCATTTTAATTTTCCTTATAAAATATGTTGTAAACAACAGCTGTCACAGTTATTTGATTGTTATACGGTAATAGACAATAGTTTTTTTCTCTTTACCACTGTGAACTATTATCTAGTTATTTAGTTACAGTAATAATTCTGATTTATTGTCTGAATTGGATATCCATATTGGCAAATAGAAATTTGTATTTTCTGGTGAATGAAAAATTATTGTACTGTAAAAAATTTTTTAATTAAATATCGTTTGTAATATAGTTGTAGTAAAGAGCGTAACTAACTATCTTTTTAAATTGACACTAGTTTTTCCATGTACGAGTACGTTTAGAATTCCAAGAAACGCAAAAACCAGAAAAAGTTAGTTTCAAATCCGTAAACCCCCTGTTGGAAACTTACGTTTAAACTTTAGTTTCTTAATAGCGTGACTCATAATAAAAATTAACTAAGGGTGTCCCAACAAGAACGCAAGATTTAAATTTGGCGCCGGTATCGTGAAATGATAACCAGTTTTTTCGTGCCTGCAATTAAGGAAATGAACGTGGAGGGCATGTGGTTTCAACAAGACTGCACCACATGTCTTACGGTCATAGAAACAATTCAATTGCTGCATCAGTCATTTCCCGGTCGTGTTATTTCGCGTTTTGGAGATCAGAATTGACTGCCTAGATCGTGCGATTTAACACCATGAGACTTTTTTCTTTGGGGTTTTTTGAAGTCGATGGTGTACGCGAATAAGCCGACGACGACTCAAGTCTTAAAAGAGGAAATTGGACGCTGCATTAATGAAATACCAAAGCATTTATGCAAAACGGTCATTGAAAATTTCATCATCTGCCCGATGTGTTGTTCCGTACATAACCTCATTCTGTCTACTTTACGATATAACAAAGTTCCACGATTTTTTTTAAATATCTGTGTTTTATTTAAAATTTAAATTTTGCGTTCTTGTTAGGACACCCTTATTATAAAATAACAAAAATGTGTTCCCATTCTATTGCTGGCAAATATAATTCCTCTAAATGGATAAAAAACAAATATTCTTCAAACCTGTCCTGCAAACCAAACCAAATCAAATTCTCTTAAATGGGATAGCTTCACATATTTAAAGAACACTCCATTCTTAGACTCATTAATTGAGATCTACTATTTAACGGCACATACCGAATGTAGTATAGGCCGTACTTTCATCTCTAGGTTACAAAAATGTTGTTTACTTAACCTTGATTATTGGATTTTGAAATGTCAAAAATTACTTTTCATATATAATGATGTTTCACTTCAATAAACCTTACCTATAAATCAACAGATGTTCCCTTTCTATGTTGTTATGAGGGCGCCTCTATAGGATGTGGTTCTTTTAGGGGATATGTAGAGAGTGCATCCCGGGAATTCTCGGGAAAATAACATGCATTTAGTTCCGGGAATTTTTGTCAGAAATACTCAAATATACATGATGCGGAATACCTCTGTATAAAATGAGGCTGTTTTAGAAGATATGTAGAGAGTTCATCCCGGGAATTCTCAGGAAAATTACCTGGATTTAGTTTTGCGAATTTTGTTAGAAATGCTCAAATATACATATTGCTGAATACCTCTGTATAAGATGAGCTTCTGTTAGGGGATATGTAGAGAGCACATCGCGGGAATTCTCGGGAAAATTAAGTGGAAACATTTTGTCAAAAATACACAAATATACATGTTACGGAATACTAAACAAAGTTTAATAATATAAATAGCCTACTCATATTTCATAACAGTCCATTCTTTTCTCTTTTGACAGGTTTGTATTAGAATACGAACTTTACATAATTTGCTTATTTGCATAAAAATATAAATACCTGAATATTTATTGGCTTCAATATTAACTTAGACATGCTCATGATTTCTGGAATGATCAAGAAGTTTATATGTAATAATCTTTACCTCTTAGCTAGGCCAGTTTTTCAAACTGCTCCAACGTGAAGTATTCGTCAGGCATATCGAGGACATATCGCCGTTCAAACAGTGATAAATTGTTGCTTCGGGGCTCGGACCCATGACCACATGTATGCTCGATAGTGCCATGATCGATTAGTTAACATTGCATATTAGCATATCGTGAAAACTTGTTCAAATAAGAAAAATGTTTTAAAAATAATTAAAATTTTTAGAAAACATTGGCTTTTTGATTTCTCAGTTGTACAGGGTGATGTAGCAATTGCAGTACAATAAAAAATTCAAAAAACTTTTTTTTTAATTAATGTATTTCTTTTATAGGTATATTTATTTCTTCACTGTACAGAAAATTCAATTTTATTTTATATAACTTATGATGATAGAACGTTAATGACCTCCATGCTTTTTAACGCATATGCGATACCTGTTAAAAAATTTATTCATTGCGGAATCGTCTCAATTATTATTTTAATTAACTGATTCTATTCAGTCAAATTCCTTGGTTTCGTTTTGTAGACCTCTTGCTTGACACAACTCATTTAAAAATTTGGTGCAGTCAGGTTAGATGACCTTCAGAGCCAGCAGGAGATAGAGATTTTGGATATTAATTTCTTTAGGAATTTTCGTTGGAGCTCCGCCATAACCGGTCTGACTATGTGTGCAGCTGCTCCATCTTGCTGAAACTAAATACTGTTGAAAATGATACGTCTTCGGCGCAGTTCTGGGTTCTGGCTATACATAGTAACTACATGATACATGATACTACATTTTAATACTTTAACCTCGGTTTTTTCCTTACGGGGAACCAACTGGTGGGTCTTACAAGAAGTCAAAAGCTAATTAATAATTTCAAGATGTTTTTAAATTAAAAACTCATGCTTTATGAGAACAAGAAATGTCAACATTAATTAAAAACTCTTTTAAATGAAATGTAATACGACAAAATTTTTAAATAACGGCGCCCATTCATAGTTGACAGTAGCACGTTTCGTGCGTCATCCCGTATTATATAATAATCATACAATTTTTGGGAAATCTGATATTAAAAACGCGAAAAAAATATTTCACATATATTCCGAAATTTACCAAAAATTCCCGGATCCAGAGAAATTCAAGTTCATTTAGCTTAGATTTCATTAAAACAATAAAACTCGTCCACAAACCTTATGAAAACCTAATTCAAGAAAGCCAAAAATGGGGATGTTTTTCAATAATTCTTACTATGTACGATACATACTGGGACCCGGAATGGAAAGATAAATTATATTCGTTTGAAATGTTAACAGAATTTATGCAGAGAAACGTATTGGATAGTAAAACTAAGCATACGACACAAGAACGCGTTGGTGCTAAATCAACCAAAAAAAAAAAAAACGGCCACCTATAAATTGCACCCGCCTGGTAAAATAAAAACGGAGATTTATTATTTGAACTTGCCGACTGAAACTCTAAGAATCATTTGCGGCATATAGAGGATATTCCGCTTCATTATGGTTTCAAAGTTCATAACAACCACATTCGTCAGATTACAAATAGAACAACCAAAAAAGTTAATATTCGATTGAAGCATTTCCATTACATTTCTCTTACTGCCTCTGTACAAATGTTATAAATCGCATGAACACCATAATTGTGAACAAAGCAAAAATTTCTTTCGTTTTGTGTTTATAACAAAAGAAAAAAAAAAACAGAGTTTAATTCGTATTGACAACCTCAATTTGTACTCAGATTTACTAAACGAACTAAATCGATTTTGTGATTAGTTAAAGAGCATGAATACCAACTTGATTTATTCAAATCTTATTTTATGACAACTTTAGCTACAACTTTATTTGGCTTTTGTGAGAGTATGTTCAGTCGGGAATAAAATATCCATAAAAATCACTTCTAAAATCAATAATATAGAAGGTAATGAGACACGTATTAATAGAGCTAAATATTGTATAAATTTTGTATAAAATTTATTTACGGTCAAACTAAAATCAATTTGAATTGACTTCGTTAAAGAAATTTTAATTAGTATACACTCGTCATCCAGTCTGCTAACTCAGTGAACTCAAATATCATTAAGAATCCAAAATGTGACCATGGCTAAATGTTTCTATCTTTCTCTTTTGTCCTTTGCAAAAAAATTCTTCTTCTGCTAAAAATGTGCAGAATTCCAAAATTCGTCAAGTATAGATTGCTTCCTTTGTATAATTTTTTTTAAATGTTATACAGGGTGTCCGTCGGGAAGGTATACTATTTTGTTTTGCCGCTATTTTGGTAAACATTAGTCTTGACAGTTCATAATTGTTAGTCGTGAAGTAGAGACGTGGCAAATTTATTATTGAAAAATATTCGATAAACCAACGTGTTTTAATCGTTAAAAATTTTTATCAAAATCAATCACCGATTATTGTGACGATGAGAAAGTTACGTAAAATTTTTGGGAGAAACAACGTGCACGCGGCTATCGTTTACATATTCGCAGGTTCAACCCCGCATAAAGCTACCTGTTATTATTCGGACGGCGGTCACCTCAATATGTCTAATGACTACTTTGAGAAGTCGAGTAAATGACGAGTCTAGCAAATGCTTCTCAAACCGTGATATCCGTAATCGTCGTTAAACTGTAGGTCCTGTTGAATGAGTCTAGAAATTTAATGCATGTAAGCTCACCGAATGTAGTAAGTTCTCTCATTCATGAGGGGGAGGGGAATTTGTCTTTTTATATATTTCGTGTTACTAAGTTACGATCCTTCATTGCGTAAACTCAGTTTAACAAAACTGAAAATGAAAGGCCGAACTGTGTTCTGGCTAAATACTCATATGCAGTAGATACGTTCTGTCTCTCGAGAAACTAAAATCCGACTGTACCAGTCTTGTTATATGGCGCAGAATGCTGGGTTATGACGCAAGCAGATGAATCGGTACTGGCAGTTTTCGAGAGGGAAATACTCCGGATCCATCATCGTTAACGGAGGGTATCGGCGTCGCATGAACAATGAGCTGTATGAGCTATATGCCGACATTGACGTGGTCAAACGCATTAATATACAGCGATTGCGTTGGCTGGATCATGTTGTGCGGATGAACCCAAATGCTCCGGCACGGAAATTTTTCGACAACGAACTCGATGGACGATGTAGAGGAGAGCGAAAGAAAGAGAGGAAAGATCAGGCTTTTGAAGTGCTACAGAAACTTGGTATCACAATTTGGAGGAGAAGTGCAGAAGATCTAAACGGTTGGAATTATTTTCTACGGACGGCGTATAATAGATAAGTATGTCTATTCGAGACACCATCTAAGAAGAAGAAGAAGAACGTTTATGAGTTAGAAATTGCAGAAGAAATGCAGATTTTTTGGAAATCGGTCAATTATTTTATAGTACGTGCCAAAAAAGGCCGGTTCCATATGAGTTGTGATCGTCTGTCAGTCAGATGGATGGACATGGCTCAATTGACTTAAAAACTATGAAACGCATTGGGCCAAAGATACTAAGTATTTCAAATGCCTCCTTCTGGGTGCTACCTTTTGTTTTTGTCGTGTCAAATTATATGCAACTTCATTACTTTTGGCCGAGATACAAAAACAACCATTACCATTGGAAAAACGGTCAAAGTCCAAATATATTATCAAATAGCACGTTTGTCGATGATTTTGAATACTGTTCTCCACACAAAAGACAGCAGATGTTGTAAGTGGGGCAAAAAACGGTGCAGTAACAAAAAGAAGATACTTCAAGTTCGTGTATTGAGCACACCCATTGCCGGAAAAGGGGATGTTGACAGTCTTTTTTTAATAATTCCATTTTATATTATTATGTCATTATCGTTATCATCAATATATGTTAATAACTGATAGATACGAGAATCATATCTTCTCTAATACGTCCACTTATCTTGCGATGAGTCAAAACCTCCACAATAGCACTGTGAATGCTGGCATAACAAAACGTACCATGAACATTTAAAATAGAGGATACTGGTCTTCGACAATATATTGTAAATCTAGAATAGTTATATACGCCAGGTATCCATTTTAGGGAATATTTTTTGGAGGTATTCCCACAAAGGACAAAAGGGATGTCATGGGCGATGTTAATTGTTAATTGCAGTTTAAGACACTCTTATTCCACAGTGACGTTACTTGGTTATTCGCTTCGGGAGAAATGATAACATTTAAAGTGATACAAACTACTTATCTGTTTAAAAGGACATATAAATTCAACTGCTGAGGCATCATACTGCTTGAACAACTCCGATTTTAGACCTAATTTTTACGGTTTTGTTATAGCAGGTTTTAATAGGATATCAAATAATCATATAATATATATATAATAATATATATATATATACTTTATCCAATTAGGGCTTCCTGATATTCCCATTTTGAAGGTAATCGGGAGATTTATTTTTCTTTTCTTCCACTAAAAAAAAAAAAATCAATTAAACCAGTTTAATTCGCGTTTTTGCTTTATAAAGAAAAGTTCTTCGTAAAATGTGATTTTATAAAAGAGATGTTCATTAATAATTTCAAATATTTGTTGCTCCACTACTTGAAGTTATTACAGGTAGTTCCGAAATAAATTATATTACGGTGCGCAACTAAGTTTTTTTTTTTTTTTTTTTTTTTGTAAAAAAAGCAACTGTATTACGACCACATGTTTACAAGTGATTCACTTAAAGTATTGCCCATCGCTAGCACTACTATTTCTCATCTTTCTGGCAAAGCTCGAAATTCGTCACGGTAAAACTGTTCATCTTTTGAGGCTATCCTCGAATCTAGACCTACTGACTAGCCAGACCGAGTGCCGTCGTACGGAACGAGTGATAATCGGGCAGCGCAATATCTAGAGAATATGACGGATGGGGTAAGACTTCCCATGTCAGCATTTTTAGGTAGGTTTCAATGAACTTGGCCACGTGAGGCCGAGCGTTGTCATGCTGAAGAATCACTTTTTCGTGCCTTCTCGAGTATTATGGGCGTTTCGCGCTCAGTGCTCGACTGAATCGCATTAATTGAAGTTGATATCGATCCTAAGTGATGGTTTCGCTTAGTTCTAACAGCTCGTAATAAATAACACCGGCCTGGTCCCACCAAATACAGAGCATAACCTTCGCGGCGAGAATATTCGGCCGAGACGACGACGTAGAAGCTTGAACGGGCAGTCCCCTGTGACTTTATTTTCTTTAGATTGCTATAATGAATCCATTTTTCATCATCCGTAACAATACGATGAAGAAACGCTTTCCTTTTTTGTCGTTGAAGCAGTTTGTCACAGGTGAAAAAACGAAGCTCAACGTCTGATGATTTCAGCTCATAAGGAAACCAAGTTCCTTGCTTTTGAATCATTCCCAACGCATGCCATCGATTGGAAATGGCTTGTCGGGTAACTCCTAACACTGAAGCTAGCTCTGCCTGCATTTGACACGAATCCCCATTAAGCAATGCCGTTAATTCAGAGTCTTCGAAGTTTTTTCGTCTTCTCTCACGAACGGAAGACGAACGGTCGTCAACATCAAAATCACCTTTCAGCATCTTTAAAGCGACGGCACTAATCTCAACATGTTATTTCACATAAAGCAACATCTCCGTAAACATTTTGAAGCTCTCGATGAGCTTCAGCTGCCGTTTTCTTCCATTGAAAGAAGAAAATCAGTACTTCGCGCATATATTATTTGGCACAAAATCACACATATTCAAACAATCAAAAGATTATGACGTCAAAAGAAAATCAGTACTGTGTCGAGGCGGTATGTTTACCATATGCCTAAGCTTGACTCATGATGTTTTGGTTATGGCAGAGTCGACTTACAGCTGGCGCCATCTATTGGCAAACAGCGAGAACTTAGTTGCGTGTCTAATAATATTCTACGATATTAAGAATGGAATGCATTTGTCACATTAAAACCAAAATGTCAATATGTCATTGTAACAATTTGAAAAAAATTAAACTTTTATAGCCGATAATTTTTACAGGCGTCTCAATTTTGTGAACTTCTTTTTATCGCATACGGCAATATAGTGGTTGCCAACGCGCCATGGTAGATTTCGGAAAAAGTAATTAATTTTGGCAGTGAAAAATTAAAGCCACTTTTAGTAGTACTTTATTTAAACCTTAAAATGTATGGTAAAATGGTTAATAAATCATAAAAATGGGGGAAAAATTTGATTTTCTGTATTATAAAATCTCTATTTTCAGTCCAATTTTGATTGGCAAGGGCTTATTTTCTTCCCAAGAGATCATACGTTAATGTCCAAAAAGAAAACTGGAAGTATAACAATTCTGTATTATAAAATGTATATTTTCAGTCCAATTTTGATTGGCACAGACTTATTTTCTTCCCAAGAGATCTTACGTTAATGTTCAAAAAAGAAACTGGAAGTATAATAATTCTGTATTATGAAATCTTATAAAATCTATATTTTCAGTTCAATTTTGATTGGCAGAGACTTATTTTCTTCCCAAGAGATTAGACGTTAATGTCCAAAAAGGAGACTTATTTTCTTCCCAAGAGATCATAAGTTAATGTCCAAAAAAGAAACCGGAAGTATACTTTTTTTCAAGACGTATTCAAAGCAAAACAAATATATATATATTACACATTAAATTCAAATGTTGCACATACATCTTTTCCAAAACTCAAGAAAAATACAAACTTAGCTACATCTCAAAAACTGGTCTACTTTTTTTTCAACATTTTCGAATATTCGGATTCAGCGGAAAATTAACCATAAGACATGATAGTCAAATGCCATAGGTCAGAATATTTGTGATGTAGTATTGTCGAATATATATTTAATCGATTTGATCACAAATTGATTTTCATCATTGCCCAAAATGTTAGTGTTTGTTTTATTGAACGCGAGGCCATTTTCAATACATCGGTGGCATTTTTCAAAAGCCTTTCAACCGATGCAACAAGAAACCGCTAATCGGTTATTCAGAAATAAAACATGTACTCGTATTTTCCGAATGAATATCGATGTCGCTAATTTTTGGCTTTGGTTTTGAATACTCAAGTCATGTCATCCGAAATTTTTTTTTTTTTTAAATTCTGTATTTATTACAATCTGTCCTTGGACATTCAGTAATATTTACATTGGCCTACATACTACTTACCTACATATACTAAAATTTTATTTTTATTCGGGAACACTTCCTTGAGTGTCCCTACTGATATGTTCGTCCTGAGTAGCCAGGTCCTGTGTGGTTCTTCTCCGTAGTCTGGTAAATAATGGTGTTTCGCTCATCAGATTGGACGCCAGCTGATTCGGATGTTGTTGAATACGATTCATGTATCTAGCGGAGTAAGGACTTCTTCCTTAATGAAGGGTGTTTTCAATCATCCGAAAATGTTGATTAAATGGCAACTAATAAATTACACAAACTTCAAAAAAAAAAAAAAAAAAAAAGATTTTAGCTTACATGAATTTATTGTCATGTAAATATTTTGAAAAATTGATATTTCTTTAGACTCACATGGTGTTGATGCTAAAATATACTGCAGCATTTTCGATCATTTTTTATGTTCATCCTGCTATCCGCATTGGGGTGGCATTAAGGTTAATTCGTCGAAAATTCATGGCTTGATCGCGCAATTCGCACATCAAACTTTGAAAGTTTGAGTGGTGTGTGTTACCGATTGTTCAAAAGACGGCTACGATCGGTCTCATATACTCTCTTCGTCGCTTTGCCATTTCCAAAATCTAAAACCAAGCTTCACTTGTTATTGTGAGTTCAGACAATCTAGTTCATTTGGTAAGCTTCCGCACAAATGGTTCAAATTTCAAATAAAGAAAAAATATTGCTAAATTCCAATCTTCCAATTCTTGGTGTTGTCTTTTCCCCTATATATTTCTACCCTTACAATTTCTTTGCGATATTTCTGACTCATGCAATTGCAAACCAAAAGCCATCTTTCGGTCCAGGAAACCTAAAGGTTTCCTAATTCCCTACACTTTCACATGAAAATTAAATTTCACTGTTCAATTATAACGATATTTTCTCTTGAAACTATAAATAACGCCTTTTAAACAAATAATTTATTATAAGATGATAATTTTTGGCCATTGAAACCCAATTTCATTCAGTTTTATCAAGACAAATACCAGGAATTTTGTATTATTCACATTTCTCTGAAGTCATTAACATATTTTGACAAATTATCACTTTTCAATATCGCAGTCATCAGCTCTCTCGAAATAATACAATCATACGAGTACTTCTTGTTGTGCAATATATTCACTGTTTATCACTTCATCAATCTCAGCGAATGCATAAAATCTCTTCCAATTAATTTTTTTTTCCAAATGCTTTGATACAAATCAAATTGTAGTCTTCAAAGTAGTTATTTCAAGTTTAACGTATTTTCCTTTTCATCCTTACTCATCTTGCAGTAATGAATCCTTCAGAAGACCCGCGAGTTCCATTCAACATCTGATCACGCTCACATCGCGGTGGTGGTAGTACTGAGGCGCAGGAAAACGAGAAACTGCATTAGCGGAATAAAGAAAATCAAAAAAAAAGAAAAAAAAAAAAAACAATATACTTGTACAACTTTTAACAAACAGCAATGAAAACAAAGAAAACGAACAACAAGAAACACACAATTGTGCAAAAGAAATGACATCAAATAGATTTTTTTTACTTTCCACCACAGATAAATCGTAAAAAACGACATAGCAAACAACCCCCTACATCCTTCCTTCCTTCCAGCATTGCGCTCTTGCAGAAATTTGCGTTCTCCTTAGCAGGCGTTCTCTCTCACAAAAAGACTCTTCGGCAAAATAGGCCGCTTGTAAAGTGTATGATGATGACAATGATTATGATAAAAACAATAATGATATTAATGGATTACTTCATTAAATTAAATACGAATACGATATGAAAATACAAATCCGTGGACAAATCCGTGCAACAAATACACATGGATTTGAGAGAACTGCAATGCTGCTTAATTGTAAGAAAAAAGGACTCGGATTCAATTCCATTCATTACTTATAGCAACGAGCACACCACCATCCCCAACCTTAACTTTAACATTTTTGATTTGTTAGATTTCTATTTTTTTTCTTACAAACTTGCAGCGTCAGTAAGGCCGATATGCTCATTCCGCATAGATGGTTGAAATATGAGCACACTGCAGCTGAATGTTGCATTCTGCTAAGAGAGGCAAGATCTGGAATTGGAAAATGTTATGTGGAAATGTCCGTAAGGTTTTTTATTTAATATGCTCTACAGCAACGGGAAATTGTTGTGATTTCTGATAAGAATTTAGGGGGTTGCTGTTTGCTTCTCTGCGTTTTTCTATTATCCTTTGATAGATAAATAGATAGAATTGATGGATGAATGTACGAGTATTGATAGAAATCTTTAATTAATGTCTGATGGATATAACTGAAGTTTTTAAATATTATAATGCTTATTAGAAGACTTTCAGGATGAATGGATATGCATAAAGACATAATTTTTTGATCTTAATTTGGTCTTAAATCATTGAATCCCAGGCAGCCAGAATGAGGTAAATTCATTTATGGCGGTAACTGAAGATATTCCGACTATCGTCCCTCATAAAGTATTCCAATTTTTAGAAGGTCATAGCGTTATCGTGAGATTCGTAACATTCTGACTGCCGAATATGCAAAAGTCAGCAATTTTTCAATCTTCTAACGACGATATATCTGTTTCCATAGCATTGATATGTAACGAGAAATCCTGAGGTAAATTCATTTATGGGAGTAAACTGGAGATATTCTGGCTGTCGCCTCTCATAAATTATTCCCATTTTTAGCGGGTCATCGCGTTATCATAGGATTCGTAACATTTTAGCTGCCGAATATGCAAAAGTCAGAAATTTTTAAATCTTCTGAAGACGAATATATCTGTTTCCATATCATCGATGTTTAACGAGAATTCCTGAGGTAAATTCATTTATGGGGGGTAAACTGGAGATATTCTGGCTATCGCCTCTCATAAATTATTCCAATTTTTAGCGGGCCATAGCGTTATCGTGGGATCCGTATCATTTTATCAAAATCAATCATCGATTACCGTGACAATGAGAAAGCTACGTGAAATTTTCGGGAGAAACAACAAGACGCACTATTTATCGTGTAGTAAATGATTTCGAAGAAAGAAGGTCTGTAGCTGATAGGGCCAAGCATGGACCACAACATACCGCAAGATCGGCTGAAAACATTTCTGCTGCTCAAGAAAGTGTTCAAAACAATCCATCAACCTCAATTCGGCGCCGTGATCAAGAGTTTGGTTTTCAACTTTAGCCACAATTTTGCACCAGGAATTGCATTTGTTTTCATTTAAGATTCAGTTGACACAAGAGCTTCTTCCACAAGACCATTTACGCCGCCGTACATATGCCAATAGAATGTTACAGCTCGCCCATAACAAGCCTGATTTTCATGAAAAAATCATAATGAGTTACGAGGCACATTTTCATTTGAATGGATATGTGAATAAACAGAATAGTCAGTTTTGGGCAATGGAAAACACTCAAATTATTCATCAGCCACCTTTTGCATCCATTTATAGTGACAGTCTGGTGTGAAATTTGGTCAGGAGGAATCATTGGACCTTACTTCTTTCAAACTGAAAACGGCATAGCGGTAACAGTCAATGGGGAGCGTTATCGTGATATGATTGAAAACTTTTTAACGCCACAACTGCAAGCTTTGGGCTTGATAACATGTGGTATCAACAAGACGGTGCCACATCGCATACAGCCAGAATTACAATGGAATTACTGCGAGACCTCTTTCCATAACAAGTTATTTCAAGGAATGGTGATGTTGAGTGGCCTCCACGGACACCTGATTTGACCTTTTTTTGTGGGAATATCTAAAAAGTAAGGTATATGCAAACAAACCAGAAAGATTTGAGCAACTCAAACAAAATATTCGTGATGAAATTAATGAAATACCACGTGAAATGTGTGAGAATGTAATGAAAAATGTGCTCAAAAGGGCTCGCATTTGTGAGGCTAACAGAGGCGGACATTTATCTGATATTGTATTCCATACGTAATTGGCGACATTAAATAAAACATTTATCAATATAAGATCCAATCATTTTCATTTAATCAAAAATTATAAACAAACAAAGTAGTATACCTTCCCGACGGACACCCTTGTCCGTTTGCTTTCCGAACGAATTGAGTGTTTCATTTTATGGAAACAGACTGTAAATGTATTTAGCTTGTAGTTCGATATTAGCGTGGCTCGAAATTCGTCCCAAATATGGCTCAATTTTTAATTTTTTTTCAAAGTTTCGTTGCTTACTATCTCAATTTTTTTTTTCTTTTTTTTTAACCAGTCTCTGGCAGAAGGGACATTTTTAGATGAATGGAAAATTGCTCACATTTCCCCTGTATTCAAGTCTGGTCGAAAGGATATGGTGGGGAACTACCTAGCTTTTGGATGAAATCATAAATCGAAGATTATTTGTAACTCTAAAAAATATAATTTGTTCGCAACAACATGGATTCTTCCATGGAAGATCGACTGCCACTAACCTTTGTTTACTCACTCACTTTTGTCATGATTCCATTGAAAAAGGTAACCAGGTGAATGCCCTCTACACTGATTTTAAAAAAGCTTTTGACAAAATTAATCATTCAATTTTGATAAGGAAACTCTTCATAATGGGGTTTCACTCGTCACTATTGAGCTGGTTACATTCTTACATCTCGGGAAGAGTTTTATTTGTTAAAGTTCATAAAGCTGAGTCTAATCCAATTTACGTGAAATCGGGTATACCACAGGGTAGCCATTTGGGTCCATTGCTTTTCCTCTTGTTTGTCAATGACATCCCTAATATATTAAATTATTGTCAATGTCTGTTATATGCGGATGACTTGAAACTATTTTATAATATAACATCTATCCAGGACTGCGTACACTTTCAACAAGATATTGCAGCACTAATAGTATGGTGCCGTGGCAACCATCTATTTTTAAATTTTAAATCTAAAAAATAAAATAAAAAAAAAAATTAAAAAAAAAAATTTTTTAAATTTAAATTTAAATTACCAATTGTGTACAGCTACGTATATGAAAATGATCAAACATTTCCGCGTGTGAGCATCGTAAAAGATCTGGGTATATATTTTGATAGCGCACTGACTTTTAAAGATCATATAAATTACATAGTTTCTAAATCCAATTCACAACTTGGATTTTTAAAAAGAAATACCAAAATGTTTTTGAATTTTGAAGTTATTACTGTTTTATTTGGGTCTTTGGTAAGATCTCACTCAGAGTACGTAAGCTTTGTTTGGAGTCCTTTTTATGAAGTAGGTATCAATCGGATTGAGAAAATTCAAAAGCGCTTCACAAGATTTGCCCTTCGAAAGAACTTTTCTTTTGATAACATGCCACCGTATGAAAGTCGTCGCAATATTCTTGGAATTATGGAACTTTCTAACCGCAGAAAGCTTCTAGGCATCATTTTTATATAGGATATTATAGATTCAAACATTGATTCGCCCGAATTGCTATCCGTTCTACCCTTTCACATACCAACACGATCTTTAAGAGAAACTCGTTTGTTCGCTATTCCATTCCATCGAACTAATTATGGAAGGAATGAACCAATTACTCGATATTTGCAAATATTTAATTTGTTGGCCAATACTGTCGATATAACTCTCAATAGATTTTCATTTAGACGAGCTGTACTCAGACTTTTGGCTGATACCTCATTTTGAAGATTTTTACTAAATTTATAATTTATTGTTGTAATCTATTGCAACTGACTACTTAATAAATATTTACAGTTATATACTTGTAACTACATATCTTGTTATGTTATTTTATTCAATTTTTCCTATTTTTGTAATCTGTAAGAGCAATGCTCAGTAGATGTAAATAAATAAATAAATAATAATTATTATCACGAGAGACATACAACATCTATTTTTTTTCAGAAGGTCTTGGTTTACACATTCATCGTGACTAAACCTTTGGCTTCATCGTTTGTAAAATAGTTGTTTTCAAATATTCAGAAGTCAGCAATATTTTGAATATTTCAATGGGAATGTTTCAGGATATAAAATTTGTGAAAACAGTGTTGAAATCTGGACATCGAGATGTACAACATTAAAATTTATCAAAAAAAAAAAAAAAAAATCGGTCATATAATTCTGCATTCTTTTGACCGATCAATATAATAAAATATAATTTTCAGAACAATTTTAAATTACCTTAGTACACTGAGAAGAATTCGCGAAAAATGCATAGAATATATATGTATATAAGAAAAATGAAGTAATGTCATTAAACTGGGAAAATTATAGCATTTGCTTCAGAAAATACCCAATATTATGTTATTATATATTATATTATTGATTTCGTAGCCTAGCAAATAAAACCAAATTCCAAAAATGCTGTGTTACTACACCGCAAAACAAACATTTAATAATTTTTATCTACTTTAATATTACGCATTAAATTCTATTTCACATTCGTGGGAAGGGAAACTAAATCTCTTCTTTGTATTCTCTGTATTCATTTGTGTATAGTAATGTTACTAATCTTAATTTTTTTCCTTTTTCTCTTTCAGATTGTCCAGCATATCTCTCAAATCGTATATTTTTAATAAAGTGGCCGCAAAATGTCAGCGGAAATGCTTCAATTAAGCATTAACAGTTCTAATGCATTTACCACAAATCCAGCAACCACAATAGCGTCTAAAAATCAACCGCAGCACCTAAATGTGAAGCGTATGCAAAACCCTAAAATGGTTGTAATGTGAAATTCAAAGAATCACTCACCAAAATCTCTCTCTAAGTTATATAATGGAACAGTTTTTGGCATAAAATCTAAAAGGATCCAAATTTCTTAAACACAAAAACAAAAAAAAAAAAAAAAACAAAAATCAACTCAATTCCAACAATTGGCTTAACTAAGAAAATTTTCGGAAAAAAGTTTGGCTAAACGCTAGAAAGCAAAAACGAAAAAACAATTTTTGGCAAATTTTCATACACAAAAGAAACAAAAAAAAAAGTTTGAAGTGTAAAAAAGTTTTTGTAAAATAAACATTTTTCGGCATAAAAATTATAATATTATTAAATTATGTAAAATAAAGTATCACTTATCATTATCACCCACAAAAAAAAGTAACGAAATATATAAAATAATAACCATCATAATTATCTCTTAATTATATCAATAATAATAATAATAACAACTACAACAACAACTTTTATCACAAAAAATACAAAAAATATATTAAGAATATTTTAATGTAACTTTTACATTTTTCGTATTAACACGTAATATTATCACCACATAAATATCCACGAAAATACTAAAACATAAATAAAGTGTAAATTTTCACAATTAAGTAACATTTAAACTAAACAAATCTATCAACAAAATCATGCCACAAATTAAACAACAATAACTAAAGAACTTTTCACAAAAATTGGGACCTATTTTCAAAATTATTGGTTTGGACATACTAAAAGCAAACTTTGAACTACGTTTTTGCTACCACAATACAAGTAAAAAGTTTGCTAAAAAATTTCGTTTCGATCTTAACAAAACAAAGTTAGAAAACAAAAACTAAATTCACAAAATACAACAACAAAAACTCTTAAAAAAAACAAAACAACAACTCTGAAGCAATTGAATATTTTCGAAGTTTGGAAGGAAAATTAACCAACATTTACGGATTTAAATTGCGGCATAAAATTAAAAAGAAAGGTAAGTGGAAAGATATTTCTTTAATTCACGTTAGAAAATGTCAAAATCTTTTTCAAATTTATCCGTTTTTCTGTGTCGAATATCTTCCGCGGCATATATGATGCTGTAAATATATTTTGTGTACAAATAGTCTTTATAACTAAGTACATTCTTATTAGTGTGTAACTGTCTGCTTATTTATTATCACATTAATTTTGTGGCGATGAAGTTGTTTCTACCAGCGGTAATTTCCAAAATTGTAGTACAGTTTATGTCCGATAGGCGGCGCACAGAACAGAGATATAAACAAGGGGGCAATTCAATGTCCTGCTCCTATTGGCAACAAAATGCTGTAGTACAATAATTTAAAAATTATCATAAGCGAATTGTCAGGCAAAGTATAGTTTATATAATATAAAATTCTTCTTAATGGTGCGTGATAATACATAACAATGTAATCAATGTGTTTATTTACTGCACTGGTTGAAACCGAAACTAATACAGTGTTTTTGCTTTCGTGAGAAAGAAAACACTCAAGTTTAATGTGGACTTTCTTGCGTCATCTTTGAATGTTTTTGTGTGAACTTTAAGTTGCAAATTGTCAACACCGATATTAAACAAATTTTTATATTTCAATTTTGACACTTCAAAAATTTTTCCTGTTCAATGATATGGGGAAGGATGAGCTTGGTTTTTGGATTAGCAAATTGTCAACACCGATATTAAAAATATTTTCCATTTCAATTCTGACACTTCAAAAATTTGTCCTGTTCACTGATATGGGGGAAGGACGAGATTGGTTTTTAGAACAAAGTACCTGCATTCCCCTTCCAGACATTCTATATGGATGATTTCGTATAAATGTGTGATTTTCTCCAGTGGATATTTTCCGTATAGATCAATTAATGCATCTTAAAAGGAAATTCTGAATTGTTTATGAATGTGCGACCGTGTCGAAATTCAAGCGTGTAGTATTTGAACTTAATGGGTGTTTTGCATATTTGTCAAATGATGACTGATTTAACGATAACGCGTCATTATATAATTTAGGGATTTTTCGGCAAAATCTCAATTGCTATCGCTTCGTATTAGCCAGAGTTAGCACCATATAATTTCTGCATATTTCCTAAAATTGTCTAAACTCATAGTGACTCACACTACCGGAAGATGACTTTTTACCAAATATTTCGTGTATTATTTCCGGGGAGAAATATCTTGATGCCGACGAAATATATTTGGACGAATAAATGCAGATTTTTTTTGTGAAAAAAAAAAAAATAATAATAATAATAACTGGTGTTGCTTCATGGACAGAGCAGTACTTCCTTCATATCCAATTTTTTTGCGAATTACTTCTGTGCTTCATGATCGCATGAGTTATTGGTGAGACATGAGTTATTGCAGTTGCATGGGATGGCACATAAGTAACGTTAACGGCGACTATATTGAATGCGTTCTTGTGCATCATTTGGTTTTAACTTGTGAACCAATTGCATCTTATATGGGAAAAGGTGCAGCATATGTAAAATTCTTTGCAAAGACCGCCTAGACATCTTTAACTGCTGAGAACGTCGTCTGGTGGAAGTTTCGGGGTTTTCCTCAATACTTGCTTGGACTCGAGCAATGGTTACTTCATTTCGAACTGCACGAGATCTTCCTGCACGAGATCTTCACAGACAGCCCCTTGTAGTCCAAAACGCTGAACCAATCGGTAAATTGCTGGAGCACTAGGAGCATTTTAAACATGAAAGAAATTTCGATATGACCTGAATTATCGAATGCTGACTTTCAAAGTAAAATTGAACAACTTTGGTTCTTTGTTCTGTGCTGAGCCTTTCCATCATAAATTTCCCAAGTACTATTTAGTTAATTCTGTAAAGAGACGAAAAAAAGATTTAAACAAAAAATGTATTCACTGATCAAATCTTAACGTTCCTTGTGCGCCACCTTATATAACCACATCGAAATTTGTGATCTAACTGTAAAATGTTAAGGTAACTGTGTATTTAACTAGACTTAACTTAGTTTCGATTTTAATGGCTCAATCCTCATAGATCCTTTTATAATCTTTTACGGTTTCTTTATCTCTATTTAGTGGCTGCATATTTGGTAGCCGATAACCATTAGTATAGTAAATAATCTTGGATCTATTTGCAAGTTGAATTTGTTATCTACAGTGATCAAATGAGGTAGCCATCCCAAAATTTCAACATAATGCTCTGCTGATTAACGCTAAAATACCATATTATGTTGTTAGGAATGCACGACCATGTTTAATTTCTTGCTTCTAACTATAAGCACTAAAAACAAAAGTCGGTTTTTATATCCTCCTCTGATTCCTAACGAACACTGCAAGACCTCATGCATTACTAGATTTTCTTCTGTTATTTTGTTCCATTATAAATGTTGGGAAGTGAAAATACTTAAACTTGGAAATATTTTAGCATCAAATTTATTGTCCCAACCTTTAACACTGTAATACTGCTATATTTAACTGTGATATGCATGATATGTCTCATCGACTAAATTTATATCGGTTTGGTTTCTTCTGCTGCATCCTACAAATTTTTCTGCTTTATTACATTTTACATCTTACTGTATAATTCTCGCAGAATAAAAATTGACCGATTGCATTCTCACAATAAACACATATCGATCCCATTCTCAACCCATTCATTTACAGTTTACAATTTTTCTAAATAATTTTTTCTTAATTAACATAAAGAGCCATATCATTTCGTATTATTTCAACTGAGCCGAAAACCGGAAAATTGGATTGTCTGTTAGGAATGTACGGCCACGTCAAAATTCATGCTTCGAACGGTATACATACCTATGTATATATTATAAATAGCTGCTGTAGTTGTGTCACGAACTTGGCTTGATTCGGATTTATTTAATTCTGCTGGATTTGTTTTTAGTGCCACGGTCATCTGCATGCTGCATAAACTGGAAAAGCTGCCTATCAGCCATTGAATCGTTAACAATTTATGTTACTCATTGTGTTGAGAAAACGCGGCAGCCATATTGAAGCTTTTTTTATTAATTTGACATTGATAGCAATGCTGGTGCTGTAAGATTCATATCTTAACAAATTGACTGATTACTGACGGATTACTGTGTATGAAAAACTGTGCTTTAATAAAAGCAACAAGTTTTAAACCGGTTCTAGGCAGTGGTGAAGATTTTGTACAGTCGCCAATTTTAATTTTGTATACAATACTCTAATATGATGCAAATTTCATCTACAACTTGTAAACTATAGGAAATTTTCTCAAGACGTTAGCTTAACTATTTCATCATTTTGGCACCTAACAACGCCAACATCAAACGGGTAATCGTAAATGCAAATATTTAACAACCAATAGAGTTACATGCGTGTACTTCACCATCATCATTAACCAAAGGTATAAGCGACAACTTGACGAAACTTCATATGCGTTTTAATTTTGCTTTTTGGTTTCCATTATAAGCGCAGGAAGTGCGTAATATTTGCTCTCACTGTTGTTGTGGAATTGGGGAAAACAAGCTTTTTCTTTGTGGTTATGTTTCCCTATTTCAATACACGAAGAACATGTTTACAACATAGTTAGCGTTAATTTAGGTTTGTTTCTGGCTTCTTCGCTTCTTTTTCACTTGAGCGATTTCCGTTCCTAAACGATTCCCGAGTGACGCTCAATTGTCTGTTTTTCTACCTTTTTGAAGTGAGGCCGTTCGTCTTTCTACAGAGGCCAGCCCATCATCTACTTTAATTTTCTTTTCACAACATTCTAGGAAATTGTCGTAATTTGAGGTTTTATTTTATTTTATTCTCCACTTACAACGAAATGCAACGACAACGAGAAAGAAAACAAAATTTAGAAATAACTGCACGTGATTTTATGGCATTACCATTAAGTATAATAAAAAAAATATATATGTACATATATAAGACAGACAATAACTTAGTTTGACATTATTTCTTCATAGCAGCAACACCAAATACCATTTTTTATTTTGTTTACTACGTACATAGTATGCTAATTTAGTGAAAACTATGATAGTGCTGGACTAAGCCGTAAGTTATAATTTTGTTTAAATTTTTTGTTATTCAAATTTAACATTTACTCGATCTCACCGTTTTGTAACTATTAAATATTGCCACTGGAAAAATAAACTAAATTTGTATGATCTGAAGTTTTATTAGTATTTCAGAAAATACTGAAAGAAACAATTAGAAAGTCATAGAAGTGTTTGTCAAGGATCGTCACAGTTACGGAAAGCGAAAAATACGAGTAATTTCGATTAGTTGCGAACTCAGCAATTAAAACTGTATGCAATTTTGATTGTAATTCCGATAATCAAATCGAAATTGTTTTAAATTTTAACTCCGATTTCCTTATCTGAGATGAAAATAAAATCAGATCTGATATGTTTTAACAGGCTTGATTCGGTTTCAAACAAAATTTGTAAATACCCTCGAAATATCTAATTTGTTCTGAGCATTTCTAAGTGTCTGATATTCCGAAAATAAGTCGTTTGCTGCATTTTCAACTTTAAAAATTTTGTAGCAAGAAAGGAAACTGCATCAGACTTCAATTCTATTCAAGTTGGGGCTAACGGGAATGAATAGAATTATACGTTCTGCATACTGGGGCAGTCCAATACTGAAGTCGGTTCGAGAAAAACTTGTGCATATAGTTCCCCTTGGCTCATATAGGGTTATTCGTTTAGTGGTTTCAAAACTGCCAGTCTGGCAAGGCTGTCAGCTGTTAAATACCTGTCATCTGAAGTGTTATTTATTTAGTGGAAGATCGACCATTTACGAATATGGATTGTTTAACAACCGAAGAACGTGAAAAATTGTTAAAACTTACTAGAAAAGTGGTGATTCAGACGTGGGCTCTCAATCGAACAACATTTTATTCAGTGATGAAGCTCATTTCTCACTCGGTGGCTGCGTCAACCAGCAAAATTGTCGCATATGCGGCTCGGAGAACCCACAAGTGATTGTGGAAAAGCCGTTGCATTCGGAAAATATGACTACTTGATGTGCATTATGGTCTGGAGGTGTCATTGAGGCGTATTTTTCGAAAACTACCTCAAAAAGATTCACTGCTGCCACCAATCCAGAAGCGATCATTTAAAAGACATTGTTTTTCGTACATAATGGCAAAGTCCAAACATTATTATGAAATAAAAGTTTCATCAAAATCATAGCTTTATGTGTGTGTTTATTTAACTTTACTTTTGAGACCGAAAAATAGATAACCCTATATATGTTGTGACACAGATTTATTCTTCTCTTCCCAGCTTTTAACGTTGACTACTCCGTTTGTCTAGATTTTATCGTCTTCAGATCAAAATTTGTTTAGCAGCTCTAAATACGGTGTACAGAGAACTGGATATATTTTGTTCTTTGGTGCTCCGTAATCCTCTGACATAAAGTGTGGCGCATAAGTAACGTTAACGGCGACTATATTGAATGCGTTCTTATGCATCATTTGGTTTTAACTCGTGAATCAATTGCATCTTATATGGGAAAAGATGTAACATATGTAAAATTCTTTGCAAAGACTGCCTAGACATCTCTAATTGCTGAGAACGTCGCTTGGTGGAAGTTTCGGAGTTTTCCTCAATACTTGCTTGCACTCGAGCAATGGCCACTTCATTTCGAACTGCACGAGGTCTTCCAGCACGCGGAAGATCACAGACAGCCCCTTGTTGCCCAACCAACCAGCCCCTTGTTGAACCAATCGGTAAATTGTTGGAGCGCTAGGAGCATTTCGAACTTGAAATAAAATTTCGATATGACCTGAATAATCGAATGCTGACTTTCAACGTAAAATTGGACAACATTGGTTCGTTGTTCTGTGCTGAACTTTTCCATCATAAATTTCTCAAGTATTATTTAGTTAACACTGTAAAGAGACGAAAAAAAAGACTTAAACAAAAAATGTATTCACTGATCAAATCTTAGCGTTACTTATGCCCCACCCTATAGAAGCATGCCGTTCCATCAGTTTTCTAGATGTAACCATTTATACTGTTCATATTTCGTCATTTGGAGATGGAGTTTTTTAGTCTGGGGTAATCTATGAGCTGAAGTGTATCCATTTTTTTTCTTATGTAGATCTATTGTAAGGCCGCACAATCTTTGAACATAAAACATAATTTCTGGAGCATCTATTATCTGGTGCAGAGTTCTTCCAGTTTTCCTGAAATGAACACTAAGCCAATCCAGATTTTATTATATGAAGATGGGTTTTTTCATCATAAAGGACTCTGGATTGGGTCAAAGGAAAATTGTATAGGTTCCTGTACATAACGCCTCCCAGAGCCTTCTAAGATATAACATAGACCCGATCCAATTCACCAGTTTCTTAGTCATTATGTCCGAAATTCGTCATATGAAAATAGTCTTCTTTGATGAAGAAATGGCCAACCTCATATACATTTCTGTAAATAACTCCACCCTAGTTTAGGATGTATACTACTCCACCAGTTTTCGAGACATAGCCTAAATTTCGTAATATGAAAATATAAATTTGTCGGTTATGAGGTATTCAATTGGGAAATCGGCGTTTGGAAAACTGGGTTTATCACTGCAACTAGCTCTTCCTGGAATATGTATGGTTTAAGACAGATATCAATGCCGCTCAATTAGATTTTTCAAACACAACTCCTGATTCTGCCCAAATTTTTTTAGTCACGGATTGTTCAGTCCTAAAAATAGACCCCTGAAAAACTGAATGTATACACACATATGTATATCTTCCAGGAGTACCATGACTATGATGCAGATTAATGCAGCTCTTCTAAGATACAACCACTTATGCTGCCGAGATTTCTTCATACCTAGATAGGGGACAATTATTAAATACTCCTGAGTGCAAACCTTCCTGAATTTTCTGTCGTATATCACGCATTGATGTCACACATCCAGTTTTCTTGAAATATTCGCTCATTTTGTCCACATTTCGTCATATAAAAATAGACTTTTGGTTAAGGTCAGTCTAAGTCTGAAAGTAGTCATAAGAAAACTGAATATACCTCCGCACATAAAATCTTCCACAGTTTTCTCTGGTAGAGTATAGATGTATTCTATTTTCTCAACTTTTTTCGTATGAATACTTATGAGATTTTTTTGATCAAGGTTTGTCTAATTCAATTTTAAAATATTAAAAAGTGTCCACTTAAATGACCTCATTTGCTCAAATATCGCGACATGTTTGCTTTTTCTCCAAAGTCACACATTATATTGGTGAATATTTGTCTGACACAGGACGGCAAAGTCATAAATTATATAATTTTATGGTTAAATATTGAAAATCGGACAAAAACTAATGTAGACATCATGTGAAGAGATGTCAACCTAAAACTTGTTGTTAACATTTTTATATGTTTTATACAGCCTTCATCCAATGTGCGTTATTGGATTTTTTTTAGCAACATTACATCGTCTGGCAGAAGCGATAATAATAGTAGAGCGGCCCCGAAATTAGTCGACCATATGTTTTAAGTTCCAAGGGGCCAGGTTGTTTAGTATTTTTAATCGAGCCTTCAAAAGTAAATGAACTCAGTGAATTTGTAAACATGGAAAAAATTTGTCACTGTTATGTAATTTAATAATTCCATTTGAATGGTCTCAGCCCAACCAATATTAAAGCCTAGCTAGATTCTACTCTGGAGGAGTCCATTCCTTCGTTTACGACCGTAAAATATTGAGTAGCAGAGCTTAAACGAGGCCGTACTACGAACACCGTAGTGGTCGACTTTGGTCGAATTGAGGTGTTCACGCCACTAGAAACGGTTACGAAAATCTACAAAATGGTATTGGATGATCGTCGACTGAAGGTGCGAGAGCAAACTAAAATGATAGGCATTTCAAAAGGTGCTATACATCATACATTGACCAAAGATTTGATACATGCCGCGCTTGCTTTCATGGAGATATTTTAGTAGAGTATTCGACCACCGTAGTGGTCGACCAGCTGAGGTGCCCTCGCCAGACGTGGTTAAGAAAATCCACACACTGGCATTGAATGATCGTTGGCTGAAAGTGCGTGGGCTAACTGAAATGATAGGCTTTTCAAAAAGTGTTATACATCGTATATTGAGCAAAAGTTTGAAGTTGGGCGACATGGATGCCGCGGTTGCTTTAATGAAGATGTTTCAGTAGAGTATTTAACGATGTTTCACCGCAATAAAACCAAATTTTTGCGTCGATTTATAACCGTGGAAAAGACATGGGTCCGCCATTTCACAACTGAGACAAAGGAACAGTCAAAGCGGTGGGGTGGAATGGGAGAATCGTGTCCAAAGAAGGCTAAGACGGTCCCATCTGCAGGCAAAGTCATGGCATCTTTTTTTTGGGATGCGCATTGAATTATTTTTATTGATTATCTTCAGAAAGGCACCACCATCGGCGAATATTAGGTTAATTTATTGCAGCGTTCAAGAAGAAGAAAGAATGTGTTGTTTCATCAAGACAATGCTCCAGTCCACACACCCACTATTGCGATGGCCACAATTAATGATTTAATGAGTTAAAGTTCGAATTACTTCATCATGCACCTTATTCAGCAGATTTAGCTCCCTCGGACTATTTTCTATTTCTAAACTGAAAATAGAAAATAGCTCTGTAGTAAAAACTATGCCATCAATCATCAATGAAGAGGTGGAGACTGTAGTTGATGACTACTTTAAGACGTTTGACAGTTCTTACAATAAACATGGTATAGAAGCTTTCGAATATCGTTGAGAAAAGTATATCGACCTAAAGGGAGATTATGTTGAAAAATTATAAAAAATGTCCCAACTTTATTGTGTCTTCTTTGTTAGGTCGGCTAGTTTTGGAACGAGCCTCCTAACCGTCCCGCTACCGTTTGAAGCATACCTTGTTTAAAGCATACCTTGTTCCCTATCACTCGCGTCACTTTTGTCTATTTTGCGCCAGTAGTTTTTCCAAGAAAATGTAAATATATGAATATTTATTATAAATATTTATAATTCTACACACAACGACATATGTATAAGGAATTATCTACCAGATTGTTAGTTAGTCCTGGGATTTCCAACATTTCCTAGTCCTTTCTTTTGGCATTCTTAGCTTCACCATCATTACCATACCTGCCTTCGTATCTAGAAAACAAGTGCGCATTGAAGTAACAGCGAAACGCAAAAAGCTTGTGCGTGTACTTACATTACAACAACAAATACATGCTTACAAGCTGGCAGCACAACAAAAACACAGCGCTCCGCACAATCAGTATTTGCTGCGTTGAATATGCTGTGTAGTAAAAGCACATTCGTAGAAGGATCGGTCGACCTACTACTCGTTCGGTCGCCTATATTAAATGCGCGTTGTTCAGTGGTTGCTGACGCTGTCGTCACGGAATGCGCGCTGCATTTGTGGCACATGCGTGCGCAAAGCAGGGGTATGAATGAACGCTAATGCTTTTGTGGACACATTAGATGAAAACCTCCGAAATGTATGCGAGTGTTTCCAATTTCAAGCAAATACGAGTGCGAGTACTACTCTAGCGCAACCCAGAAACAAAAGTAGGTCACATTAACGCAATGAGCTCATTTTGTTGTTTAATAACGTCATACAACAACAATGGTTTTTCGTTGTTGTTGCTGCTGCTGCCATTGTATGTGGCAACAACAACGAGTAGAGACATTAATAAAACGCACTTTACGCACCGAAACGCACAAAACTCAGCAAAATACGCAATATTTTTCTTGTGTAAATTTTTTTTTGTGGGCCCTTCAGTCAGAAATTTTCATTAAATTTAGAAGTATGGCCGGTCCTCTTCGTCTTTTCGGTTTTATCTCTTGGGGAGGAAAAATATAATTTATGCATTTTTGTGTGTTTCTTCTCGTGTAGAGAGGAGGTTTGTTGTGTTTCAGCCTCTGGATTTAAGTTTCGCATGTGTGGCAGCACTCATGAGTGTCGGTCATGGCAAGCCGAGACCCACACACACACACACACACGCTTACAGAGAGCTCATACGGTGCGTAACAATTTGCTGTTTGTGGAATTAATAGCAGTACAAGCGCGTAGTGCATTTTTGTACTTTAATTAACAGTAATGTGAGTGATATGTTTTGGGAAAAGATTCTCTTTTTTTCGAATGTACTCGTACATGTTTGATAATACTGGAGAAAATTATTAATGATGTAATTACCATATAAATAATTGAAAGCATAATTATGAGCAGAGAAAGGGAGGCGGGAATGCAATAACAATTGAAAATTTTATGAAATTGTAAAATTAAACAGTATGATAATTGAATAATTAAACAATTGGAAAATTGTGAAACTGAGCAATTGCATTATATAACAATTGATTAATTTAAACAGCGTGTGAATAATTGGTTTTTGAATTGAACTGTTAGAACTACAATCTGTTCCTAGTAGGTGCCATCGCCGAAACGAAATAACACCGGCAAATAATTACACTAGTCAACAGGGTTTTGGACTGGAGCAGCCAAATATCTTTCCTAGAATAATTTCGTGGGCTGAAATCGGAGCTGTAATTGGTTTTTCTCTATCACGTCAGGTTTTCGAGATACAACAAAAAAATTTTTTTATTCGTTTACATAAAAAATCATTAGTTTGTTTAAAAATGAATGAATTTTCAAAAGTGATTGGCTTTATTTGAACGTCGTTTGTATTTTGTTAGTTCGATTTCACATATTAGAGTCCAGCAATAGTCTCCCAGCATGCTTTTGTTCCCAAATCCTTGAAAATTACTTTCAATTTTCATTAAATCTTGCTGAGCACGCTCTCCTTGTTCGTCGCTCACCGCACCTATAGGTTTTGTGGAAAAAAAATCTAAATGCGAATGAAGAAAATGAATTTTGAGTAGCATTTGTGCACTTAATTCGTGATAATTTTTCAATAATTCAGCTACAATTTGTCGGTAGTTTTCACTTTTATTTCACAAAACAAATGTTCACGATTCTCTTGAAAGATTTCCAGGGTGTATATTCTTTCTCCAATAAACGTTATGAAAAATTGTCATCATTCATTCAAAATTGTCGTCATAGCTTCCTGATCTGAAGGCCAACAAATATGCTTTCTTTGATTTTAGCATATGCAATTTTAGGAAAAACCACTAACAAACATTTCAATGCTGCACCATCTTTGTTCAGAGCCTTGACAAAATTCTTAAAAAGACCCAATTTTTTGTGTAGCGGGGAAAGAAGAACGCCATTTGAATCCATTAATAGTTTATTTGAAATGTTTTGTTTTCCTGGTGAATACTCAGTTCTTTTTAGCCACTCTGTTCTGACGTAATGATGACATGTAGCGCGACTATCCCATAGACAAAGGAAACAACAATATTTTGTGAAATCTCCTTGCATACCAGTCAACAAACCAATGTCCTGAAGCAGATTAATTTACAGTTATTTACGATGGTTTATACTGTATACACAAAGAAATTCAAATTATACATCTTAAGGTCACCACAGATCTTCCATTTATTGTCGTTGTATTTAAGTAATGTCAAAATTTTAGTCAAATTTTGCCATTTTAGTCATTGATTCGCAATTTTCCTTTGTATTAACGGCATCGGCAATTGGTATGGATGGGTTTTCATTCCCATTATGCAAAAGAAGAGCCTTTAAACTGCACTTAGAGCCATTAATAAATAATCTCCATTCTGTTTTGTCACATGGCTGGTTCATTTTTTGAAATAAACCATCAACATCAGTACAGTATAGAGCAAAGTGGTTCTTTTCAAAATATGCAGCTAATTCCAAGCTTCTATTTCTGTAGATTGTTACTTTTATCCCAACTGCAAAAGGTTTCCACTGCTGCATGCGTGAAGGTAGTAATTTTGCGTCTTGTCTCGTTAAATGTAAATCCCGAATTAGATCGTTCAGCTCAAATTGAGTCACTAAATGGCGTTCATCATCAGCCTGATACAAACTACCACTGCTGGCGGAAGATCTTTCGGACTCACTGCTCGTAGCACAGGGAATGACTGGTTATGGATCATTTGGTGGACGTTGAACTGCTTTGGAAAGCGATGGGACATTCGCGTAATCAATCAATTGCCGTAATTTACATAAGTCTCGCCGTAAGGTCTTACTCATGGTGTACCATCACACATGGGACTGATTTTTATTTCTTTTACTTTGTATCTTTCCTTTCTTTTTTTTGCGGCAGCCAGCGCCTCTTTGGGGTACTCAAACTAATTCCGAGAGGATCAGTCAAAGTACGTTTGAGATAAGAAGCAAGTCCCCTTGGAAAATTTCCTCAGGGCTTGCTTCCTCTCTCAGCCGAAGTACCTTTGAAGTCGCTGGTATGAAGAGAGTTTCATCCCGGTTAGGAGTGAGGCCTATCTAGACACCTCAGATAGACGAAGAACAGTGTTTTCCAAGTTCTCGCATTACCTTCAGCAGACCCTGAAGCAACGCAAAATCACTGAAAACACATGTTCGGGCAGCCACAGCCAGCACAATGCTCCCACAGGGGTCCTACGCCACGACCAGGCAAGAACAAAATGTTGCTGAGGCCCCTGGTCTCCCGTGCTACCAGAATACCAGAGTTTTGCAGACAACGGCTACTCCAGTTTTGCTATATCATACCTCGCATGGAACTGATCGTCCATCGTATACGCCATAAATTTTCAAGGTCGGAGAGAAAATATCGACACAATAGTAAATGTCATGCTCTTCTAGTCCATCTACCATATCTATCTCTCATTCGCGTAATTAATCAAGCAACTGTGTTTATTTACATGAGTCTCGCCGTAAGGCCTTACTCATGGTATGCCATCACACATGGGACTGTTTTCTATAATTCTTTTCTTGGTTATAATTCTTTTCTTCTTGCGGCAGCCAGTGCCCCTTGGAGGTACTCAAACTAATCCCGAAAGGATTAGTCGAAGTACCTTTGAGATAAGAAGCAAGTCCCCTTGGAAAATTTCCTCAGGGCTTGCTTCCTCTCTCAGCCAAAGTACCTTTGAAGTCACTGATATGAAGAGAGCTTCATCCCGGTTAGGAGTGAAACCTATTTAGACACCTCAGATAGACGAAGAATAGTGTTTTCCAAGCTTCTGCCTTCCTTCAGCAAGCAACCTGAAGCAACGCAAAAGCATCGAAAACACATGTTCGGGCAACCACAGCCAGCACGATGCTCTCACAAGGGGTCCAACGCCATCGGCCATGAAGGAACAATGTTCCTTGGGCCCCTGGTCACCCGTGCTACCAGAAGAGAAGAACCCTCTGGTCTGGGTTTCGCAGACAAGCTACTCCAGTTTTGCTTTATCATATCTCGCATGGAACTGGTAATCCATTATCTACGGCATAGATTTTCAATGTCCGAGGAGAGAATATCAACACAGCAAATTAATGTCATGCTCCTCTAGTCTATTAACCACATCTCGCCACGAAGGAACTCCTTGGTCGTACGACTATTAAAACGGAAAAGATAAATCTTCTGATATCTCCCGACGGCTTCTCTATGTCCGCTCCTGTTACCAGGGTGTGTAATTATCTTGTTAAACTATGACTCTCCCCTTTACTTGGTTCTCGAAAAATGAGTTCCAAGATCGGTTTGATATTATATTATAGGTGGATCCCAAGACATAATCCACCTGTTCCTAGGGCGCCTGGCACAAGGCCACACTACTTTGTTTTTTATGCAAAGCATCATCCTTTGCCTGCTTAATTACAGGATCGGGTAGAGAGGCTTTGCGTTTTAGGGGTAAGCGGTACAAAGCATGCTAGGAAACACCCGCTTACCCACTATCATTCGCGTAAGTAATATTTTTTTTTTTTGATTTTCCATATTGAATGCAGCAACTTTTGTTAAACAGAAATAACAATCGGTTTGGTGGTTAGTTGACTCTCGCCAAAGTACTGGAATTGAAAAACCGAAAAATATCTTCTTGCTATTTGATTACTTGTATAAAACAGTTCTGCAACTATTGCAAAATTTTGTCGGTGTTCACGGTTTGTTCAAATTGAAATGTGCATATTTTAATGATTCTGATATTGCGTATCCTTTTTTGCCAACCAAATATTCACCACACATAAAGCAAAAAAAGCTTGAATCAGTAACACACGATCTCCCTGACATGCTTAAACGCCAGCATGCGGTACAAAAATGAACAAGACGGGATAGCCCAATTTTTATGCCAGCTTCAAATTCAGCGTTAAAAAAACATGCTTCGTTTCTGCAGTCAATTTTTTCACAAATTTGTAGACCAGTGTATTTTGTAAAAGTTTCTTCCGTCAGCATACAACAATATTTTATTATTCTGGGCCTGTTTAAAGCTTTTGCAATATGCGTCAGAAGTCTAAAACAAATGCCAGAAATCTGAAAACATTTCATCTTCTAGGCCTAGGCCTATTATTGGGCAAGATCATTCCACCACCGGCAATGCGAAAGAATGCTACGCACGTACATACATAGGTCTAATTGAGCACCACCATAAGGGCCGACAGAGACGCACTTTGTCACATTTTAACAATCCGGAAAAAGCTTTAGTATCCCACACAATGTGCGGTAGTGGCGCTGCCATTGTTATCGGCAAACAAATGTTGTGTTTGTACAAATGTATGCATGGATTCAACGGCGCGATGGACTCAGTGCGTATCAGTCTATGTGTCCGTCCGCCCCTCCGTCCTACCGTCTGACTGTGCATGTTTTTTTTTCTCGTTTTTAGCGTTTTCTTTTTGCTCTGTTCGTGTAATTGCGTGTGCGCGTGTTTGTGTACGCAGCTATGTAAAGTGCGTGCGTGTAAGTAAAGTTTATATTTATGTATAGGTATACAATTTGAAATACAAAATACAAATACAAATCGGCCTATGAAATGATTGCTTCACCATAGGGTTTAAAAATATTCGATTTGTTGTTGTTGTTATTTTGTTATTCTCTCGTCTGCTCCAACCATTAGAGTGTGAATATCAGCATAACAACCTTGCAGCCGCACACACACACACATATATTTGAACAGCTGTGATTAATGAATATAGCTGCGATTGGAACACGGTCTTAACGAATGGGACTGATCAACGTTTTTAATGTTTGATAATAAACTAAGTACATTTATTTTTCGTACTTGTATCATTATTGTGCAGTTCCTAAATTTTAGTTTAATTTCAATTCAACTACAGTTGAACTTCTTTAACTCGAATCACCATTATCCTAAAATAAAATCCGACTTATGGAGAATTCGAGGAGATTTCGAGTTATGGAATTGCATACATATACTGTACATTTGTTAATTTGTAGTCTTAAGAAAACACACGCCCTGCATTAAACTTCAATCAGTTTTATTTTAGACATACATACATACACAGATATATTTATTTAAAATATGTTGTTATTTTTTGCTGAATGGGTTCTTTTTTGTCGTGAGTATGTAGTAACTCTATTTTATTTAGCGCTTTATAGTGCTCATCGTTTGTATTTTCATTTGTTTGTAAATACAAGTATAAATTGTTTAAGGAATCCTCCACAGTTTTTCTAGATGGTTTTCTAATAACTTCTTCTACTGAACCCTCCTCATCACTATCTGATAAGCTTTCAGTATGAGTTATTAAATGGTTAGAGCACTGTTGGACTATATCGTCATCTGTAGGATAACTTGATATAACAACATAATCATCAACTTCAATGTAATCGAGAAGAGTCCCATTGAAAGTTATATGATTCAAACTTAGCCAGGCTTCATAGTTCGCTTCCACAAAGTTGAGATCTTCATTAGGATTGCTTAAGAACATTAAAGGTATGTCATCCTCTTCGAGAAAAATTCGACATACAGAAGCTTGTACCATCATTTTTATTTAAGTTATGGAGAAATTCAAGTTATGGAAGTTCGAGTTATGGAAGCAAAACTAAAGGGAATTCACCACATAAGCGCTCTTGACACTAGATTTGCTTCGACTTAAAAAAGATTTTAACTTATAGAAGTTCGAGTTATAGAAGTTCAACTGTGTATGGGAGATTAATATGATATATGAGTGTAGCTGTTACTATCGAAAGCCACCGCCAGCTCTTCCGATTTGTATTTAATTGACTTATAACGGATAAGTGCTGGTAATATTCAACTTCGATATGAGTAGTGTGATGATATCGGGCCCCAAAGTTGCTAAGGTATCGCCAAGTGTGTGAAAAATAACGCCTCAAATCCCAAAGACACCATGTCGATTTAATACAATTATAGAACCTTTTAAAAACTTGTGGGGTTAGCTTCATAAAACAAATGCAATAATATTGTCTGTTTAGGATACATTCGATGGTATTCTGATGGTCTGTTTCTTTATCTCGAACAAAAAGCGTTGGTTTACTACTGTTGAACGTAGTTAATCCTTCCTTCCCATGAATTGAAAAATGCATTTTGTAATTTAAAGTATGAATTATCAATTATAAATTGAATTGAAAAATGAATTCGATAAAGTCAAGTAAATTACGAGTTCTAAATTACGAATTAAATTGAATTTTTGAATTGAATTGCTTTTAATTAAATTGTATTGTTTTGTATTAACGTTGCTCTATATCAAGTCATACTGAGTTAAGTTGAATCGCTTGTACCAAATAATTTGTAAATATTGTAAGTTGTAAAAATTAACTATTCTATTTGCTTGTGTAAAGGCCCCTTCAAACAAACATGTAACCATAAAAACCCCCATTTTGTTACGCCCATATGGCAACCCGGCCGGGCACTGAGGGCTTGTAATCTTTTTCCGACAGCCGCCAATCGGACCACTTCGCCAGCCACCCTCATACATACGAATAAAACTCTATAATAATGTAAGTTAACCGTTATCTTTTCCTCATCTCCAATACGAAACCCCCTCATAAGTATACACATCCGGCTAAGAAGCTTAGTTCTTCCACAAAACCTCCAATCTCTCACGGAACCTAAGTTCCTAATTAAATCTTCAGACCAAATCTGACAGATTTACATACTAGCATTTGCATCGACATTTGCATTTTACAACTACAAAATTTGTTCACAGATTTAGATGGATTTGGTACCGTCCATAAAAAAGCTAGTAAACAGGCATTGGAAAGGCACCTAATGTTCCGTAGGATTAAAAGTTACACGCTTTCTATTCTTGACTGCATTCTACAATATTGGGGATGGACATTAATGACATTGCATATGCTTTGTTCGGTCTCTGCATATTTGAAGGTTTGACAAATGGAATGACAAACTTGTATACTAAGTTGCCATCGTATGAAGCAGGAAAAAAATGTTTTTCCGAAACAATTTTAAATTAAACATATTATGTTCCCTAAGAAATTGGCTTTCGAATAGTTCATATTAACATGTTTTCTTTGTTAGGGATTATAAATGGGAGTTATAAAGTTTAAGTAACTTTATGAACGTAGTTCTGAAATTGGTTCAAAAATGATTTCTAGGAAGTGGTAAATACGTTTGAATTGCATTTTTAGAGGTGGTGAAAATATAATTCTATCGGAATAACTTCCATTATTTTGCTGAGAAGTAATTCTGAGCAAAATCAACTTATGGTAATTCAAATTATCAATCAAATATCAAATTGCGCTGTCTGGTTGAAATCACATTAAGTTGGAAAGAATTTGCATTCTGAGAAAAAGAAAACTATTTTCGTTTACTTGGCGTTGGAATTAGTAGTTGCTCCAATATTTTGATGGAAATTATAGGCGTTGGAGAAAATTTGTATGAGTTGCTGTCATACTGTCACATTAAGTTGGAAGAAATTCTCATTTTCAGAAAAAAAACTATTTTTGTTTATTTGGCGTTGACATTAGTAGTCGTTCCAATATTTTGATGGAAATTATAGGTGTTTTGGAGAAGATTTGTATGAGTTGCTGTTGTTATTAGGCGGCAACTGATACAGACATTCTTATCTATTATAGACACATCGAAAATAGCTTAAAGTTTGGTCTTCAGCCTTCTGCAATTCTTTACATTAGATTTTGACAGTACTCGTATTTCAAAAGTCTAGTCCTTCCAACGGAGTTTTGATCTCCCTCTAAGCGCCGCTATTAGATATCGTTGTCATAAACTTTTCGTTTTGGATTTGTGGATCAATTCAGGCAATATGAGCCATTTGCTGTATTTTAATGCACTTGACCACATTCATAACTTTATATAACTCGTACAGCTCACTGTTCATGTCATACCGATACCGTCCGTTAACGACGATGAGCCCATATAGAGGATTATCTATTTAGTGGTTTGAACAAGGCTTAGAAACTATCAGATAATAATATAATAATATTGATCTTTTCGAACATTTTGTAATGAACTGGATGTATTTTTTTTTTTTTTTTTTTTTTTTGATGGTACATTTTTGCTGGCAACCTCTTTCTTCAGCATGGATGATACATTGAAGAAACCTGTGTTAATATATTTGTATAGTTGTCGTTATTCTTTATACATATTTTTTCCAGGCTTTGTGGCTTCATATTTTTAATTGCAATTACGAAATTACAAATATCGCATCAACATTGTTTTTTTTTTTTTGTGTCTTTCGCCTTTTATAGAAATATTATAAATGGAATGACACCAACACAAATGATGTAATTGTTGAAAACTAAACATCAGCTGCTTAGAAATCTGATCAAATGTCAACCAGCACAACTATGGGCAGTTCAGCTCGTTGTTTCCTCTAGAAGTCGTTCAATTTTTTAACAATCTGAATGAGCTATTACGCAAATATTAGCTGTTTGTGTGAAGAGTGAGGAAAAACAAAGAATGTAAATAAGAATGACAGTGTATAAGCCAAGTGATTGTTTCCATTGACAGCAATAAAAGTTTAAATGACAACGTTGTCACCATGATTACGTTCCTACACTAAAAGGAAATATGCTATAAATTTCCGAAAATTTAGTGCCTGCCCAAATTTTTGTATGTTTCTTCCCATATTAGGCCTGAACTCGCCTATAGAAAAATGGTTATTTTCAAATTTTTTCAGCAATTTTCATAAATATATTCTTTAACTAAAAGTAATGTACGGTGGTAGTTGATAGATAGGAAAATGGATTGTATACCTGCTAAAAAAAATAATAATTTTGGGGATATGAAAAATCGCCAAAAAGAAAACCTATTTTTTACATCAACCAAATAATTTTCATACAAATTTGCGTTAAATTTCGTATGAATGTATCATCCGTAACTATCGATACTTTTCACAACGTCTCTATATGCGGTATTTCAAAATGAATAATGGTCCAAAAATATAATATGTACTTCAGGTTAATTTTTGCTTTTCTACACAATATATATGTATATACATTAAAACATCAACTTATTTACAAATTAAAAAATTTAAAATAAAAACATGAATTGAAAAAAATTGAATGAATTTTCTGAAAAAAATTTTGCTCGCTCTGTCGACATCCGTACCTTTTTATTTAGATAACAACTGATAAAAAAAAAAACAATTTCCAAATAAAAATCACTCTTTTGCATATCATATCTTTTTCTACGCTTACTCAAAACAAAAAAAAAAAAAACGCAAAAAAGAATTTATGGAAAAAATCGCTCTTTTGCATATCATATCTTTATATTTGCCAAAAAAAAAAAATCAGATAAAAGTCACTCTTTTGCATACCATATCTTATCTACGTTTAAAAGAAGTTTGTTTTAATCAAAAAAAGAAATTTCAAAAAAATCGCTCTTTTGCATATCATATCTTTATATTTATCAAAAAAAAAAAAAAAAACAACAATTTTTAAACTAAAAAAACACTTAAAAAAAGTTTGTTTTAATTAAAACAAAAAAAAAAAAACAGTTTTTAAATAAAAATCACTCTTTTGCATATCATATCTTTATCTACGCTTAAAACGTCGAATAAAAATCAGTCGAATTTTATCTACCCAGTTATCTATAAACTGGGTAGATAAAAAAAAATTAGGTAAGTAAATAACAATTATTAATAACTAACTAAAAAATTATAAAATAAATAAAATAAACAATAAAACCTTAAATAGATAAAAATCACGCGACTTCTATTTGATTTTTTATGTCTCTGGTGTTTAATTCAATTTCAGATTTCTACCCTGTTGTGCGAGATAAAGAATTTCCTCCCGGTAGATAGAGTAAATAAAATTCTAGAGGCTAGAAATTTGATAGAAAAAAAAATCACATTTCTTAATTGAATGAATTCCCCAAAAAATGCATTTGTAATAAACTGAAAAAAGTAGAATCGGGGGGCTTTTATTTGAATTTTTTGTATTTGTTTACGGCGTTTTGTTTAATTTTAAACATATCCCCGATTTTTGTGAGACGATTGATAGAATTTGATACGCAAAAAAGAACAAAACAAAAAATATGGATACAGAGAAAACAAAAAAATTCTAGATTCTAGAAATTTGGTGGAAAAGAGGATCCTAATACCAATTATATTCCTTAATTGAATGCAGACCTCCAATCAATTCATTTGTATTGAGTTGGAACACAATTTCAAAAAAGACGTGAAATGATGAATGTGATATATATAAAAGGATGAAGAAGTTGATACATTGAAAGGACCACAAAATATAATCTTACGATAAATAACCCAGAGGTTTTGGAAAATTTTTCAAATTTAATTTGCTCGATTTTTCAGTGAAATTGTAAAGGAAGCCATTTCGTCATTTTGAGTTTAAAAATTTTACGAATAATTCTATGCCCAAAAACATCATACGATCGTTTATATGTGGAAAAGAAAAATTAAATTAACTACGCTTTTTTTTGGCTTGGAAATATTGCCACGGCTCTACTGTTCGAAAATTGGTATTGATATTTTTCTAAAATTTGTAACGTTTGTTAATTAATTAAAAACCAGGTACGATAGCAGTTCATGGCAATGAGAAGCAATTGCTCCAGATTGTGAAGGTTTAATTTACAATAATTTATTAAGTGTAAAGAATAAGCTATTCCACTGGATAAACAATATAAGTAAGTCAATGTATTGTATTATGGTACAGGTCTAACTGTGAGCGTGGCTGTTGAAACGTATTGCTAAAGTTCGACAGGGCCGTAGTGTGGTCCATAGTGTCGCGGCTCTTTGTTAAAGTAGTTACCTTGGCGAAAATCATCTCTTTAGGCACAAAATAACAACCGTACCTTTAATTAGAGGGTACCATTAAAAAATATATGAACTGCCACCGTCTCCTTACGCGTCTTTCAGATTCCACCTCACATTGCTGTATTAAAGAATAAATGGTAGTTGCAATTAAATTATTATTAAATAATAAATTATAAAAAGTTTAGTCAAATTAGGAAAAAGTTGACTTTTTGCAGATGTTGGTTTAGTTAAAGTTAGGCATAGATCTTTGTCACAGGACGAACTATTTCTACTTGAAACAACTACGGACCATAATATCTCTGACGAGGCGCGCCCTAGTCAAATAAGAGGGAGAATATGTCGAAAATGAACTTTTCTCCTATATAATACAATATATCGACCTACTAAAGTTTTCCAACGATAATTGTATTTTTTCGTAACATTCAACAACCACGCCCTGTTAAGGCAGTAGCTTACAAATGTAAAGGGTGTCGCAACAAGAACGCAAGATTTAAATTTGGCGCCATTCGAGGTGTCATTGTTTGACATTTGAACAATTGTTATTGTTTGCTAGTAGAAGGTACGAGGTTAGTAAAAATGGAGCGCTACACGAATGAACAAAGCATTCTCATTGTGAAATTGTTTTACCAAAATGGTGAAAGTTCGCAAATTGCGATCAATTTGGGGTCACAATAATGCTCCAAAAGAGTCAACTATAAAGAGATTAATGGATAAATTTGCCAAGACTGAGTCTGTTAGTGATGTAAAGACAACAACGCGCCTTCCACCGGGTCGATCGACCGGAAATGTCGCAGCTGTACAGCAGCAGCAATTCGACACCGAGCTCAGCAAATTGGTGTCTCCAAATCCACTATGCAGCGAATTTTGACGAAAAATTTGCATCTTCATGCATACAAAGTTCAATTGACTCAGGAATTGAAGCCAGCTGACCATGGATAGCAAACGGAGTTCGTTAATTGGGTATTGGAGAGACAACAAGAAAATGCTGATTTTGCCGATAAAATCATCATCAGTGACGAGACCCATTTCCATCTTGATGGCTTCGTCAATAGACAAAATTGTCGCATTTGGGTTGAGGAGAATCCTCGAGTGATTCACGAGAGGCAAATGCATCCTCAACGTGTCACTGTATGGTGTGGATTTTGGGCTGGAGGAATCATTGGACCTTTTTTTATGAAAATGAGGCGTGTCAAGCGCAAACAGTCAATGGTGTTCGGTATCGTGAAATGATAACCAGTTTTTTCGTGCCTAGAATTGAAGAAATGAATGTGGAGGGCATGTGGTTTCAACAAGACGGCGCCACATGTCATACAGCCAGAGAAACAATGTCTGTGTTTTGTTTAAAATTTAAATCTTGCGTTCTTGTTGGGATACCCTTTATATAAATTTGAGTGGTTCCCTATCCCAGTGACCAATTACAGCCCTACATTTTTTTCATAAATAAATGATAAAATTGTTAGAATAATCCTGCTTCTCCTAAGGTGACTTTTGCCTTGACATGGGCAAGTTTTTTTCCACACTGGACCGATTTCGTCCATTTGTGATGCCTGTGGTTCGTAGTGTGGCGAACAGTGAACCAATTCTGCACCACTAAGTGCGCTAGTCTCACACATAACATGCATTGAAACATGCGCAAAGTTTTTTTTAGTAAGAATAAGTATTTTTTTAATATTTTGCAATAACCGCGCTAATAATTATGGTAGTTCTTCTAATGGAACATGATTTGAGATCGTTCTTTTTCGTATACGAGGTGTGTTTAAAAAATAAGGTATGTTTTGAAATTTTCAGGGGCTACGTACATTCGCCTTTCGATTATTATTTTTTTTTATGTTTTTACACTCGAAGATATGTTGACGGTTTTATCCATATAGCATGTTTAGTTTGTTTGTGAGAGGCATAAATAAAACAAGTGGTTTGCGTGTTCGGCGATTTAGTTTTTATCTCTTCAATCGTCGCAAAACGCCGTCCTTTCATGGGTCTCTTCAATCTTGGGAACAGGAAAAAGTCGCAGGATTCCAAATCTGATGAATACGGTGGCTGAGGAATGACAGCGGTGTTGTTTTTGGTCAAATAAGTGAGTGAGTGAACAGGTGCGTTATCATGATGCATAAGCCATGAGTTTTTGTCCACAATTCCGGGCGGCACGCAAACGGCGCATAACTTCAAGGTAATACTCCTTGCTTACCGTATGACCTTGTGGTAAGAACTTCTGATGCACTACGCCATGGTAATCGAAAAAAACGGTGAGCAAAACTTTGACATTTGATCGAACTGGACGTGCTTTTTTTGGTCTTGGTTCTCCTGGACTCTTCCATTGGGAGGATTGAGCTTTGGTTTCGATGTCATAACCATATACCCATGATTCGTCACTAGTTATGACCCTTTTAACCAAATCTGGATTATCGTTGACGTCATTCAACAATTTCTGAGCGACGCTCATGCTACGTTGTTTTTGGTCAAAATTCATCAACTCTGGAACGAACTTCGCAGCCGCACGCTTCATGCCCAAAATGTCCGAAAAGATTGTATGGCATGAGCCAACCGATATGCCGACATCCTCAGCAATTTCTCTAATTGTGATTCAATGATTCTTCATAGCAATTTTCTTCATTTTCTTAACATTTTCATCGGTTGTTGATGTGCTGGGGCGTCCAGAGCGAGCGTCGTCATTCGCTTCTTCTCGACCTTCTGTGAAAAGCTTGTACCACTTGTAAAAACACTCAAGTGTTTTTGAGCAAGTTTTTTGATCCATTTTTTTTAAAAGCAGAAAATCGCCAAACACGCAAAACACTTGTCTTATTTATGTCTCTCACAAACAAACTAAACATGCTATATGAATAAAATCGTCAACATATCTTCCAGACGAGTGTACCAACATAAAAAAAATAATAATGGAAAGTCCAGTGTACATAGCCCGCGAAATTTGAAAATTCACCTTTTTGAACACACCTCGTAAACGGTTTAAGGTAAGGTAATGCGTTAGACCCATCATTGGGGCAAATTTCCGCTACAATCCTTCAGGCAATAACGAATATAATGTCACACATGCCTCACGGAATGTGGAAATCATTTAAGTTCAGTTTTTTTTTTAAATAAATTTAGAAAAATTTGTTTATTAAATTCGCATTATTTTCCAAACGAATAAAAAATATCATTTTTTGAGTTAAACAAATTTTTTATGTTTCTTTCTTACCAGCCACTCTGTGCTTGTTGTTAGTACCATCTCGTCGTCATGTCGTAGGTCATAGAAATATGTATATCGTAAATAAACCTAATGAATATCGGTGAAAAATTTAGAAAAACCTCAAATTTTTCATCCAGAAATCTGGAAACTCTCATATTTTCCCTTAAAATTAATTTATTTTTTCACCAATAAATCCACTTTAAAACGCTATCAAATTTCCCCAAACAGTTTCTGAGGTAAGGCACTTGCAATTTTGGGTTTGAGGTATCTTAATTATTATTATGATGGATTCCTTATTAAAATTGAACTTTACTAAATGCATAACTATGCTTTTTTGACATTTTTTGAATTTTGCATAAGCTTGTTTCTACGTTTTAACGTTTTTCCCCCTTTTCTTTGTGGTCATTTAGCACACTCTTTTTTTTTTTGGCGGCTACTGGCAACTGCTGTCGAGCTATATAGTTGAATAAATTAATTGTGCATTTCAGTTTGAACACTTTTTAAATGTCGCCAAAAAAATATTCATAATGGCCATCCCACTTTAAAGCGAATGTCATCCTAACGCCCTGCCAGTCGCGGGTTCTAACATTTTTGTACTCTACTGTGAGTTTCTAACAACTTCATGTTTGTGCGGGAGACGAGAGGAATAAAGCTGCCTTAATTAATCTGCTGAAGCTGGTGATAATGATGATGATGAAGATGATAATGATGACGATGATGAGGATGATTCGAAATTGTTGGTGTCATAATACACGCATATTGCGTATACGCCTGAATATGCGTATTTGCGAGCG
>JAHXMU010000131.1:1531981-1632620 GCA_019455685.1 Philornis downsi | reverse complement strand
AGTGCGTTACTGCATCGTCGTGTGCGTTTTTATTTCAGATTCTTTTTTGATTAATAAAAAAAAGCGAACAAAAAAACTTTTAGTATTTCATTCTTGGTATTTGTTAGGCTGACATAAGCTTTTTTCCGAAATAGAGAAAAGAGCATAAACGAATAAATTGTGCGTTAGACTCTAAAGTGTGTTTTTTGCATTTAAATTCTATATTTTTTTGTGGGCCTATATGTTGTTGCTATTGTTGTTGTCTACGCGCTGCTTTTTTATTTTTTGTATGCTTCCTCTTGCGGTTATTGTGTAAGATCATGTGGTTGCTACTTTGAGTTAGTTTTGCCATAATATTTGTACTCGTTTCTTTCAAAGAATTTTAATTGAAACCAATAAAAATGGAGGCCTTTCTCTTTGTTGAAGAAAAAAATTTAATTTTCTAATGAAAAAAAATTGGCATATTTGTGTCTACATTACTTACATTTGCATCAGCGACTCCAATTCGTTCTGAGCTACGCTTAAAACCAGTATAGGAATTTCACTTAAGTGCGCTGACTTACATTTCCCTTCACCTTCTAAATTAATGGTCTGAATGCCATGAAATTTTCACAGGAGGGAATGATGGACTATTTTAGGTCTTGATTAGACAAAGAGGCGTGGTAGCCCGCATATAAATAACAGTTTTGTTAGACTACACAATTTTTAATTAAAATTCGAAGAATTCCAATTGAAATTCAAAAATTCTATATGAAATTCGAAACACATCAATTAAAAATCAAAATTTCCATTTGAAATTAAAAATAAATCAATTGAAAATCAAAATTTCCATTTGAAATTCAAAAGACATCAATTGAAAATCAAAATTTCCATTTGAAATTCAAAAGACGTCAATTGAAATTCAAAAGACATCAATTGAAATTCAAAAATTCCATTTGAAATTCGAAAGACATCAATTAAAATTCAAAAAACGCCAGTTTAAATTCAAAAGACATCAATTGAAATTCGAAACACATCAATTGGAATTCAAAACTCATCAATTGAAATTCAAAAGACATCAATTGAAACTCAAAACACATTTTTATTAAGTATTTTTTTTTTTTAACTTATATTGAGCAGATTAAATCTAATAGATGAATTGTTGCATATTATAATTTACTTATAATGGCCCGGAAGGCTTTAAATTAGAACCCAAAATAAAATAAATATATAAATAAATGCGATTTGATACAAATTCTCATAACATCGAGCCGTTTCAAAAAGTTCCTTCTGGCGGTCAAAATAATTGACCAATCGTCATAAAAGTTTAATACAGGGTGTCCGTCGGGAGGGTGTACTACTTTGTTTGTTTATAAATTTTGATTAAATGAAAGAGAACGGATCTTATATTGATAAATGTTTTATTTAATGTCGACAATTACGTATGGAATCAGATAAATGTCCGCCTCTGTTAGCCTCACAAATGCGAGCCCTTTTGAGCACATTTTTCATTACATTCTCACACAGTCCACGCGGTATTTCATTAATTACATCACGAATATCTGGTTTGAGTTGCTCAAGCGTTTCTGGTTTGTTTGCATAAAGCTTGCTTTTCAGATATCCCCACAAAAAGAAGTCCGGAGCAGTCAAATCAGGCGACCATGGTGGCCAATCAACATCACAATTTCTTGAAATAACTTGTCGTGGAAAGAGGTCTCGCAGTAATTCCATTGTAATCCTGGCACTGTCTTGTTGATGCCACATGTTAATCAAGCCCAAAGCATGCAATTGTGGCATGCAGTCATATCACGATATCGCTTCCTATTGACAGTTACCGTTATGCCGTTTTCAGTTTCAAAGAAGTAAACTCCAATGATTCCTCCTGACCAAATTGCACACTAGACTGTCACTTTTAAAGGATGCAAAGGTGACTGATGAATAATTTGGAGGTTTTCCATTGTCCAGAACCGAACAGAACTGTTCTGTTGATTCACACATCCATTCAAATGAAAATGTGCCTCGTCAGTCCTTATGATTTTTTCATGAAAATCGGGGTTGTCATGGGCGAGCTGTAACATCCTGTTGGCATATGTACGGCGGCGTAAATGATCTTGCGGAAGAAGCTCTTGTGCCAACTGAACCTTAACTGGAAACAAATGCAAATCCTTGTGGAGAATTGTGGCCAAAGTTGTTCTTTGAACACCAAGCTCTTGAACACGAGGTCGAATTGAGATTGATGGATTGTTGTGAACACTTTCTTGAGCAGCAGTAATGTTTTTAGCCGATCTTTGCAGTACGTTGTGGTCCATGCTTGGTCCTATCAACTACAGACCCTCTTTCTTCAAAATCATTCATTACACGATAAATAGTGCGTCTTGTTGTCACGTTGGTTTTCTTTAAAATTTCACGCAACTTTCTCATCGTCACAGTAATCGATGATTGATTGTGATAAAATTTTTTAACGATTAAAACACGTTCGTTTATCGAATATTTTTCAATAATAAGTTTGCCACGTCTTTACTTCACAACAGCCACATATGAACTGTCATACCAAAAATGGCGGCAAAACAAAGTAGAATACCTTCCCGACGGTCACCCTGTAGTTTGTTACCATCAATCACGAAATTGTTATTTGCTATATTAGGCAAAGAGTTGCGGCACCACTCATACGGCTTAACATTTCGATGAATCTCATGAGCTATAAAAGATGTACTGATGACGTTTGGCATATGTGCTGATAGAGCGAAATTTGTGTCAGAAAAAACTGGACAACAACTTTTCAATAATTCGCTAAAATGGTCAAAATTACCGATTGACGTCATAAAAACTAAGCAGTGCAATCACAAAATTATCATATGCTATGCTATTAAGTTGTGAATAGAATCGGCCATATCTCATTAAATATCAGAGATAAATATATGAGATTTATTATGAAAGCCAAAGAAAAATGAGCCCTAGGAAAATTTACAATTTGATGACATTTTGGATAGAAACCGAACCAGATTACATCTGGAAAATATTGAGCAAATAGTCGTGTTATTTATTGACAATTCAATCCATGTTCTATTTTGGCAAGGAAGAAGAATGTTATACGAATATGGAAGCTGAAAGTTATACTAATAAGGGTGACATTACAATGCACGCCGTGTCGCCAAAATGTGTGGATTAATTTGGATGCGTTTATGCAATAAATCGCAAATGCTTATCCACGTTGTGTAGAGCATTTCCATCGAATTGTGCCGAATCCAAATATCAAGCTTTTATTCCAAACACTTTCAAATGGATTTAAATGATCATGTGTACTTTCTGTTTCTTTACAACTTCTTAAACAGAAACATGTTGCTGCGACTCAATAACGGCTATGATTTTGCATTCATGACTTGTCCAATCGCTACAATAGTCTCCTTTGAGTATGAAATTTCCATAAAGTAATTTCGTGAACCGATTTTTGTACTAGCGTTCTGCTAAGGCAGACAAACCGTGGCGCGATAATTAGTGCATGCGATCAACACTTCGAATCGACAAATCTTGTAAGTGCTTCTCAAACTGTGACCTTAGGGAATCGTCCGGTGGAGTGAATCTAAAAGGAGAAGCTCACTGAATGTGGGAAGCTTTCATCCATGTCTCATTCATGAGAAGCAAGAGAATTTGTTTTGTTTTTTTCTTCTTGTTCTGTTAAGGCATAAAACCTGTGTACATTTCGGCGTACCTCTCCGGCTTTTTGTAAAATAAAGGAAGAAAATATAGCAGAAATTCTCTTTTTTGTGCCTCTAAACTCACAAATCGACCCCTTAAAACATTGTAACATAAAGGAAATTGAAGCTTGAAATGTTGGCTGTGAACGAAATAACGTGCAGTTTAATCGGCTTATCTGGAAGATTTCAAAACTAACAAAAGCATTATCTGTGTGAGAATTGTTCTTTTCACATCCAAATTTTATAATGTTTTTTTACATATATTATTTTGGGTTATCCATTTAGTGGTTTTAAAACTTCCAGTCTGGCAAGGTTGTCATCTGTTATAGACCTGTCATTTGAAGTGTTATTTATTTACTGAAATGCTTGTCATTTAGAAATACGGACCTTTTAACAACCGAAGAAAGCGTGAAAATAGTTAAAACTTACTTCAAAAGTAGTAATACAAACATGGGTTTTTAAACCGAGCAAACTTTTCTTCAGAGATTACGCTCATTTCTCACTCGGTGGTTACGTTAACAAGCACAATTGTCGCATATGGGGGCTTGGAGGACCCAGGGGTGATTGTGGAACAGCCATTGCATCTGGATAAAGTGACTTTTTGGTACGCACGGTATGTTCTGGAGGTATCAGTGGGTCGTATTTTTTCGAAAACTAGCTCCAAAGGATCCACTGTTGCAACCAATCCAGAGGCGATCATTTAAATGACATTGTATTCCGTGCATAATGGCAAACTCCAAGCATTATAATGAAGTAAGAGTTTCATCGAAATTACAGCATTATTATGTGTGTTTTATTTAACTTTACTTGAAAACGAAAAATGAATAACCCTACACCTATACTCGATGGCAGTTTCAAATTTATATTCAACTATAAATCAGGTTCGAACCTACTGAGAACTGATTTGGAATAGGATGGGAGAAAAGTCTTCTTTTAGATGAAGGAGAAAAAAATTGGTCCTCGAAAGTCCAACTGTACTATTTCGACTTCTAGTATTACTCACTAACTTATTTACATGAATGTATATTTTTATCTAAATAATCCTAAGCGCTTCGATCTCCTGTGCTTCTTCTCCGATGCGTCACATCATGTTTTGACAATGTTGTGGTTGCCATCTTTTGTGCCGCTTATCGAATTCGTTGTCGAAGATTTCTCACGCTGGATTGTTTGAGTTCATCCGCCAACACAATCGCTGCACTTTTAAGTCTATGGCCACGTTGTTGGGGTCAAAGTAGTTTCTCCGAATATAATTGGGGGGAATAAAGAAAAAATATGGGGTAATTAGATTTTAATATAAACGTTATGAAATGTACATTTATGTAAAAAGTAAATAGGGAATTGGGGTTCTAATGCGAGGATACTTACGTACCTTACGAGATGTACAAGGGTAAAAATGTTAACAACGCTCTACACTTTCACATGAGCCAAATTGGGTAAAGGCATCATGTACGGGGATAACAAAAAGAGAAAGAAATAACTTAACACAAAGGGAATGACAATAGCAAAATCAAAAGAAAAGCCAGTTAGGTAATTGTACGTGGGTGGTTCAGTAAATCACACACCACTTATTCGCGTAAACACACGTAAATGCCAGTATATTTCGACAATCTGCATTAACAATATTATTATTTGTTGAGAAATTTAAAATATTCAATTATTTCCTATATCACAATAACCATCTGGTTACATACATGGAAATGAAAGTTACGTTATTGTACGGTTAGGTATTGAAGAAATTGGACCGATCAGATTATTCACCAAATTAATCGCTTTGTGACAGTAAACCAGAATTTAAGAAGAAGACTTGACGTCAAAAACATATAAAACATTTCTGAAAACTGTTTTGTACTGTAACAATACAGACTTAAAAACTTATTGTAATAAATGGCAGTTTCATAAAAAAAAAATTTAATGGAATATTTTTCGCTTGCCTCTTTTGAAGTCTACTGACCGACTGGACTGTCTAGGAATAGGGGCTGACAATTTTAGGAGCATGCTACCGCAATTTTCAGCCCTTTCTTCGCAGCCAGGAGATACCAAATTGATTATGCTAGTATGGAACATAATCCCCATTGGCGGAGGTGAGGCCTATCTTACCACCTCTGGTACTCTATGAGTCGGTAGCACCCGGTTGCTATGCAACTTCACATTCGAGCACAAAGTCTCTACCAGCGATTTTGGTATCAACCACAACCTGCATGATGCTTCCACTAGGGGTACAACACCAAATGATGAGACGGGAACTCAGTCCCGGGGCCTCCTGATCCCCACGCTACCGGCCAAACTCACCGGTTGGAGCTGCGTAGCAAAGCAGATAGCAAAGCTACTACCAAATTGTGATTTATACTCCATACTTCACGGGATTGGTCGCCCTGTGGCAAAAGAGTACAGACTGGACATATTTACATACCTGCAGGCACGGAGACCCCAGGCAGATGGAAAGCTCGATACTACATTGCAAGGATGCAGTACCCTCACCGGTGGGAGACGGGGTAAACTCCAAACCCCTTCCGTTCGGCGACGGTGAACGGCAACCATGAAATATAGACATAGGAAAAACCCCATGCCTGCCCGTACCCCCCGAGAGATCAAAAAGATACAGATGACAGGGCACGAACTCGAGACCTGCCCGTGTGTATCCCTATTATCCCCGGTACCAGACAAAGCCTCTGGTCAAACCTCTCTCTAATCTAACTCTGTAGATAATATACTCCCAGTTTCAACCCCTTGCGGCCCAGCGACTGGTGCCCCCGCACACGTGCACATAGCTGCCAACAATTAAGCTGAACGGGATTGTGGGATCAGCATGATCCGAACAGTCCCACAGTGGCTCAACCCACAGGTCAGACTGCATTGAATATACCAGCAGATCCACTTCCCACAACTACGTTATAGTAGTCTTCCGCCGAGCAAACGCTCTGGAAGCAAACACCGTTGCTCTAGCCAAAACACCCTGAGTAGAGAGTATATTACTGACTATCCAGTCATTCTCTGACCATGTTATCGCTAATCCCCGGAAGACCCTTATATCTGCATATAAGAGACATTCGCACAAAACGTGACGCCAGTCTTCGACTGGTGCACCACAATTGCACGACTCGCGATCGGACGGGGCTCTCTTGTGCAGGAAGGCATTGAGGGACTCATGTACCGTCAGCAAGAAACCAAGACAGAGGTTGAAACCAAAGTCAGGGTACTCAGCCCTACCCATGCTTTCTACCCCCTCAATGGGCCAGTCCGTTGCCGCCAGTGCATACCCTTTCCTGGCCTTGAATTCTGTCGCGCGACGGATTACGGTTATGGTTAGTATACACAACTATCTTTAGCATGAACGCGGGTTCAATCCCGCGGGCAGCTACCTATCATTATTTGAGCGGCATCCACCACGATGCGTCTGACGAAGTAGTCAATAGTAGTAGTTCGAGTAGTCGAGTAATCGACAAGCCTGTTTAATACTTCTCAAACTGCGGCGTTTGGGATCGTCGTTAAACTGTAGGTCCGGTGAAGTAAGTCTAAACATAGAATGCATGTAAGCTCACTGAATGTGAAAAGTTCTCCCATATCTCATTGATGAGATGCAAGGGAATTTGTTTTTTTTTTTTCTTTATCTTTTACATCTTTTCCATTAACAGCATTAATTTAGAGATTTCTCATTTTGAACTACCGGAGTGTTTTTCGCCTAACAGAAATAGTTCTCATATTGACAATGGATTTATTTTTTGATTGTGTTTTTTCCCCTAGCACGTTCTCCTAAGCGTCTCTAAAAAATTTAGAAATTTAAATTTTGGGTTAGTGAAAATACAAATTATTTCCGTAATTTCATATTTTGGCGACTTCAATTGTCCACCAAGATCATGCGATTTGACGCCGTTATACTTTTTTGTGGGGCTACGTCAAGGACTGTGTTTACGTGAATAATCGCCAAATATTGGAGCATTTGAAAACCAACATTCGTCAAGTTATCGCCGAGATACCGCTCGAAATGTGTGGAAAAGTGGTTGCAAGCTACCGCAGAATCAGGATCCATTGCTGAGTCGGTTAAATGACATTGTATTTGTAAGGTCCAAGCATTGTAATGAAAAGAAACTTTCATTGAAATCATAGCTTTATGTGCATTTTATTTGAGTTTACTTTTGGAACCGAAATTTCAATATTATTTTGTAAAATTTTAGAAATTAAATTTTGGATAACCGAAAATAATGAGTTTGTTTTCTTTAATTACAGGTAAGGATTGATGAACTAGAAAGAAAGCGGTAAGAATAGTTATAAAATTTAAGAAATATAATGTTCCCAATAAAGTTACAATTACCGTACTCGGATTTTTCCATTGGGAATAACTTTGTAATCTTATCGAGCCCAATAAAACAAGATTAGTCTCTAGTTAGTTTCTGGCAAATTTGACAAAACTATTCTGCCACGAGCCTTATTATTAAAGATATAGTACCGAGTTTTATATTACACTATCGTTAGATCAATTTTGCGAACACGTGTTAAAGCTTATCGACAAAGCAGTGAGCAGTGATGGTCACATTTACATTTGAATGTTCGGGGCTTTGTCTCAATTTGACGCAATCTTTAATGTTAATACAAATTTCGTAAATTTATTCAGATTTTGTATTTATATATGTATTATTCTCAAACTTAATCTCCAAGTTGACAAAATTTCTATACACACTAATATGCTTAATTAAAATTTCTACCAAATCTTTGAGTTTCAAATCAGTTTCTTTCTCACGTAATGTATCTACCTTTAATTGCTGTAACAGTTAGACCCATTCCATGCGCTCACACAAAACATAAACTATTTTCTCATGAAAAAGTGTTATCCACATTGTTTGTTCTTCGTTTTTTTTTTTTTTGTTTTAGAAATTAAAACTATCATTAAACCACAATCAAAAACTGCATTACATTACTAGCGGAATGAGTTTAAGTCGATAGTTGCTGGGGTGAATATCTACTACGTACGTACATACATACATACGCATTACATGTACATGACTGGTAAGTTTAACCACCGTGCAATGCTGCCAACAATCATCCATAATGGGGTTACAACTGGTTTAACATGCATCGTTAAACTTCCCGTAAAGAAAAAACAGAAAACAACATTCAACTGCAAGATATATGATGGCATATACCAAAAGCATGATAGGTTACTGCCATCCCCACACAAACTGCGATAGAAAAGAAAATTGCAGTTAAGCGGAAAAAGAGAACTCACGAATCGGGTCGGTTTTGTTAAATGAAATTCCACAGAATTAGGTCCCTATGAGTGAATTTGTAACTCGCATTGCCCCTAAAGACACAAAAAGAAAAGATAACCTAAAGATGGCGACGGTGACTGATGTGTGTGATGCGTATAAGCCGGTATTTTGCAAAAAATTCATATTTTTGTGTATAGCATGAAATTGAATTGTTACTTTGAAGTGCACTCGACTTGTAAATATCCTAACGATCCGGAAAAAAAAACGGCCAAAAATTCGCCTGGCATTTTGTGGGTGAGTCAGCAGAACCATCCTTTTTAACTCCTGCTCTAATTACAAATGCATTCAGCACAAAAGTACTCGAACATCTCTGCACTTGATGAACTCAAGTAGAAATTGTTGCAAGTTCCAAAGATGAAGAAGGCATATTGCCACAAACCAAAAATGTTGTTGCATAACGAGACCGAGATGTCCACCCCTCCATAGGAAGCCGTTCATTAAATACGAGTTGTGGGTGAAGTACGAGAATAAAATGGCAAAAAAATGAAACATGATGATTTCGATTCATACATGGCGTTATATTTCGCATTTGCTGCATTTTCCGTGGCAAACTGATGGGATGTCATCGGCGGTGGCATGCAACAATGGTTAAGAGCCCCTACTTTTACTTTGTGTTCTAACTTGTTGGATTTTTGGGGTTACGATTTTGAGTTGTATTCTTTTGGGGACGGTTTTTAGGTTTAAAATGACTTTGTTATACACGTTTTTTTTTTCTTGTCAGTTGAAAATATTTCAAACTTAATATACAAAACTTAATATACATAGACTGATTTTTAATCGTAATTTTTTTTTTAATCGGATAAAACACTCAAATTTGCATTATATATTAAAATTTTTTATTGGACTCGATAAATTGGTCTTTGCCATTTAATTTTTAAAGACAATTTCATGTCAATGTAGTCCGCGGCTCCGTCTCAAATTTGGAATGTCCATTTGGAAGGTCCAATTTTTCGAGCATTTCGTCCTGTATTCTACGAATAACGCGTGTTATGTTATCCGTTTCTTCCACGGTCGTCTTTAAAGAAAAATGGACCGATGATGCCACCAGCCCATAAACCACACCATCGTTTTTTTTTTTTTTTTGTTTTTGGGATGCATCAGTAATTCATGTATGGCATATGGCTGTTCATCATTCCAGATGCGATAGTTTTGCTTGTTTACGTGTCCGTTCAGCAAGAAATGAACCTCATCGTTGAACACAATCGATAAAACAGCGGATTAGACGTTGTGATAGGTCATTCGGCTTCAATTCTTGCGTGAGTTGAATTTTATAAGCTTTCAAACCCAAATCAAGGTTTAAAATTTTCCTTGTGGTTGAGTAACACAATGCCCAATCGCTGAGAACGGCTGCGAATTGATATTTCACGATCGTCATTAACACTGGTCGCTACGGCTGCAATATTTTCTTCGGTACACACTCTACGCTTGCGAGTCGATGGTTTTATATCCAACAAAGTAAATTTGAAATTTTAAGATAACAGCATGAATTTGTTGATTCAGCAGGTTGATTATGACGACCATAAAATGGTCGTATCAAACGATGCACATTTGTCATAGAAAACGAATTTTGATAATAAATTTCAACGATTTGCAATCGTTGCTCGTTTGTTAGTCTTTCCATGATGAAATGGTAGAGTATACTGTACACTTCTCACTTTGACAGATGACGTTTAGACGCCATTGCCAACCAGTGCTGCCAACTTGAAAAACTTAAATCTTAAAAAATAACGCTATATATTATTCAAAAACTTAGTCGGCTATTAAGCGGATTAATTGCGAATTTGTTATGGATATATTTGTGTCGGCGACATTTTTTATCCTACTAATTCGGTCCAGGGAAAGATATTCGATTATAATAATAATAATTCGATTATAAAACAGTGCAGACATTTTGGTCAGGTGAGCTGACTTACATAACACTTCGGTCAAGGTATTTTTGTATTGGTACAAAAATTTGCGGATTATCAGAATGGGCGTGAAAAATCAATACGTTCTTTTTTGTTGTGAAGTAAGAAAATATATTATAAATTACTGATCTTAATTATTATAGATTATTTTTTTCCGCTTAGAATTTATAGGTAGCACATTGATTTTTGTCATACCATCTTATTTGTATGTGATGTATCTTAAGGAGAACGACAATGGAGATGATTTTTGCTCGCAGAACTAAGTTCAATTAAAAGGTTATTTAATAAAATATATGAATTTGAATATACTCGCATATTTTTGAAATAACATAATTTGTATAGAAGTTACCAGAAACGGTGGAGGCGTCAAACCGGTCTTTTCACATTTTTCCAAGTATTACAATTTAAGTCAATTCACAAAAAATCAACTTAGAGAAATCTCGGGACTTGCAGGGGGTAAAGTTAATTTCAAGAAATCGGCCAATTTGTATGGAAGGTCCCTGAATGGGGGTGGCGGCAATGCAATTTATTTTTATCTCATTCACGATTGTATTTTTATATCCGCCTTCATACACTAAATTGGTCATTTCATTTATAACAAGTGGAAATACTCATCTTAGATTATCTTAGAACTGTATGCCGTCCGCTACTTCATTGAAATTATGGCAAAGGCTGAATCGATAGAGTCAAGAGCTTGAAATTATGCCTAAGAATATCCCATAGTCATAGGCATGTTATTTTCGATATTGAACTAAATTGTTCAATAGATTCTCCAAAAGTTGACCATTTTTTCGTCAATTAAATGTAACATGCGTTGATGGGGAATTGATACGCTTTATAGATGCACCCACTGTCGGATGATGAGTTGATACAACGTCCTCAATACTACGACTAGAAAGTGTCACAAGTAGGACCAATTAATTCAATAGAAAAAAGTACAAGAGCTTACTAGGACTTTTGTGTATCCACCTTTTTGAAAACTTGCCCTTTTACTGAATTTTATCTACATTTACGCCGTTTGTTCGTTAATTCCAAGTAGTGTATGGTGATGGCAGGTAACAGACATAACGTCCATTACACTGCGAACCGCAACTCATGACAATGAATATATAAGTTTCGGCCTGGTGGAATTTTCGACGTCTGACCAATTTCGCGCTAGTTGTTTCATTTTAATGAAAGTTATTTAATGGTCTATAGAGACACGAGCGTAGCGAGCAATCACTTAAATTTTATTGAAGTCGCTGTTTCAGAAGAACGGCCGTAGGTTAGGCTTAGGTCAGTGTGGCAATCTGAATAGACAGACTCACTTAGACTGTGTAGTCCACTAGTGATGTCCCTAGTTTCCCCCATTGAACCATACTGAGTGCCTCAAGAAGCTCTTAAGTCGGATAATATCTATATCGTCCATATCTCCTAGGTCCCTTAAGAAATAAGAGCGCAGTGTTAATCCCCGACTGTTCGCCAGGGCGGGGTAATTGCAGAGAAGATGTTCTCTCTCCCTACATCTTCATCCCCACAGCTCCTGCAGAAGTCACTAGTCGCAACCTCAATCTCATTGCATGTCTTCCAATCAGACAGTGTGCCGTCATGACGAATATAAGCAATGAGACGTCTGATCTTGACAGCGACAGCAGTGTGTGTGTGAACGCTTCAGATGTAGGCAAGGCCACATCTGTTTGGATTGCTAACAGCCTCGGACAGACGCCCGCCACATACCATTTGCTGGTATATATGCTCTATCTCGCAGTAAAAGCTTGCAAGTGGCAAAAGGTATACCCACGCACTCTAACTCGGTTGGAGTCTGTAAGGTTGTCCCTTCTCTTGCCAGTTTGTCTGCTCTGCAGTTACCTGGTATGTCGCTGTGGCCCGGCACCCACACAGGGTGAATGTTGAAATGCTGAGCCATCTCGTTAAGAGATCTGCAACAATTCAGGGCTGGTGCTAATTTCAGGAAGACAGAATACAGGGATTTATTGGCAGCTTCACTGTCAGAGAATATGTTAATCCCCACCGTGGTGAGAACGTTATATCTCAGCTATACGGCTACTTCCTTAATGACCAAAATTTGGGCCTGATAAACACTACAGTGATCAGATAGCCTTCTTGCTATACTTAGCCCTAGGTCTTTGGAGTAGACTCTGAAATCTACCTGATTATTTGATTTTGAACCGTCAGTGTAGAAGTCGACATACAGTCTTATACCAAAAGTACTACATTTCCATGTATCTCAATCTGATATAAGTGTACGGAACTTCTTGTCGAACAGTGGTTTAGCCAAAGTGTAGTCAATAGTGGCTGTTATGTCAGGCACCATGTTAAGGATCACATTGTGACCGCAACCACTGTTTGATCACTGTCACAGCTCTCTTAGTCTTACTGCCACAGCTGCGGCAGTCTGCATACTAATTATGTCCAGGGGTAGTAAATGCAAAATTACAGTTAGTGCATCGGATGGGGTGGTGCGGAGCGCACCTGTGATGCACAGACTAGCCATCTTTTGAACCTTGTCCAGTAGCCTACAGTATGTGGACTTGTCAAGAGCCTTCCACCAGACGATAACTCCATACAACATTATAGGTCTTACTACTGCAGTATACAGTCAGTGAACGATGCAAGGCCTTAATCCCCATTGTTTCCCTATCGCCCCCTTGCACTCATATAGCGCTACTGTAGCCTTTTTCACCATATCTAGAATGTTGAGTATGAAATTCAGCTTCTTGTCCAATAATACACCAAGGTATTTTGCACGAAATTGCGAAAGAAATTTCAGTAGGATCCACAGATAGAAACTTGTATCTCATGGTGGACAGAACTACAAAATAAATAAATGATGAAGCAAATGAAAATCTTCTCCGAACCTTTCAAGAACCTATCCGAAACAATGGAACTAAATTTTGTGAAAAAATAAAAAAAATCTTAATTTCCAGATGCCTCATTCATCTTAGTTTCTCTTCCAAATTATCGCATCGATTGTTAATAGCTATTTTGTTCCAAATTTTCCTAGCATTTTAATCTGTTGAACGGTTTACATACCGCTCAATAATTCTTTTTTTATTCTTATTAATTGAACTATATTTTTTGCAAACATGAATTTCTATACCTTTGTTTTTAATTATAAATCATACCTAATGCATTATCTAGATGTACGGAATGCGTTGTACTTTCATACTTAATCATACTGCTATGAATTCTAATCTTATTTTCTAGCCATATGGCAATTATTGCTCTTTATCTTTAATGTAAACTCGTCGAAAATAAATCCGGGGTTTCGTAGTGCAAGATCACGGTGACTCGATCTCTTTTTCTCGAAATCCTTATCAAAGACAAAGCAACTCACAAATATCTATAAGAAATGTAGATTTCTACAAACAAATTAGAAGTAAATTCTTTATTTACCCCAAAAAAAAATAACCAAGGCAAGTACCTTCCACTTTTTCTTCTTCTTAGGTGGCGACTGGAATAGACATCCTTATCTATTATACGCCGCCCATAGAAAGTAAAACCAAGCGCTTCGATCTTCTGCGCTTCTCCCCCAATTCGTCACACCAACCTTCGATAGTATTTCAAAAACCTGGTCCTTCCAACGGAGTTTTGGTCGTTCTGTTCTGCGCCGTTCATCGAGTTCGTTCGTTCCAAAACTTTCAGTTCCGGAGCATTTGGATCCATCCGTACAATACGACCAACGCAAATGCCGTGTATTAATGCGTTTGACTACATCGACGTCGGCATATAGCTCATACAGCTCATTCATTGTTCATGCGACGCCGATACTCTCCGTCAACGATGATGGGTCCATATATCTTTCCAGAGTATTTCCTCTCGAAAACTGCCAGTATTGAATCATCCGCTTGCGTCATAACCCGGGATTCTGCGCTATATAGCAAGACGGGTAAAACCAACGTCTGGTACAGTCGGATTTTTGTTTGTCGAGAGAGGGTAGCTAAAGTGAGAAGACGACTAGTTAAGAAACCTAAATGGCACGCTAACACCGATGCGCCTTAGGCCAGTACGTAACTTCTGTTACTAAAACTCAACTCACCAGCCTAGTGGTCGTTGGCAGCCCCAACACTAGGATCGGATGCCGTGGCCTGATAAGCCGCTCATTTTAAATAAATTTCATCATGAAAACACCGAAGAAACTAATGAAACGAACCCTCCACTTAGCGGTGTATAAATACAAGTCAAATTTCTTTGACTTTCCTTCTCGTAACCACAATCCTCATATTGTGGTGAAAAGTATTTCCTGAATACCAAAGACATTTCTATCATCCTAAGATGATGATAAGAAGATTTTGCCTACATCATCCATTCGAAAAACTTGACTCAGACAGGTTAAAAAAATTTCTTTCATGTGATTGACTATGACGGCGCCCACGTGCATCGATGATACCCTGCATCAGTTTTGATGCCCTCATATGTATATTTTACGAAGTATCTTTTTTGAGGACCCCAATCTGCGTTGCTTTACAGTTTATAAGTAATCAGTGCGTTTGACATTTTTTCCATCATAATAATACACATTTCTTTATTGCATCTCGCTAAGGTAAAGGAGTAGGAGTTTCAGAATACCTAATGGGCATTTGTAACCTGTACTCGTAAATTAATTTATTGTTTCAAGTTCATCACAAGTGTTTGATGAGTTAATACCAGAAAACTTATTCAAAATTGGCTTAATTCGCAGTTAAAGTTTAAACCATCACGTCTAAACTGGGATCCCCCAAATATCTAATGTTACATATATGAAAGCGTTTTGGATCACAATGTTGTGCATCACATTTCATCTAACGATAATAAACAGTAGAGGGGAACCAACCACTTTGCTTTCTTCTCTGGGGCTTTGGTGCGCGTTACCCCTTTTTTTTTGTTTCTAACAAACGATGCCAATAACGTTATATGTAGCTGATGTTGTTGTAGCTATTAACTGTGGCCAACAACACCAGCAGAGTTTTTTCCCGATTTCTTTTTTGGCGTTGTTGTTGTTGTTTTTTCTTCTGTTAGATTGCTTCCGGAGTGCACTTGAAGTTATTTGACTTGTAATGAAGTACTTTGTATTGTAAGACCCATTGCCGTCTCCATCGTCAGCGACGTGCATCATGCATTGCGGTCATAATGACATTTGAGCAACACCCCACTACCTAACTGCACCTTAGCTTAACAGTTCCCTCAAGACCCTCATTGAGTTCATTTTACCGTCGACTTGCATCACATATTGTGACAATTATCAGAAAAGAAAACAAAAGCTGCCCTTGGCTATTACAACATTGAACCTTCTGAAACAGAGGAAGAGTTATTGTAATTTTGATTTGAAGAGGGCTCATTATGTTCTGAAGCAACCTAATTAAATGTTAAGATTTGTTTTTGGGGAGAGGAATTGTTCTTTTTTTCGGTTTACCGCTATAAACCACGGAAGTGGTTAATTATTTTGAATTTATTTTGAAAGCAAAGAGAAGAAGGAGACATGTGAAATGTAATATTTCCGTATTTTAACTAAAGGATCATTAATGGGTGAGAGGGGGCAGATAGAGGTAGGGCATTTGTCTTTTTTCCCTAGTAATAAAAACGTTTAATGTGAAGAAATGAGCCGGACTAAATCAGTGTTTAGATCGATGTCCAGGTAGCTGGGATATTGAGGTTGGTATTGTGAGCTTTTATCTAAGGGGTTTTGCTCAAGGTATTTCCTATTTGGCTCTCCTTCGATATTAAAAGGCATTCAAGAGCAAAAAATTTAGACGTAATTAGTGCAGTCTGCATTGTAACCCTACAACATATAGAACAGTGTTGCTCCGTTAGAATTGTTCATTTACGTATATTTGCCAACCATACTTTATGTTAATTTTTTATCCTGTTTGCCGATTTTTATTACAATATGGTTTTATCCATTAACAATATATATAATTAACTAATAATATATATTAGATGTGCAACTAAGTCCCCACTGTTTGCCAACAGATGGCGAAAGCTGTATGTGCTAGTCGATTCTGCTATAACCCAAACGTCATGAGCCAAACTTAGGCATAAGGTAAACATACCGCCTCGATACAATAGTGATTTTCTTTTAAAGTCATATTCCTTTGGTTGTGTGAATATGTATGATTTTCTGCCAAATAATCGTCATACGCGGGAAGTATTGATTTTCTCTTTCAATCGAAGAAAACGACGGTAGGGCCTCATCGAGAGCTTCAAAGCGTTTACAGAGATGTTGCTTTAAGTGAAACAACGTGTTGCGATTGGTTCCATCGCTATAAGTACAGTGATTTTGATGTTGACGACCGTTCGCGTAAAGGAAAACGAAAAGCTTTCGAAGACACTGAATTGAAGGCATTGCTTGATGGGGATCCGTGTCATACACAGGTAGAGCTTGCTTCAGTATTGGTAATTACCCGCCAAGCCATTTCCAAGCGATTACATGCATTGGGAATGATTCAAAAGCAAGGAAATTGGGTTCCTTATGAGGCGGGTAACTCCTAATACTGAAGCAAGCTCTACCCGCGTCTGACACGGATCCCCGTCAAGCGGCCGTTTATTCGGTGTCTTCGAAGATTTTTCGTCTTCCATCACGCGAACGGTCGCCTACATCAAAACCACCGTCTTTAAAGCGACGGAACCAATCTCGACACGTTGTTTCAGTAAAAGCAGTATCTCCTTAAAATTTCAGAAGCTCTCGATTAGCTTCAGCCGCCGTGTTGTTTTATTGAAAGGATAAAATCAATACTTCCCGCATATAACGATTATTTGGTACAAAATCATATATATTCACATACATACATATTAAGACGTCAATAGAAAATCACTAATGTGTCGAGGCGATATGTTTACCATATGCCTAAGCTTGACTCATGACGTTTAGGTTATGGCAGAATCGATTAGCACATACAGCTGGCGCCATCTATTGACAAACAGCGGGAACTTAATTGTGCACCTAAATATCTTGCTCCCATACCGTGGATTATAGCGCATGGCCTTTACGGTGAGACTCATGTAAAACTTCTGTGAACTCTGCATTAGAGACCATAATTCTGAGCACAAAAATGTAAAGCGCTGGCCTGCCCCTAAGGGTACATACAATAGAAATTGACCGATGTAGCAAAAGTCAGTGGAAACTCTACACTAACTATTTAGAAGGCTTAAATAAATTTAAATTTTAGGTTTTTTTAAAATAAAAACTAAATTTCCTTGCCGGGGAGATATTCTCGCATTCAGTGAGCTTACGTACATTTTGTTTTTAGACTCTTTCTAAGGGGGCCTACGGTTTAACGACAGTTCCAAGCGCTAGTTGGAAAAGCGTTGCCGTTTAGCGTTTGACGACTAGTGGACTATTCGAAACTTTGGTTAGACAAAGCGAGATAACCGCCGCTTTAATAATGGTTTTATGGGAGTTCGAACCGACTGTGATATGCGTGAAAGTCGCTTGTACGACTATCCTACAGCAGGCAATATATTCTAGGCTGCCGATTCACAATGCCTTTTCTATTATAACACCCTGCACTTTTGCGCACCATCGCAAAAAGAGTTTGGGTGGAGGTATGTGTAGGTCTAGGTTTACCTGACTGGTAATTTGCTGGTAATTTATAATTTGGTTTCCAAGCAAAACATTCTGAAGTTGGTATTCACAAACACCAAATTGTTGTCTGTCGAACCTGCTATAAAAATAACTAATTTCACAAATTTGTGATTTGTGAATTCCATTAAAATTAGTAAATAATTTCCATGAGAAAGTATGATATTGAAACCAAATAATGAACAAAAATCTTATATATTTCAATAAATTCCTAGTTCACTAACAGGAAATTTAACTGTAACTACAACAAATGTTGCAAAACAATTTCAACACTTCCGCCAGTACAATATTTAAAATGGTCAAACAATCAAGAGACTTGTGTTTTTATCCCTCCCTGTGAATATTTTTCAAAATGCATTAGGCCTTCTATACAAAATGCCCATTAGACTCCTCTTTCCTTTGCTTTTTTTTCTTCCACATATTCTAAAAATTTCATTCCGCTTCCATTATTTGTAGTCTAAACAAATTTTATTGCATTTTTCCCATCAAACAAACTACGTTTGCTAAAAATAAATGTCAAAAAAAAGTCGTAAACTATGCAGTATTTTTGTACTATTTCAACACATTTTTCATACAACAACAACAACTAAATATGTATATAGAACCGACAGGGAGTGGAAAGATATTGAAAGGACTAACAACCCAAAAAAGTGTAAATACTGACCATAGGTTAGACAAAAAACCAAACCTCGTTCCCCACTCTATAATGTTAACCATCTAGTTCGGGTGCCTTAAATAGGGAGTGTGTGCGAAGAATATTGCAAATCGCACACACACAAGGAAGAGTAGAGAGATAGGTTTAATGCTGCTATCTTCTCCCCCCCGGTTGATGAATTTTATGCATTTATAGTTTTTATGCAATTCCAACCTTTTTTTTGCACAAAAACTAAAACATATGAGTATGTGAGTGTGATGGGTGTAAACAGGGTCCTTTTCAGCAAATGCATGTTATATTATATAGCGGACTGGGATGTACGAAATATGGGGTATTGTTGGCATTTGTCTCTCTCCCCTTCAAAGACATACACATACACTCACAAACTCTCCCGCTTCTTTCTGTGCATTTTTGTGATTTCCTGTTTTACAGAAGTCAACTTCCGCTTTTATAGATGTGTTGTTCTCTAGCATTCGTTTGCTTAAAGTATTGTGATATATGTGAAAAAAAAACCGAATTGTTTGAATTAGTTTTTAAAGCTTTTTCTGTTCTTTTTTTGCCGCATTTACTATTTTTTTTACTTTTGCTTGTAATTGTGAAATAAAGTAATGAGAATAGTATTGCGCCAATAGAAAATTTTTTAAAAATTCATTGTAATAGAAGTTTAAATATATTGATATTCGCAAAACACATTACATTGCGTTACAAAAGAAAATGATCATTTATCGTGAAGAAGTAGTGCATCATGAATTTTGGAAATATTGTTCATTACTGGTCTTTACTTTTTCCATCTCTCTGGCGTCATAGGAATACCGCGTCGACAGAAAGCTTCCTATTTTGAGGTTACCCAGAAATCGGAACAACTTTTAGTTTCTTCATGTGATGTGTAGCGCTACGCAGACAGGCCATGTAACGTCAACCGAAACATGTGGTCATCGGAATCGGCAAAGATCAGTGAATATGGGGTATGGCTTCCCTGTTGAGGATTTCTAAGTATCAGCGTCGCAACTGGTGATTTAATTGAATATGATTTAATTGAATAATTTTGTCGTCCCTTGAGTGGAAGTGGGCGCATTTTTCCTTGAGCGTTCAGCTGAATTTCATCAATTATGTTCGGTAGAAAAGTCCAGCAAAGGTTTTGTTCGTTTTGAGCAACTCTAAATGCACAACACCAAGTTGAACCCGCCACATACAGGACATGAGTTTTTTCCATAAATATTTTTCTTGGCTGTCGATATTGCAGCATGGAAACAGGGCTCCCACAATTTCTTCTTCTTTAGGTAGCTGCAGTGGATCCATTTGTCATCATCAGCCACTAAACGATGTAAAAAATCCTTCGTCTCATAGATTTTTTTTCAACTTAAAGAAGTACATCAAAATTTCCCACAAAACTCAACATAAAAACTCAACATTTTCGCACAAGAAAAAACATCTGATACTGATCAAAAAACGTTAATATTTCAGGGTTATGATATTGCCAAATGTTTAACATTTTACGAGAGCGGTCCCAAAACTAGCCGACCTGACGTTGAGATGTTGCCAGTAGTTTTAAACAGATTATTTTGGTGAAAAGTAGCAATCTAGTAAAACATATGTTTCAAGTTTTGAGGCGCCACGTTGTTTAGTATTTTTATTTGAGCCATAAAAAATAAACGTTCTCAGCGAATTTGTAAATATGGAAAAAATTGCTCACCGTTATTTAATTCAATAATTCCATTTGAAAGGACTCAGTCCAACCAATATTGAAGTCGAGCTAGGCCCTACTCTGGGGGAATCTGCTTCTTCGATTACGACTGTAAAATATTGAATACCAGAGTTTAAACAAGGCCGTACGAGCTTCCAATACAAACACCGCAGTGGTCGACCAATTAAGGTGTCCACGCCAGACACGGTTTAGGAAATCAACAAAATGGAACAAATGGAATGGAATGGAATGGAACAAAAGGAAATCAACTAAAATGATAGGCATTTCAAAAAAAAAAAAAAAAAAAAACTTAAATGCTAGGCATTTTAGAAAGCGCTATGCATCGTATATTGACTGAAGATTTCAAGACGAGAAAGCTGTGCGTAAGATGGGTGCAGTGTTTGCTTTCAATAGAGCAAAAACAGTGTTGTCAACATGTTTCAGTAGAGTGTTTGGCGATGTTTGACCGCAATAAAGTCAAATCTTTGCGTCGATTTATAACTACGGATGAAACATGGATCCATCACTTCACACTTGAGACAAAGGACACCTAAGATAGGCAGTGGACATATTCAAAAATGCATATTTTCACTAGAAAAAATAGCAAAGTCTATGCGAAGTGCATTCAATGCAGTACTAGAGCCAGTTAGGTGTTAAAAATTAACAAAATGAGATGCGTGTGGAATATGATTTCGTTAAAATGGATGTCGCGGCTTTGATGGATGAAATACATCTAAGAGGTGCAATATTCGAAGATTCTGGCACATAAATCAAACTGGATTTTAGCGATGGCGTGGGTTCTGTTGATTGTGAGGGTGTTGGTCATTTGTGGATCCTAAGCATAGACTAGAAATTAAGGAAAACCCCAAAAGAAAAAGTCTAAAGGAGACAAATCGAATGATTTATGTGGGCGGTCTATGTATCACGTAATCACATCCTCAAACTGCTCGTGCAAAATGTTCATTTCGGCATTAGTTGTGTGGCACGTATCACTGCCTTGTTAGAATAACTTGTCATTCACATCCATACCATCCAATGTTGGCCTAAAGAAATTGCTTATCATCGGCCGGTAGCGGTCTTCGTTAATGGTTTTAGCAATGTCATCATCGTTTTCCTGGAAGTACGGACCAAAGCCGTCCCACAATCCACACCAATCAGTGACTTTTTGAAAATGCCCTGCCATTTTGAAGATATTGTGTAGGTTGACATTGACTAGATCTAAAGTTTCCTTGTTGACATATCCATATTTAAAAAATTGGCCTTATCGCTGAAGATGATTTCATTGATTATCGTTGCCATAGAAGATATTAAATTTTTATTATTAATTAATTAATTGTTAAGAAATTAACTAAATATGAAACAATATATCTGTCAAAATCTAGCCATCCCCACTGGAGAACTCTCTATTATGTATGAGGCGAGTTGGACGAGACTGTAGTCCGTAGATGTTACAAATAGTATAATTTAGGCGGTAGGAAAAATGTCCTTATACAGAGACTAAAAACAACTTTGGATAAATTTAGCTTTTTCTGATTTTTTTTTTAAATATTTCACATTTAAAGCAATATTTAAGTGTTTAAATTTAACTTTTTCCGATTTTTTTTTAAATATTAAATCACTTTTTTGTAAATAAAGACCAATATGCGATAGTAGTTGATAGAAGAGGGAGGGTGGTTTCTGAGCTATGTTAAAAATACGATTTTCTACTTTAAAAATTATATAAGTCGATATACGATAGTGTGTATGAGAGGAAGTCGTTTTCGACATTCACACTTATTTAACGACGGATCTTCGTGTACGTTATGGGTCTCAAACGTCACAAGTGGAAAAATTGCTGCATTTTCATTTCATTATTTCATTTTTTCAGCAGTTTCTAACAACCTTATTGTGCCTTTTATAATCTAATGACATTTGACTTTGATTCATATTCCTAACCCATCCCTCAACCGATTCGTTTTGGTTTGCAACACTATTAATTTCAATATATTGAAATAAATGCATATTTTCTATCTCTCCACTTTTTCTTTTTTTTTCTGTTATTTTCTACTCTTTCTCTAGTGCCCAGTGCAACAAAAAGCCCAGACGGGACTGATGGTCCTGTTTTATACCCAACTGTCCTGTCCCTCTAATGCCTGATGGTAATTTAAATCTAGCTCTCTTTCATTCACCCATTCATTCACTCATTCACCGATGTTGACATGAGCAGGCTAAAGGATATGCAAAAAATTCAACCTAAACATGGGTCCCTACATTGGCCCTCGCTTCTCTGTCCACTAAATTTCTAGGCTAAAAAGTATTTGTTTTATATAGTAAAAACAACTATGCAGCAAAATATTGCTGCATGCAACATAGGTGGAAGCAAAAAGAGGAACTAATTCTAGAAAGTTATTCATGCAAAGGGGTTTCTGGAATACAGCAAAAACCGATGCATGGGATAGAACAAGAAGAATGCAAGAGTGTTGGATGTACGATAACTATGTAAATACATATATGTGTATGTGCTATAGACAAAGTTATGCTGCAGTATGTGGTGACCATTGTTGTTGTTGTATTACTAATGGTAATGGTAGGTAGATAGTATGCAACACATACTCCCATGTGTCAGTCCAGAGCCCATATCGCATAGCAACCTATATGTGTATGTGTTTGTGTGGATTGCATATGTGCATGTCCATATATGATTAGGTTTTCTCTGTGATATTATACATACATACATACTTCTATGCATACATAGTACATGCATGGGATATACTTGTTTTATTCTACAAACGTCCATACATTCGTTTATATGTTATTATATTATTTTAGTTTCATGCTATTTTTTGCTGTTGCTGTTGTTTTCTTCTGTTGCTGTTGGTTATCTCTCTTGAGTTGGTTGCTTTTTACTGCAATATATTGGGCGTGTTTGCAATTTTTCGTTATAAAAATTGCAGTCCGTTGCAAAATGAACGTATGACTGCCCCTCTTGTCCCATCTCCATCTCATTCCCTACTTAATCTCAAATGCCTGCATTCAGCCAACTCATACGTAAAGGATTTTGTTTGAGTTTTTAGTTTTGATATAAAAAACTGTTGTTTTTTGCATCGCTAACATTTCTAATTCCTCTTTCCTGCCAATAGAAAATCCTTTCAGTGAGCTTGTATGGGCTAAAAACTGATGTGCAACAGAAAGGTGAATTGCCATTGAATACTGCAAGGTGGGGCCAGAGATGTCCTTTGGAAACCAAATCTGTAAAAATTTAAAATCAACTCCGAAAGAATTAAGAATACCATGAATATTTTTTTAAAATCTCCAACGCTTCCATTTGGTGTGCAACTAAGTTTTCGCTGTTTTGCAACTTTATTACGAAAACATGTCTACAAATGATTCATTGAATGTATTGTCCATAGCTAGCTACTACTTTTTCCCATCTTTCTGCCAAAGCTCGAATTCCATCACGGTAAACTGTTCACCTTTTAAGGCTATCTAGCTATTCCTTAATGTTGTCATATGAGTGCAACTGCTGGTCAACTAGACCGTGTGCAGTCGAACGGAACAAGTGATAATCGGAGGGCGTGATATCTGAAGAATATGGCGGATGGGATAAGACTTCCCATTTCATCGTTTCCAAGTAGGTTTTAACGGGTTTGGCCACGTGAGGCCGAGCGTTGTCATGCTGAAGAATCACTTTTGCCTCTCCGCGTATTGTGGACATTTCGGGCGCAGAGCTCACCTCAATCCCATTAATTAAGTCGATACCGATCCCCAGTGATAGTTTAGCTTGGTTTCAACATCTTGTAATAAATAACATCGACCTGGTCCCACCAAATACAGAGCATAACCTTCTCAGCGTGAATATTCGGCCGAGGCGACGACGTAGAAGCATGACCGGGCAGCCCCATGACTTTCTTTTCTTTGAATTGCTGTAGTAAATCCACTTTTCATCACCCGCTACAATACGATGAAGAAACCCCTTCCTTTTTTTGTCGTTGAAACTGTTATTCACAACTCATGAGGAGCTTCAATTAATTGGCTTCTACTCATAAGGAACCCAATTTCCTTGTTTTTAATTCATCCCAATGCATACAATTGCTTGGAAATGGCTTGGCGGGTAACTTCTAATACTGAAACAAGCTTTACCTGTGTTTGTCGTGGATGCCCATCAAGCAGTGCCGTCAATTCAGTGTCTTCGTAGTTTTTTCGTCTTCCTTCACGCGAACAGTAGTCAACATCAAAATCACCGTCTTTAAAGCGACGGAACCAATCTTGGCACGTTGTTTAACTTAAAGCAGCATCTCCGTAAAGGTTTTGAAGCTCTCGATGAGCTTTCGCCATCGTTTTCTTCGATTGAACGAAGAAAATCAATACTTCCCGCATGTGACGATTATTTGGCACAAAGTCATATATGTTACACGCTACTAAAAGGATAGTAAGTGGAAAGGAAATCATCAAAAGGAAATCATGAAGGCGGAGAAGCCAGTTCCGAGTAGCAAGAATGGTGTGGTTGGATGAAAAATTATCTAATTATGAGATTTACTGGATGTCGTACTTAGGGAAAAGCCTTTAGCTGTGGGAAGAGAAAAATTGTCTTTTACATATAGGGTGTCCCAACAAGAACGCAAGATTTAAATTTGGCGCCATTCGAAGTGTCATTGTTTGACATTTGAACAATTGTTACTGTTTCCTAGTAGAAGGTACGGGGTTAGTAAAAATGGAGCGAATGAACAACGCATTCTCATTGTGAAATTGTTTTACCAAAATGGTGAAAGTCTTGCGGCTACAGTTCGCAAATTGCGATCAATTTGGGGTCACAATAATGCTCCAAAAGAGTCAACTGTAAAGAGATTAATGGATAAATTTGCCCAAACTGGATCTGTTAGTAATGTAGAAAACAACAACGCGCTTTTGACCAGGTCCATCCACCGCAATTTGACACCGAACTCAGCAAATTGGTGTCTCCAAATCCACTATGTAGCGAATTTTGACGAAAGATTTGCATACAAAGTTCAATTGACTCAGGAACTGAAGCCAGCTGACCATGGACAGCGAAGGGAGTTCGTTAATTGAGTATTGGAGAGACAACATGAAAATACTGATTTTGCCGATGAAATCATCTTCAGTAACGACACCCATGTTCATTTTGATTGCTTCGTCAATGGGCAGAATTGTCGCATTTGGAGTGAGGAAAATCCTCGAGAGATTCACGAGAAGCAAACGCGTCCTCAACGTGTCACAGTCAGGTGTGGATTATGGGCTGGAGGAATTATTGGACCTTTTTTTATGAAAATGAGACATGTCAAGCGCAAACAGTCAATGGTGTTCGGTATCGTGAAATGATAACCAGTTTTTTCGTGCCTATAATTGAAGAAATGAATGTGGAGTTTCAACAAGACGGCGCCATATGTCGTACAGCCAGAGAAACAATTCAATTGCTGCATCAGTCATTTAAATCTTACGTTCTTGTTGGGACACCCTTTATAATTTCTCAAAGAACTAGAGAAATTACATGCAAGTTGCCAATTATAAAATAAGAGTTTCAGATATTGCTCTAGTTTTTCAGATATTTCATTTTCACCTTCTTTTACTTTTATCTTGTTTAAAGGATCTGTGGTTTTAAAACCGCCGGCCTGTTAAGGCTGTCAGCTGTTACATACCTGTCATCTGAAGTGTTATTTATTTAGTGAAAGGTTCGCCATTTACGATATGTATCGTTTAATAACCGAAGAACGCGTAGAAATGGTTAAAACTTACTACAAAAGTGAGGATTTAAACGTGATTCAACACAATCGATTATTTCTTTATTGCGAGAGAAGTTTCCAGAATGCGTAGTTTTACGTTTTGGCGCAGTCAATTGGCTGCCAAGATCATGCTATTTGACGCCGTATATTTTCTTTGTGAGGCTACGTTAAAGACCGTGCTTACGCGTATAATCCCCAAACGTCAAAAACTAGCTCAAAATGGCCATTGCTGTTACCAAGCCAGAGGCGGGCATTTAAATGACATTATATTTCATACATATTAGTAAAGTCCAAGCATTATAATGAAATAAACGTTTCATCGAAATCATAGCTTTGTTTGCAATTTATTTAACTTTGTTTTTGAAACCGAAAAATGGATAATAATGGATTATCTGTTAATAAGAATTACGTTTTAGGAAAAGGGTTAGTCGTTTGCGGCCATAAAAACTTTTATCAGTTTGGTTAATCTGAGAACGTTAAATAAGTTTCGAAATTGTACCCAACGCTATTGGATATAATGAAGAAAAATAAAGAAAATTTTATTAACTAGGAGAAGATTACACTTTTTTTTATAATTATTTTGAATTCGATATTTCCATTTAATTTTATATATCGCATATCTTATCCAACAAGAATTCTTAATATGAGTTAAGATCTCAACTGCTAAGTTTCACTTAATAACGTAATAGATAATATTGTAACTGAGTTTTTAATTTTCTTAAATAAAGTTTGTTTTTTTGTAGATTTGTAAGCATTTGCCTAAAGTTTCTACGTATTGATTTTAGTCTATGAACGCTCTACTAAATGATGAACATTAACGTAAATTTATAAAAATTCAAAATTAGAGAGTGATCGCCTACGAGGATACAAGTCAGCGGTAATAAATTTCAGAAATAAAACAACAAATTATACGCTACAGTTCTTTGATTAATCCATGAGTTTGCTATTTTTATAGAAACACATTAAATTATGATATGAAATATAGCCGATTCCCGCAAGTTTTTAAAGTTTTTGGTATACAATTGCGAACTGATGCATCAAATGACTCAATTGCTCCTCCTCCACCTTCTCACTTCTCACGTAAAGCCAACAAATATCCCCTCAAAACAAAAGCAATCAATTACAAAAACTTTCTTAAATTTTCCAATTTCAATAAATTAAAAACTTTTGAGAAATTGATTTTTATGCTTTTAAACTTCGCCAGCTAATTTTACCATAATTTAATACGTTCGACTTCAAAATCGTATATTTTTTTCTTAGGCTTCGTTGAGCAAACTGTTCAGTTTGGTTTGCTGCAATACAAACAAAACAAAAATGGAAAGGAGCAAAAAAAAAAAGCAGCCTTTGCTTTTGTGAAAATTAACTTTGTGCTTAAGCTGGCAAAAATAGCTTCTTTCAGGCATGAAAAGATGAGGAAAAGCAAATGTTGTTAACTTTTTTAATTGCAATCTTCAGGATAAAAGTACAACATTTCAAGTGCATACAATAACGTCAGCAAGAAGGCTACAGAAACGTGGCAAAAGAGCACAACAAAAATTGTTTTATAAAACAAAATATGAACAGGAATAAAGCGAAGCCTTTTTAACGTTAACAAACAGGAAGAAACAACAACATTTTTCATATACAAAAACATACAACAATGCTAACAACACCAACACCCACCGCAGAGCTAAATAGAAAATGCAAGCAAATTACCAACACTCGCCAGCAGCAGGAATCAGGATTTGGCCCTCAACTCAAACTCGATTCCAGATCCGGTCTCCAACCCATTGAGCCTTTAGTTAACCACCATTAGAGACATCAACATTTTGAATGCAGCAAAAGAAAAAAAAAAAACAGCACTCTGACACTCCACACAAGAAGGTTTCTGGCAAAAGGACAGATGTATGTGGAGAGACCAAAAGAGAGAGAGAGAGAGAGTGATAGGGAGAGGATGAGCGAAAGAGATAGAGCGAATTGAAGTCGAGATGCAGAAGGAGATATTTGAACTGGAGCAGGGGTGGCTTGACAATTTCTGATGCAGTGTTCTAGTGGCGGTTTGAAAGCAAAGTGGTTGTGCTGTGTAACTACTATTGCTGATGCTGCTGCAAATGTCTGATAAAATGTCAGACATCTATGACATCTCGACTCGTCTCATTGCACTCACCACCACCCCGGCAAGTTCACTAAAAACTTCATGTGAGTGCACACACAGCCAGTGAAAATTTCAAAGCTCTACCACAGTTTTCCTCATTTCCTGAGATTTTTCCTCACATTTATTTTGCAACCCTAAAATTAAGGCAAAAACATTACAATGCAAAGGATAACTCTGCCACGACAATGACGATGATGCACATACGAGTACGTTGTGTATGCTCTATACGAACAAGGATAATGTTTGGAATGACAACAGTAACAACAACAGCAGCACCAACAACATTCTGCATTGACAACAAAACTATTGTTCTATTATACAATATTCCAACACTAGACATTTCTATATATAATAACAGGATAAACTCCCCAGGTATACCTGAATGTAGTTTATCCAGTTACCAAACGCTTTTGTGTAAACCATTTTCATTTCTATGCATTTTTATTGAGAGATTCTACTATCAACTACGAGTATGAGCATTTGTTTTATGCACTACCTTGCCTTAGAGTCGAAGGCATGTAAAACATTTAAACGGAATTTCAGAATACGCTGGCACCCCAGAGGTTAATGATTAAAGGATTGAAAGAAACTCTACAAGAGCAATGTAAACGATGAGAAATTTTGATTTTGTAGATCTCATCAGCAGCACCATTATATGGATGCTTATTATTAGCAATGGTTTATGTGTACAAGCGAGAGGCCATTGTGAAAGTTTTTGTGATTTAAAATTAAAGAATTTCATTCTCTCAAGATTTTTGATGAATTCGATGTAATCAAATCCATCAATCAATCTAAGAAAATTTATATTGTTTCCTCTACATTACCACAGAAGCACTAAAGTGTTAATGGCATCAAAATTTGCATTAAGTAGTATATGAAATTTTGTCAATAATTCTTAGTAAATGTTAAGTTTCCGCACCACACGATATTGTAGAAATCAAGTGACACAGTCTCGATACTTCTTTGCCGAGTAAACATCTATATAGATTCTAAGATATTTTCGCACCAACTCATATAAACAAAGAAACTCTACATTGCTCTATTCATTCATGGCATACAATGAGGATTTTCATTCTCTCTGCCCCTGCCAAAAATGTTTTCTGCTTCCCTGGTCGAACTCAGTTTACCGAAACATTACAAAAAGAAAATTGAAAACAGCCAATTTTGTTACTTTTATGATTTATATTATCTTCGGTCAGCTTTAATCACGGTTTGTTTCTTGATATTGGATAAACCTATACTTTACGAAGACTTTAGATTTTGAATTAGAGTGTCTACATCCAATGCAGACTTTGCGAAATTGTAGTTTAGAAAAAGCACTAATTTCGTATTTTTCAAACAGTGGTTTTCGTTATGTATCATATGATAATCTCAAATGAAATTATCCAAATCAGGAAGCGTCACCGAAACGAAATTAAATTCGAACAAAATTTTTTGATTTATTTCAGTTTCTGGAATCTAAAAAAAATTTACAAAGTTTTTATTCTGATACCGACAAACGAATCAAAGTTGTATTGTATTGTATTTTGTTTCTGTGTTAGACATTCAAAACGAAATTGTAGTTTCGAATCAAGAAACAATTTTGATTCTGATCTATTTATGTTGTATTTTAATTGTTTGTATTTTATTTGAAATTTTTCGATTCATAAAATCAGACAACATTTTTAAATAGCAGTAAAGTGAAGCAGTTTTAATATAACAAACAATTTTGATTCTGATTCGGTTTATGTTGTATTTTTATTCTGATACCGACAAACGAATCAAAGTTGTATTGGTTTGTATTTTGTTTCTGTGTTAGGCATTCAAAACGAAATTGTAGTTTCGAATCAAGAAACAATTTTGATTCTGATCTATTTATGTTGTATTTTAATTGTTTGTATGTTATTTGAAATTTTTCGATTCACAAAATCAGTAAAAACTTTTAAATGGCAGTAAAGTGGTTTTGAAGCGGTTTTAATTTAAGAAACAATTTTGATTCTGATTCGGTTTATGTTGTATTTTACTTATTAGTATTTTATTTAGAATTTTTCAATTCATAAAATCAGTCAACATTTTTAAATAGCAGTAAAGTAGTTTTGGCGGCCAGTTTTGAATCAAGAAACAATTTTGATTCTGATTCTGTATATGTTGTAATTTACTTATTTGTATTTTATTTGGAATTTTTTAATTTGTAAAATCTGACAACATTTTTAAGTAGCAGTAAAGTAGTTCTGAAGGCTGATATCGTAAATTCAGAAAATAAATTATTTGGACCATTTCAGGCCTTTTCATCTGCCAATAACTGAAACTACATATGGTTTCAGTTTAGATTCAGATTGAGTAACAAAACAGCATAAAACTATATTTTCGTTTTAGATTTTCCAAACAAAATATAGGTTTCATTATGTTTCGATATAGAATATTAATATTAATTTAATAATATATATATATGTATACATATAATATATATAATATAATGTAACATAATATATATAAATATAATATAATATATGTATAGTTTAATAACAATTAATTTAATAAATATTAATATTAATGTTGGATTCTACTTTCGTTTCAGGTAAGAATTGAATGAATGTGTGAATTGAGTTTTTGCTTTGAATATGAATCTGAAGCAGAATTTTAATTTATTTCAAATATGTTTATAACATCAAAACCAGAACTAAACTAAAGTTTTGTGAAGGTTTCTGATACAGATCAATTATGCCATATCATTATATCACATAGTTTCTTCATGGCAGTTTTAGTTTTAGAAAAGAATCAATTTCGTGTTTCAACAAGAAACATTTACACTGCACGTGATGTCAAACACAGTTTACTTTTTCGAAAATTAATTATTGAAATCACAAAAATGTATAATATATTTTTTCTGATCCGCTTCAGTTTATTTGATATGACGATACAAATACTAGTAAGGATTAGATGAACGTAAAGTTGGACAAGCGGCAAGCAAACTCTTTCATACATCCAAAAGAGATTGTTGCCCATACGTAATATATCATCTTATCTTGTTTTTCCTTTTAAAAATTGTATTTTGTTGGAATTTTATAATAACACAGTTTACATTTTATGAATATTTTTACATATATAAATATCGAAGTTCTTTCCAATAGCAATTTCCATCTCTCATTGCTTTTAATTAACGAACAAAAGTTAAAAATGTTATAAAAATATTGCAAAATTCCCATTTCTTAAAAGTAAGAGTCAGACCTTGTATAATCAAGTTTTCGGCTACAGGACCATCCATTGTGTCGAGGAAGATGTACCAATTATTGCCTATTAACAATGCGTATTAAAAATATTCTCTTCTCGTACACATTATGCCGACTTAGTTCGGTTCTTAGTGAAAATTCATTCCACTCAGGGACTTTCATAAAAGTTCAGTTGCATTTCGGTTTTGATATTATAAATTTATTTAAAGTATTACACATTAAAAATTCGTTTCTGATTGAAATTCGAAATAACAATACACTTCATGCATTGATTCGTTTTGTTTTAGAAACGATATCAGAAATCTATAATAAATTGATTCAATTCCTTTTTCGAAATATAATGAAACAGATATTTTGATTCGAAAACATGAAACAAAATATACCGTAGTTTTATGCCGTTTCATTTCTTAATCTAAATCAGTGTCGAAAGCAAATATAGTTTCATTTCTGGACGGAGAAAAAGGCCTAGCGTCAAACTACGTAAGGTTTAAAATGCTACAAACAAACTTATTTTCTGAACTTACGCTGCCAGTCTCTCAAAAATGTTCACAGATACTAGAAAATATTGTTTATTTTCTTTGAATTCAAAAATTTTCAAATGAGTTTCAGACAAAATTTTTCATAGACTAAATCAGAATTGAAATTGTTCCAATTTTGTTTCATGTACATGGATGCAAATTAATTTTTTTTTGTAATATTATATTGGGTTTATAAAAGAGAAACCAAATTTAATATAATTTTGATTTTGTTGTGGATTTCAGAAACCGAGTCAAATCAAAACTATTGTCGGCTTTGATTTCGTTTCGATGATGGTCCCTGATTCCCCTAATGTTCACAAATACTAAAAAATATTGTCTGTTTTCTTTGAGTTGAAAAATTTCAAATGAGGTTCAGACAAAATTTTTCATAAACTGAATCAGAATCGAAATTGTTCCTACTTTGTTTCATGTACATGAAATCAAATCAAAATTTATCTATAATATTATCTTGGGTTTAATAACATTTTGATTTCGTTTTAGGTTTCAGAAACCTAATCAACTATTATTGACTTTATTGGCTTTGATTTCGTTTCGATGATGGTCTCTGATTCTTCTAATAGTTTTCAGCGACCACGTCCACAATTAAAGCTGTCGTCCAAATAAGTGTAAGAATCGGAATAGCCTCCTGTTTTTTGTACCTATCAGTCAGAATATTGCTCAAAATTAACGAACGAATGGCACAACTATACAATATAAAACTACTGAAAATTTCACATGTTTCTAAAGATCGATTCAGTCTTTGTATGGGCAAACATTTTCCTATTGACTCTGTTGTGAACTTATCCTGCTCAAGTGGTTCGAGTACTGTAGTATAGATATTCAGGCGGACGGATAGACGAACATGTTTAAGTCGACATACAACTTTACATTGAACAGGAATACACAGGGTGGCTGCTGAATGTTGCCACCAAGATGTTAATTAAGAGTTTATCTTTCCTAAACTATGCTGACAGAGAATCCCCTTCATTCTTTTCAATATGGTGTAACTTGTAATATAGTTATAGTTATTTATATGTATATGTAGTTATAGTTATAGTTTGGCCTGTTAGGTCAGAACTGCAGGAACAATTCTCCAATAGTCTGAGAGACATCAGATTTTAATTGTGTCTAAAGTTTTCTTTTGCAAATATGAAATTTACGTAACACAACTAACGAATTTGATTTGATTTCAAATTCAGTTGTTCTTAAAAGCCACTAAAAGGAAATGAATAAGAACATGTTATTTTGCAAATGAATAAAAAAAAAATTCTTTATATGTGTTAAAAAAAGTTTTTTTTTTTTTTTTTAGGAATATTTGAGTTGAATCGGCCATTTGTATTGGCGATACTGAAAGGGACGTGATTGTTTGGTCGATTTTTATCAAATTTTAACAGACACAATAAATCAATACAACAAGCAAAAATTTAGGTTTTGTCGATTCACGAATTAGATTTTAAATGAAAAAATTGAATTTCTGAAAATCGATCAATTTGTGTGGAAGACGCCCGAAGAGGCATAACAATGCTATCCATTTTCATTACTAGATCCATGATCTTAATAACTTTCAGAAGATATTTACCTAAGAAAATATTGGCAAAATCGGTCACTTGCATACGAGGTGTCAATCACTATAAAGCTATATTATGGACAAAAGGTTAAGGCGCTGAAGTTTACGATACCTCTTTTGAATGTACGTAAAAGATATCAGAAGTGATGGTTTTGGAGATTCGCGAATTAGGAGTTAAGGGAAAAATCGAGTTTCTGAAAATTGATCAATTTGTTTGGAGGATGCCACAAGAGGCATAACAATGCTATCCATTTTTAATACTAGATCCACGATATTAATATCTTTCAGAATATATTTACCTAAGAAAATATCGGCAAAATTGGTTATTTTTATGCAAGCATTGTAAAGCAATATTATGGACAAAAAGTTAAGGCGCTGAAGTTTACGCTACCTCCTATGAATTTACATAGGAGATATCAGAAGTGATGAGCTGTAACGATCATTCACCATACCCGACTATGATCTGGCAATGTAATAGGCTGTGCAAAATTTTCGTGTCTACGGGGGCAGAAGACGAGGCAGATAGGCGAACATGGCACAATTGACTTAGAAAGTCATTAAGCACATTTATTTAAAACTTTCTGGGTACTTTAAAAGCTCCTTTCTGGGTTTTACATTACGGTATCAAATGATATATACTTTTAATGCTTAAGGTATAAAATATAAAACGTATAGCCTCATTGTTGAGTTGCGAATATGTAGAATTTATAGAATTCTCAGAAAACACTGTTAAATTTTGCCAGATAAGGTCTGTACAAGAACAAAAAAAAAAAAGCTTAAGAACATTTCCGGATTTTGTTAAACCAACCAGCAAAATCGAATATGTATGATTCCATTACGACCTGATGTCAGTGAAATGCAGTGGGGGAAAGAAAAATGTTACCAAATTTTTGTGATTTATCTATCAATTCACCTATCAATTTATATTGAAAACTGCGACCAAGTATTTTATGGGAGAGTTTAATACAAGGATATATTCTAGTAAGCATCAGAAAATGAAACGAAAACTCTAAAAGGAAAATGCAAAAAATATAAGAAATTAGCATGTGTTGTCATATTTCCACAATAATATATTATTGACAATGCTGCCAAGTATATGAAAGCTAAAATTGACAAGTTGAAACTTTTGTTTTTTTTTAACATCTAATGCTAAAAGAAATTTTTAGCAAAAAAATAATACTGAGCAAGTTTATTAGGCCTCCAAGAATTCTGCATACCTTGGTCACGCAAAGGAATACGAATTTTCCTATCAGTTATCATGCCCTGATGTACGAATAACAATGAATATGTTTCATTGCAGTTTTTTTTTATACCTAACGCATGTGTATTTTCCCCTCAAAAATCATCGCAATCAAATATTTGGATACCCATTTGCAAGAGAATAACATCCTATTATAAGAAACATTTCAATTTCTAACCCTTGGCCGCCGTCATAGCTCTTTCCAATTCAATTCAACTCATCCCGGTGCAAGCTATGATAAGTGGAAACAGGAAAAGATAAAGGAACCCAACAAACAATCTCCAATGTAAATATTAAGCGCATCTCAGCCAACTAACAACATGGCACTGATGGTCATATGCCACAAATTTTGTGCAGCAATCGAGAAACTTGTTAGAGCGACAACGTCATTATCATCATGGTGGTTGTTCTCTTCGTCATTATGGACAACGTCATCAGTCTAAAGGGAAAATAAAACCAGACCCAATTCATTTGGAGAAAACACCAGACTGCACAAACACGACCGATGACAACGGCCCCCTTGCAAATGTTGCACGTTCATATATAGTAAAGTGTAGCACGTGAAGTTTTACAATACTCGTACATAGCCAAAAGGGGGTGTTTTGGGTGGGAGGTATATTGCAAAAGGGATGGAGAGAATGTCAGTCTGAGTCCGTGATATGCAGCACATTTTCAACGATGTTATTTTACCAGCACTAACCCCCGCTTTTGAGGGTGGGGGGTTTTGGAAAGTTTATTTCCATCCAGACAAAACTGCAGACTAACAAAATGCGCCAAACAACCAAGCAACAACAACAACAATATCAACAACACAGTCATCACTGAAATGTACTCGGCAGAGAAGTACCCACCCCCCATCTAAAAACTCGGGCTTCAATGACGGCAGCCAGGAAACGCAACAGAAATGCTGCTGCTATCACTACAACGAACACTGCGCCTACAACAGCAGGAGCAACAGCAATAAGGACAAACAAAAAACTTTCACTTTTGCATGCCACAACAGCAGCAACGGCAACGACAGCGGCAAAACGACCCAAGCCAGGCCGGCATAACAGGATAACAGCCATTCAGGCAAACAAACAAACGACCTGGCATGCTGTTTGTTAGAACGGGCAGAAGGGCAGACATGAGACCCCGGCCACTTGTGCGACTCTTTAGCGTTCTAGAGTAGAAAAATGGAAAAAAGCCAACTCTAACACTCACAATCTACATCACATAATGGTGCACTGAAGAGGCCAAAAACGGAGAGAGTACGGGGAGGATAGAGAGAAAAGTTATTCTATAATGCATCGCACCTCATAGGTAGAGGGGGTTGTGCATATACGAGTACATTGCGGGATAGAAGTGGAGTGTTATTTCACATGCTCCTTACACACAAAAAGCTCTTTTTATATGAGTTATCACTCTGATGCCATAAGGGGTGGTTGCTCTGCCAATGCAGTAGTATGTAGTTGTAGTAGTAGAAATAGTAGAGAGATAGTTGTTTTTTTTTTTTGTTGTACTTCTCGTAAAAGTTGTTGCTGTGTCAAAGTTATAGTATGTCTAGTGTAAAATTGTATGCAATGCGCCAAACTTTAGTTTTCCCGCAAAAAAAGGGGGGAAAAAACTAAAAATGGAGGCAAAAACTGAATTGAAAGTACTGCAAAAAGGAGAGCTATATTTAGTTGATGCATGTGTATGTGTTTAGGGAGGTATGATCAAATTGAGAAAAAAAAAACAATTGTATTATGTAAGTCATACCCGGAACATATTGCAATTTTTATTAAAAAAAAATTATGGAAAAAAACCAAAATAGAATACTATTTAGATAGCATAGTACCAGCGTTGCTAGAATATCCGATTTTCAGCGATACAGCGTTTTCCAAACACCAAGAAGGTGGCACCTGTATTGAAATTTTGTTGTACTTCTGTTAAGGGAATATCCAATTCCTTTTAGAATAAATTGTCCAAATTAATTTTTTTATTTTTTTTATCAAAAGGTGGGAGCGAGCATAAATTGAGAAATGAAGATATCGTTCCGATTTATAAAGAAATACTGGTCATCAATATTTATAATTTTATAACTCAGCTTAACAACTTCTACAGGGTGAACACAAACCTTGATGGCAGCTGAGGAAAATGCAGTTGATCAATCAAAGGCTCTCATGATAACCAAATTATATTCTAGAACAAAGCCTACTGTTATATACCCAAAACCATAGATGGCGGTTCAAATATATTGAATTAGCTTATTTTTGTAGAAGAAAATTGCATCTTATTTAGCACTACTCAGTAATCACGTTCACAGCAGGAGAAATTCAATGTATATCAATTGCTTTGCATAAAGAGGTTTTTCTAATAAGTCCAATTAGTCGCTGGACCGAAAGGGCTTGAAACTGGGAGTAGGTTAGCTATAGAGTTTGACCAGAGGCTATGTCTGGTACCGGGGGTGAAGGGATACACACGGGCAAGTTCCGGGATCGTGCTCTGTCAACTGTATCTTTTTGGCATGTCGCGGGTTACAGGCTGGCATGGGTTTTTCCTATGTCTATATTTCATGATTGCCGTTCACCATCGCTGAACGGAAGGGGTTTGAAGTTTTCCCTGTCTCCCACCGGTGAGGATACTTCATCCCAGCAATGTAGTATCGACCGTTTCATTTACCTGAAGTCTCCGCACCTACAGGTATGTAAAAATATCCAGTCTGTACTATTTAGCCACAGGGCGACCAATCCCGTGAAGTATGGTGTATAAATCACAATTTGAGTTGCTACGCAGTTCCAACCGCTGAGTTTGGCCGGTAGCGTGGGGATCAGGAGGCCCCGGGACTGAGTTTCAGCCTGATCATTTGGTGTAGGACTTCTAGTGCGAGCATCACGCGGTTTGTGGTTGATACCAAAATCGTTGGAAAAGACTTTGTGCTCGAATGTGGAATTGCATTTCAACCGGGTACTATAGACTCTTGAAGGTGGGAAGATAGGTCTCACCTCCGCCAATGGGGATTATGTTCCGTACTAGCATAATCAATTTGTTATCTTCTGGCTGGAAGAAAGAGCTGGGTGCGGTAGTACAAAAATTATCAGCCCCTTTTCCTAGATAGCCCAAATTTTACTCGGCTATCCCAAGGAGGCGTTGGCATTCGGTGTGTCGCACACCGTTAGTAAGGCTTTCACGCCGAGACTCACGTTAAAACCTCCTGGGCTCTGTTACACTTATGAGCTATAGCAACATGGACTCAGCGTTAGGTAAGTGGACGTTTTCTTTTCGTAGATAATTTATAGATATTGATCGTATTATATTTTTCGATAGCAACAGGAAAAGAGACAAAATTTCATAAATATCAATTTTTATTTAAATGAATAAAATACAATATAATCAAGACTGCTGGGTTTAGTAGTGAATAGAGAACTTATGTTAGGTAAAAACGTGGATGTGGATACTAATATCCTAGCAAATGTTTCAATTTCAAATGGCATATATGAAAATTGTTAATGGACTATGAAGAAAATTGTTAACGAAATCCCAAGAAGTAAAGACGGCAGAATCCGTCTTTCAATGATTAAAAACAAATTCCCTTTAAAATTCCCTTGAATGCTATAGAGGAGAGCTTATCACATTCAGTGAGCTTGCACGCATTCTATTTGTAGACTCACTCAACGGAATGACGATTTCGAACGTCACAGTTTGAGAAGCATTTACCAGCCTTATCGATTACTCGACTACTCAAAGTGTTCGTCAAATACTAATAGGTAAATGTGTGCTGGATTGAACCCTCCATCGTGCGAACGATAGTCGCTTGTGCAGAGTTACCCATTTTTCAAACGTAAAGTTAAATAAAACACACATAAAGCTATGATTGCTATGAAACTTTTATTTCATTATAATGATTGGACTTTACCATAATGAAATAATTCCGTAATATGCGGAAAAAATTGCATATTTATTCTTCTTACGAATGCGATTGTTAATCGTATAGCAATTGAGTTGTTGTGAATCCAGCTTAATAAGTCATTTTATCGTGTTTGAAACCGAATTTTTATCGACAGTAATAATTGGTCAACTATGGTACCTGCAATGAGACAGTTAAAAAGGCACGTTGCCATGGAACACAGTGGTAACAGGAATTCTAGGTAAAGATTTTTTCATATAGCTTAAGTTATTTTATCTGTTATTTCGTGTCCGATTTAAACGGTATGTATATAACCAATCTGCAATCGGTGCTGCTTCAAATCCATCTCATTATTTTGTTTGTAAGGTAAACATTATTGTACCTTCTTTTTCTTCTTCTTAAGTGGCGACTGGAATAGACATCCTTATCTATTATACGCCGCTCGTAGAAAATAATTCCAAGCGCTTCGATCTTCTGCGCTTCTCCTCCAATTCGTCACACCAAGTTTCGATAGTATTTCAAAAGCCTGGTCCTTCCAACGGAGTTTAGTTCGTTGTCGAAAACCTTCCATGACAGAGCATCTGGGTCCATCCGCACAACATAACCCAGCCAACGCAATCGCTGTACGAGTATATTAATGCGTTTGACCACGCTGACGTCGGCATATAGCTCATTGTTCATGCGACGCTTATACTTACCGTTAACGATGATGAATCCATATCTTTTCCGAGTATTTTCCTCTCGAAAATTGCCAATACTAACTCATCCGCTTGTGTCAAAACCCAGGATTCTGCGCCATATAACAAGACAGGTAGAACCAAAGTCTGTTAGTCGAGAAAGGGCTTTATTATTGAATCGCTTGCTTAGTCCATAGTAACATCTGTTAGCAAGCAATACCCTCCTCTTTATCCCCATGCTGGCATCATTCGTTTTGCTTACAGCGGAACCGAGGTGATGAATTCTTCCACCACTTCAAAATTATAGTTGTCAACGTTCACACAATGGACTCTTTGTTCGTTGAAACCAATAACTTTGTTTTGTCCTCATTTATCACTAGACCCATATTTGATGCTTTCTTCACGATGCTTGAGAAGGCTGCAGTAACATCTCGCAGTTTTCTGCCAATAATGTCTATGTTATCTGCTTATTCTCGTTTGGTGTAAAAAGGCTCCCTAAGATCTTTGCCTGTCTTTACTGAAGACTTCGTATCAGTCAGCGTCATCCTACAAAGACGTATAAGCTCTGTAAGAATTCGGACATGGTCCCATACAGTTTTTGCCGTATCGGGCCATCGGAGGCAAAAATACTTGTACATCATCCGCGTAAATCAAAAATTTTGATAAAAAATTTTTGATAAAAATATGATTTGTTATTAACAAATAGTGTGAATAAGAATGACCCAAGTACACCATCTAGTGGCACACCTGAAGTTTGAGTATATAAAAAGGATTCAATCACTTCAATAGCAACATTGGACTGCCTATTGGTTAAATATGATTTTATCGACATCGACTTTAATTGAACATATAGTATATGTATATAACGACAAATTTTATAACAATTTTTGAAAACTGAACAATAATGTATATACATACAGGGTTGCCCATATTCGACGGACCCATGTTTTTTAAAAAAAATCAAAGAAAAAAATAAAAATTTGGCGGTTGGCAATCTTATTCATTTAATTTGTTCCAAGTAGATTTGTTTACATCAATTTTTGAATATGATATCTCTCAAATGGCCGCCTCTGGCATTGATGGCGTATTGTGCCCTTTTTGCAGCATTTTCCATCGTTTTCGCCAACATTTCGGCCGGAATAGCGGCTATTTCTTCACGAATGTTGTCCTTGAGCTCTTCTACGGTCCTTGGCTTGTTAACGTAAACCTTTGACTTCAAATGTCCCCACAAGAAGAAGTCAGCGGGCGTCAAATCGGGCGAACGTGGTGGCCAGTCCAAATCACCACTTTTCGACATCAAACGGCCCGGAAACAAATTCTTCAGAAAATCGATTGTTATGCGACTTGTGTGCGGTGGAGCGCCGTCTTGTTGAAACCAGAACTGCCTCATACGCTTTCGACGAATAATTGGCATCACAAAATTGGTCATCATGTCGCGATAACGCTCCTGGTTGATGATAACAGCATGGCCATTTTCGTTTTGGAAGAAAAACGGCCCAATGACCGTTTTCGCACTAACGCCGCACCAAAATGTGACTTTTTCGTCATGAAGAGGCAATTCTTGAATCTCCTGATGATTTTCAGTGGCGTAAATACGGCAATTTTGCTTGTCTACGGTCCCATTCAATGTGAAATGGGCTTCATCGGACATGATAATTTTGTTCCAAAATTGCTCGTCATCATCGGCCATTTCGATGACTCGTTGGGCCCATTCCAATCGACGAGGCTTGTCCGCAGGCAACAATCTTTGCGTCAATTGAATTTTGTACGGGAACAAATGCAAATCAACGCGAATAATCCGTTGTAAAGTGGACCGAGCCATGCCCAACTGCTGAGAACGGCGTTTTTGGGATGTTCTTGGGGACCTCTCAACACTGGCTCGTACGGCAGCGATATTCTCGGCCGATCGCCTTGGTCGACTTTTATTTGGCCTCTTCGGATTAGAAAGAGCCTCACCAGTCGAAAATTTTTCGTATAAACGCTTAATGGTGTTCTTAGAAGGCGCACTTCTCACATTTTTTAATATTTTAAAAGCACGTTGAGTTTTCACAATTGACTTCTTCTGTTGAATGTAAATTTCAACTATTTCAGAGCGCTCGCGTGGCGTGTATTGTTCCATGGTAAAAATCTGCTTGGACTGACGCTTCAAACGCGGTATGTCATTAAGCGATCTGATATCTCTGTCAAAAGTTATGGCGTTGCCAGATGGGTCCGTCGAATATGGGCAACCCTGTATATGATACAAGCGAAACATTTCTTCAGTTGATAGGCATGTAATTTCACAACTAGTGACTACCAATTTGCATACTACCCCTCCAAATGCAGCAACTGTTCATCTTTGCCACTCTCTCCCTGGAAAATGTGGCAACATTGTAGATGGCACTTGCCACTTTTACTTACTTTTATTTGAGTTATTCCGATTTTATATGCATATGCAAAATAATAATGCAACTTTGTGTTTAAAACAAAAAATAAATAAACGAAATAAATTCTGTCTTTTCATTTGATTTCTCTTTTTGCTTTCCAATGCATTGGCAAAGTTGAACCTCTTTCCCTAAAGTGCCCGCAAAGTGCAGTAAAAATAGTTAAGAAAAAATGTACAACAAAAAAAGTTTGCTTTTAAATAACAGGATCCTTAGCGAACACAGACAGAGCAACTGTCATAAACTGCTGCAATGCATTTGTTGCAATACCCGCATGCAGCAAAACAACTACATAAAAATTCAACCATTTGCTGCAGTGTTTGCTAAGTGATGCATGTCTGAATTTTTCAACAAAAGCGGAAGTTGGCGTTCGTTGCTATTTTGTTTTTTTTTTTTGGGGGGAAATACTCGTATGTGTAAACGCTATGTTTGGCAGTTGGTTATTTGTTTTAGGATATTAGATTATTTGCTGCCCAGACAAAGCAATTTAGAAATTTAGATTGAAGTTGGGGATGACAAAAAAATGGACAAAAATACATTTTTGCAAATTAATTGAAAATGTACATAAATCGTTGTTTTTGCATACAATATTTGAAATATCCCGAAGGCAATTGGAGGCAGACAATTACATATATTCGATAAATTTTATGGAATATTAAGGAATATTTTTTCTACTGATATCTCAGTTTAAAGTTCTGATAAAGTTAATGTGTATAGTTCTACTACAGTAACGGTTTTATATTCTTGTTCAAATGGGTCTAGTCGACCATGTAAACAACAATGGCAAAGCATTATCAAAACGAAACATAAAGATTTGCCCAATGGCCAAATGAGCACTTTACCATCCCTGAACTGATGCCACTGGAAGGATGGAGGATATAAAAAAACTCCTCCTAACTATAACAATTATACCACGGATATGAGCTTGGCCGACTATTTTTTATTTAACTGTTAAAAACATAAATTCCCTTGGAATCCATATATGAGATATGGTGAAACTTCTCACATTCAGTGAATTTGCATACATTCTACTTATAGACTCATTCAATGCGTCCTACAGTTTAGCGACGATTCCAGATGTCACAGTTTGGGAAGCATTAACCAGTCTTGTCGATTATCCGACTACTCGAAGTGTTCGTCAGACATCTCAGACAGAAGCCTAGATCATGGAAGAGCTTTGACATTTGATCTTAAAAATTACTCTCAAAATGTTCCGCCAATAATATGAGAAAATTTGAAATCGGCGCATCCAAAGAAGGAGTCGGCTAAAACAAACACATGTTCAGGCAAGGACCTGAACAAAGTAGAGTTTGTCTCAAGTGAGTGATTTTCTGTTTTGGCAAATTTTCCTTAATATTTGAAGAATATTTAAGTCAGAAATGTATTTAAGCCTACTTAAGTTTTCATATAATTGCACTACACTGAATTCAGTCAGTATTGATGCACATCAGGTGTATAGGAAACTTACATTTGGAAAAATGGAAGGGGTTGGCTAAAACAAACACATATGTTCAGACAAAGACCTGAACAAAGTGGAGGTTTTCTCAAGTATTTTCTGCTTTGGCAAATTTTCCTTAATACGAATCGGTGAAGTCTGCATTCAGGTACCGTAAGATCCTCTCTTGTCAGAGAGTGGTGTTATGCTTGCATGCCAGTGTGTCGTACGGTTTCGACAGAGGCCCTTCAAGTACTGATGGGTGCTGCCCCACTGGATCTTGTTGTTATCCGTCGCGCGACGGAATTCAAGGCCAGGAAAGGGTATGCACTCATGGGAACGGACTGGCCCATTGAGGGGGTAGAGAGCTTGAGTAGGGCTGAGTTTAGGGGGCTCTTGGACGAATGTGTCTTGTCGAGATGGCAAACACGTTGGGAAAAGAGTCAGAACGAACGTGCAACATTTAGGTTTTTGCCAGATGTTAGGTTCGTTGGAAGAAACCCTGACTTTGGTTTTAACCTCTGCCTTGGTTTCTTGCTGACGGGACATGGGTCACTCAATGCCTTCCTGCATAAGAGAGCCCTGTCCGAGCGCGAGTCGTGCAATTGTGATGCACCAGTCAAAGACTGGCGGCACATTTTGTGCGAATGTCCCTTATATGCAGATATAAGGGATCTCCGAGGATTAGCGATAACAAGGTCTGGGGATGACTGGATGGTTAGCAATATGCTCTCTACACAGGGTGGTTTGGCTAGAGCAACGGTGTTTGCTTCCAGAGCGTTTGCTAGGCGTAGGGCTACTGCGACGCAATTGTGGCAAGTGGGTCTGCTGACCTTTTCAAGGCAGTCTGACCTGGGCGTTGAGGGGCTTCGAGACTGTTCGGATCATGCTGATCCCTCAATCCCATTCAGCTTAATAGTCGGCAGCTGTGTCCTCGTTTGTGGGAGTAGATTTTCTACAGAGTTAGATTATCTACGAAGTTTCACCAGAGGTTTTGTCTGGTACCGGGGGTGATAGGGATACACACGGGCAGGTCTCGGGTTCGTGCCCTGTCATCTGTATCTTGCTGATCTCTCGGGGGGTACGGACAGGCATGGGGTCTTCCCTATGTCTATATTTCATGGTTGCCGTTCACCGTCGCCGAACGGAAGGGGTTTGGACTTTTCTCCGCCTCTCACCGGTGAGGATACTGCATCCTTGCAATGTAGTATCGACCGTTCCATCTGCCTGGGGTCTCCGTGCCTGCATGTATGTAAAAATGTCCAATCTGTATCTCTTGTCACAGGGCGACCAATCCCGTGAAGTATAGTGTATAAATCACGATTTGGTAGTAGTTTATCCATGTTCTTTGCTGCGCAGCTCCAACCGGAGAGTTTAGCCGGTAGCATGGGGATCAGGAGGCCCCGGGACTGAGTTCCCGCCTGATCATTTGGTGTTGGACCCCTAGTGGGAGCATCACGCGGGTTGTGGTTGATACCAAAATCGTTGGTAGAGACTTTGTGCTCGAATGTGGAGTTGCATTGCAACCGGGTGCTACAGACCCATAGAGTAGCAGAGGTGGTAAGATAGGCCTCACCTCCGCCAATGGGGATTATGTTCCATACTAGCATAATCAATTTGGTATCTCCTGGCTGCGAATAAAGGGCTGCCAATATGTGTTAATAGCACAATTGTCAGCCCCTTTTCCTAGATAGCCCAAGTTTTTACTTGGCTATCCCAGGGGGGCGTCGGCAATCGCATTGTAATATACCCAGTGTGTCGCACACCGTGGGTAAGGCCTCCACGGCGAGACTCACGTTAAACCCTCGTGGACTTAATATTTGGAGAATATTTAAGTCAGAAATGCATTTAAGTCTATTTAAGTTTAAGAATCATTGCACTGCACTGAGTTCAGTCAATATTAATGCCCATCAGGGGCATAGAAAACTTGGATTTCGAACTTATTTTATTTTTATACTTTCCAGTCTAGTCCATAAAAGAGTCCGTTTTTTTCAAAATTCAATATTTCCTCTGTAATTTATAAATGGTTGGCTACACTAACCTAGATATATATCCACATTATTGCATTACAATGTATGCCGAATTGTTCAACCAGCGTCATCCTACAAAGATGTATAAACTTCGTAGGAATTCTAAACTTAGACATGGTCTCGTATCAGGCTATCGAAAGCAGCTTCATAATCGACCAAAAGATGGTAAGTTTTTCTTGGGTCTTCTGTAGAATTTGTCGTAAAGTGAATATCTGGTCACACTGATAAGGTCCAATCAGGTTATTTAGAATCGCCTTCAGTCTTTCACATATCACACTCGACAGGACCTTATAGGCAATGGGTAAAAGACTGATACCGCGATAGTTTTTATAAACACTTAGATCGCTTTGGATGGAATTGTTGCAGAGCTAAATAAATTAGCTTTTGTTATGGCTTATTTTCGCGCACATTAGGAAGCACTGAGATAAAGGATTTATTTCGTTTATAATTATTTTCAACAGTGTTTATGGAGCACTGAAAACGAAAATCATTTATTATTTAATCTGCGCCTATAAAACAAACCTTTAAAGAAATCCTTTCGAATTTGTCTATGATTTTACACCTTCTTTTTCACTCAGTTTTATTAAAAATAAAGGATTTTGTTTGTCATTGCGATTTTAGTTATTTTGATGGCAACCACACATGTTGGTACATTTCGTGGTGAGCACATTAATATCATGTTTGGTTTTATTTATACTTGGAAGAATTTTTGTTTAATAAACTGGCACAGCATGGACTCAACAAACCCTAACCACCAACTTTTGGACCAAGCCACAAACCTCTTTGAAATACGGCTGCACATCATTATTATCATCATAATCATCATCACCGCCACCATCGTAGTCGTCATCATTATCGTCGGCATGAATTCAGTTGTGTCCTTTTTTCTCACATATTTAGTAGCCTGCGGCATTTTTCGTAGAGCATTTTTTGCTCTTCTGTTGGTGTTTTTTGTGGCACATCCTCCGTTTCATAGAATTTCTTGTTTTTATTTTGGCGCAAACCATTTTCTCGTATCTACTGCAAGGTTTTTTACTCATTTCTGTTATTATTTTCATTATTTGTGACGCATCTCCAAGTTATCGTTGTAACATGCAATTTATTTGCTTGCAAGACATTGGGGCGACAGAAAGGATTTCCCCATCTGTGCATTCACCAAGATTCTAGCACGAATTTTTACTTGTTTTTTTCCATTTTATTATATAGAACGAGAGGTTGGTACACATATATATATATATATATAGTGTAAATTGTTTAGGAATACCTATTCTTTGGTACGTGAAATGGGGGTTGAAGGTGTGGGAGGGCCAAATGAAAGTCTAACTTTTACTTTCGTTTTTTTGCGAAAGTAACGTCGACAAATAAAACGAAAGTTATTTATTACTTGACGTTTGAAAAAGAAGACATCTATCTCTAGAAGTATTACGGGAGGAGGAAAAAGTATTGCATGTTTCTTTTAAGTTTAAGATATTACACAAAAAGTTTTAGATGATGCCTTTGATTGTATGACAGTAGATTTGCAAACGAATAACGCTGTCAAGATTCACAGGAAAAACACAGTTTGAAATTAAAGAACGATATAAGACAACACTCTTCGAAATTGCAGCTCAGATGCGTAGAATATTTAGAAGTAAACAAATTACCAAAGTTGCAACATTTCAATACATTGCTTAATATCGGCAATGTCGTATTATCTAAACTGAAAAAGCTATGTATGGGTCGTCATCTTAGTACAAAAATATAATAAGTAAGTTAAATAATGTATCGAATGTAAAATCTGTATTTTATGCCTTTTTTGCAGATATTCGATTTTAAAAATTTATATGTTAATTGAAAAATATGTATTTACATACAAATAAAAACTATCTTCGCACTGCAATCGACCTTTCGCTTCAGACGACTTTTTTATAATGCGTTAGGTGATCTATCAAGTTGAACATCCACTTTGGCGGATCAGTTAGAGCCATATGACCAGCATTGCGCATCATTATCTCAATTAAGTGGATAGCATGTTTTACATATCCAGCAATTTCATCATCGACACGTCAGATTTGTTGCGGTGTTACCTTATATTTGTTAGCGGCATTAAATTTCAATTTAATCAAATAATTGCGATTCAGTGAATAGACCACAATGATGTCCAATTGGCCATTGCAAAGGGTGTCTTAACAAGCACGCAAAATTTAAATTTGGCGCTATTCGAAGTGTCATTGTTTGACATTTGAACAACTGTTATTGTTTGCTAGTAGAAGGTACGAGGTTAGTAAAAATGGAGTGCTACACGAATGAACAACGCATTCTCATTGTGAAATTGTTTTGCCAAAATCGTGAAAGTTTTGCGGCTACAGTTCGCAAATTGCGATCAATTTGGGGTCACAATAATGCTCCAAAAGAGTCAACTGTAAAGAAATTAATGGATAAATTTGCCAAAACCGGGTCTGTTAGCGATGTAAATACAACAACGCGCCTTCGACCAGGTCGATCGACCGAAAATGTCGCTGCTGTACGTAACGATGTCGCTCAAACTCCATCCACCTCAATTCGACACCGAGCTCAGCAAATTGGTGTCTCCAAATCCACTATGCAGCGAATTTTGACGAAAGATTTGCGTCTTCATGCATACAAAGTTCGATTGACTCAGGAATTGAAGCCAGCTGACCATGGACAGCGAAGGGAATTCGTTAATTGGGTATTGGAGAGACAACATGAAAATGCTGATTTTGCTGATAAAATCATCTTCAGTGACGAGGAAAATCCTCGAGTGATGCACGAGATGCAAATGCATCCTCAACGTGTCACTGTGTGATGTGGATTTTGGGCTGGAGGAATCATTGGACCTTTTTTTATGAAAATGAGGTATGTCAAGCGCAAACAGTCAATGATGTTCGACATCGTGAAATGATAACCAGTTTTTTCGTGCCTAGAATTGAAGAAATGAATGTGGAGGGCATGTGGTTTCAACAAGACGGCGCAACATGTCATACAGCCAGAGAATTCAATTGCTGCATCAGTCATTTAAATGTTGCGTTCTTGTTGGGACACTCTTTATATGCACACAGTATATGTATCTAGAAGTTCCGTGATGCAAGGAGCGATCGTATCCATAACGTCCCGTTTCAAAAAGTTTTCTACTTTATTCTCTACATCCAAATCGTGGAATGTCAGATTACTGACATTTATCGAACGTCTGGTAGTGGATGACTGTAAAAAATCAGCCATTTGGCCATAATTTTCTCCTTTGCTATGGAGATAATTGTAGTAATAGCTAAAACCCGTAATACCATTTACCATATCCCCATTGAGGAGGTCCACAAATACCTCAAAGTCGCAGTCCATATTGTGGGTTTTAATGCATTCGACATCCTTGACCTCTGCAACATGAAATTGTTTAAGGCCATGATCATCAATTAAACATATTTGATATAGATAATCGCCATATTCAGCCGATGGATGGGGTCCGAGAGTCCATTGCCGATAGCCATACCTTTTTGGGGGTATGTGCACTCGGGTGTCTATAGAGTTTTGGGCTTTATGTATGTGATAGGCCAAAGCAGAAGCATATTTGCCAGCGAAGGAAGGATTCATCGGTTACCCAAAAACCAGAAGAGTGGCTCCCTTCGAATAGTTCGCATATTTGCTGCATTGCCTCATGCAAATTGTGACCAACCAACGTCCTTTTCATTCCACGCGTAACCGGCGTCACTGTCGATGAAAGAGAATCCATTGCCCACAGGATTATCAATGTGCACTAAATTATTCCAGGTGTAATTGCGTTTATTTTTTCTTTTTTTTATTTTTCAAACATTTTTTTAATTTTTTTCGTTAAAAAAATAATAACTTATAAAATAATGAAGATATGTTTAAAATTTAAAGAGCATTTGAAAAAGAGTTTCTCAACCGTTAAAACTAGTACTCAGTGCTCTAAAGTCACAGAGGTGCTCAAGTTTTTCTATTAATTTTTCATTAGTATTGCTAATACCGGGTTATTCATTTTTCAAATCAAAATTAAATATAATACACATAAAGCTATGATTTTGATAAAACTTTTATTTCATTATAATGCTATAACTTTGTCATTATGTACGAAATGTAATGTCATTTAAATGACCCCCTGGTTGCAGAGGTGGATTGTTTTGAGGTTCCTCCAGCATCATTTTTGAAAAAACACGGCCCAATGGTACCTCCAGACCACAATGCGCACTAAACAGTCACTTTTGTCGGATGCAATATATTTTTCACAACCACTTCCGGGTTCTTCGGGCCGCATATGTGACAATTTTGCTTGTTGAAGTAACCATCGAGTGATAAATGACCATTGCTAAAGAACATTTTTTTAATTGAAAGCTCACATTTGAACCACGACTTTTGTAGTAAGTTTTAACTATTTTTTGGCCTTCTTCGGTTGTTAAATGATTCGTATTTGTAAATGGTAAACTTTTCACTAAATAAGTAACACTTCAGATGACAGGTACTTAACAGTTGATAACCTTGTCAGACCGATGGATTTAAAGCCACTAAATGAATAAACCTGCACTATCACATATCTCAAACATTTCATTAAAGTTCTTCTAAATTCAATAAATTTAAATATTAAGACAGCGAAAATCTTCAAAGTAACTAAATATCGGGTTGTTCGGAAAGTTTGTTCGGTTCGTTCGTAAAGTTCCTTCAAACACTATCATAATTTCATCATCATCAGTTTAGAGAAGGAGTGCTCTAAACTGTTTACTATTGTTTACTTATGTTCTCGTTCTAGTCGTGAGTGGTTATAGCGTTTCAAAAAGTAGAAAAAATGAGCGAAAAAGAGCATTTTAGCCATATTATTCTATATTATTTACGAAAAGAAAAAATGGTTACTGAAGCCAGGCGAAAAATAAAGTCTGTTTTTGAAGAAAACGTACCAAATGAAATAACTTGCCAGAAATGATCTAAAAAATGTTCTACGAGCGACCAAATGAAAGAACTTGCCAGAAATGATTTAAAAGATTTTCTACAGGTGACTCCTTCGTTTTGGATCCTCCCAGGTCAAGACGATTAAAAGAAATTGTTTCCGAGTAGGTGAGAGATTTAATTATTGTTAATCCCCATGCAACAGTTAGAGAAATAGTTAAAATAATCAAAAAATAGTCTCAACCGCTCACGGGGTCATAAGAGAGCTTGGATTTGTGAACAACCTCGATGTGTGGGTACCGCTCTCTCTCACCGAGGTTAACAGTCTGACATTTGCAATATCCTAAGGATAATAAATAACAAGACACCATTTCTGCAGAACCTTATCACAGGGCCTGAAAAATTGAAGGTCTACAACAATGTAACGTGGAAAAGATCATGGGGGAAACCGTATGAACCCTCTCATTCCACCTCTAAAACGGGCCTTCACCCCAAGAAGGTAATGTTGTCGATTTGGTGGAATGTCTACAACAATGTAACGTGGAAAAGATCACGGAAGAAACCATATGAACCACTCATTCCACCTCTAAAACGGGCCTTCACCCCAAGAACCTAATGTTGCCGATTTGGTGGGAAGTCAAAGGAGTAGTCTATGTTGAGCTTCTCCCAACAAATCAAATGATTAATGCGGACTACTATATTACAAAATTAAATAAATTAAAGGCGGCATTGGAAGAAAAAGGGTCAAGGCTCATCAATCGGGGATGATCTTCCATCATGACAACGCCCGCCTTCACACTGCTTTGCGGACCCGTCAGAAACTGTCAGAAGTTGAGTGGGAAGTTATATCTCACCCACCGTACTTCCCAGACCTATTTCGCAGTCTGAGCAACCACAGAAATTTCCATAACGACAAGGAAGTGAAAAATCGAATTGAACGCTTTTTTTTGGAAAAACCACGCGAGTTTTATGATAGAGGAATTAAAAGGCTCTCCCAGAGAGGTAGGAAGAACTTATTAAAAATAAGAAGATTACATAATATATTAAAATACTTGTTCATCATTTTGTCGCCAAATTGACACAGCTGTATTCTATACTGACGGCAAGTTAGAATTCGAGCGCGTTCTATCTATTTATTTACAGTGATCCGTTTTATGAGTTTGAGTCTGTTGATTTTTGCGATTTTTACAATGGACAAAAATGCCGAATATAGAATTTGCCCCAAATTTTATAGTGCAAATAGAGTTTCGTGTGGCATTTCGCTGAATATGCTACAAATCGTTCACGGTAAATAGACTTTATCAAAGGCACGTGCCCACGAGTGGTACACTGCACTTAAAAGCGGTCGATATGTGGTGGAAGATTTGCTTCAATCTGATCGGCCATTAACGTTTTCAACATCGATAAGATAAAAGCTGCTTTCTAAGCTTTGCACATCGAAACGTAAAATTTTACACGATTATTTAGGCGTGATTTGATTTTCTTTAAAAACTCATTCGCCCTAATGTTTCTTAAGGCATGCTAGAATGGGGTTATTAAAAAAGAGGGAGATTATATAACATATCAAAATAATTGTTTTTCTAGTATATAAATTTGTAAATAAATTTCTTTCAAAAACCAGACGAAATTTCCGAACAACGCGATACATGTTTGAACAAGAAACCCAGATTACATGTTGGCCAACAAACCTAAAGGAACTAATACGTGATTTACAAACAGCTAACAGAGAAATATGTTTACAAGCGCTGTTTTACGTATACTCGAATCTCATAGAATGTGATTGAAAATTGTATGAGAGTATTTATTCATAAACGTTAATATATAGATATATAATAATAAAAAGGGAAATCAAACCCAAAATGTATATGCAAACATCACACAAAAGTGCCACCTCCAAGCAGTAGCAGTAGCAGACAACACCGAGTTTCTGGTGTTTCATCATCGTCATCATCATCATGAGCTGCCACTTCGAACGACAAAAGTATTATCGAGTAGACAGTGGTAGTGTTGCAGATGATTGGCGCTGGCGCTCATAACGTTGATGAAGGTGGTGGTGGCGGTGATGATGATGATTATGATGTTGTTGTTGTTTGTTAATGATAATAATGATGATTGGAAGACGTTAAGCACAAAGTAATAAAAATTATATATACGAAATTTTCCCTTCATTCATCTCTCACTCCAATTATTTGGCGATGATACCCCCCTGCGCTTTTGTCCACAGATCGTGTATGCTGTCGGTTGGGATTGTCGTTTACGTGTACGGATGGCTTCCCAAAACTTTACGCTTTTCAAGTTCAAGTTCAAGATTTATAACATTTATTTGTCTCTTTGTTATATCTTTCATTCGTGTCGATGCTTTTTTCCCCCGGTTTCTTTGTACAAATTTCTTTAGAGTATTTTTTCCCAGGTTTGTTGCGCTTTTTTTTTTTTTTCTTTGAATTTCAAATAAATGTGTGTCTTTGGGTATTGTCACGAGCTTACTGGTCGTCTAACCGTTCCTCCCTGGGACTGGGGGAACTTGCAAATGTTAACAAAGAGAAGAAAAAATAATGCATTTTCTGATGCATAAGATGTATATTTGTTATTTGTTTGACACATTACGAATAAAATTATTTATACAAAAACAGAAATAATTCAAAAAAAAAACACAAAAGTAACAAACAATTTTCAAGGTCTCCTTTGTTGCCACACGAAAGTGACTGCATTACTTTGTTTAAAATGTGTTGCGTAATTTTTTTCACATATCACGAATATTTACTAACATACTCGTACTTTGTTTTTAAAGGGTGTCAATATTGTTTAGAATGCATAAATTCAAAAGTTATCGCCAAAATTAAAATCAAATTCATTTGCATTGGGAATTGTTTGTTTTGTAAATGAACATCTGCCTTTCGTAGTTGTGACGGAAACAGCTGATTTCATGGTGGGTTTGGTAGGACTTATGAAAGATCCAACTATAGAGGTTTCTGACTTGAAATAAGTCAGTATTTTAAAATTTTTATCTACTTTGGTTTATGACGTCCAATTTGTTCTAATCGCAACCTAATGACAGATTATTGGAATAAGTAAAATTTTCCTTATTCTCCCCTCTGTCGACTTACTATTGATCGGTTTGGAAAGTGAGTTCGGCTTTTAAAAGAAACTTATTTACGAATTTATATACAAGAAAACAATTATTTAAATCTGTTATATAATCTCCCTATTTTTTGTTTTTTATAACTTTTCCCATCTTTCTGGGAGCTTTTTAATTCCTCGCTCATAAAACTCTGGTGGTTTTTCTGAAAAAAGCTTTTAATTCGGTTTTTCACTTCCTCGTCGATATGGAAATCCAAATCCTTCAAGTGGTTGCTCAGACTGTGAAATAAGTGGTAGTCGGACGGACCGAGGTCTGAGGGGTGAGATAAAACTTCCTATCCAAGCTCTGACAGTTTCGGACGGGTCAGCAAGGAAGTGTGAGGTCTAGGTGAGAGGCTGAGGTTCCCACATATCGAGATTGCTAACAAATTCGAACTCTTTTATGACTCCATAAACGGTTGAGACTGATTTTTTGACTATGTTAGCTTTTTCCCGGGAATTAACAATAATTAAATCTCTCATCTCCTCGGAAACAATTTCTTTTGATCGTCCTGATCTGGATGCGTCCGTCACGGAGAAGTCGCGCGTAGAAAATCTTTTAAACCAATTCTGGCAAGTTTTTTTATTTGGTCCGTTTTCTTCATAAACAGATTTTATTTTTCGGGTGGCTTCAGCAACCGTTTTTCCTTTTCGGAAATAATACAGTATAATATACCTAAAACCCCCTTTCCCCCAACCACTTTTAAAAATTTGTTTAAAACACTATAACCACTCACGACCAAAATGAGAACACAAGTAAACAGTTTAGAGAAGGTGTGGGTGGAAGTTATGATAGTGTTTGAAGGAACTCTACGTCATGAGAAGTAACGTATGAGTGAACTAATGAATTAACCGAACAAACTTTCCGAACAACCCAATATACATATCTTGATAGCTCCATATTTTATTGTAAAGCCTATAAAAATTTCTTGATTAATAGCTTTATACTATAAAAATGCTGTGATATTTCGTCCACAGGGTAAGCCGCTAAAAGAATTTTTGAAAATGGTAGTGGTATCGGTCACTTTTGCATTGAACGTACTGATTTTTACACCAACAGCAGATACATATGGCAACACTCATCTCCGAATCGGACATATGGCAGCGTACTATCAAATCAGAAGCTGGCGCTTACATGCCATCCATGTCATTGTGAATAAACTTAAGAGACTTTTCATCGATAGGTTTTCAATCAATTCCGTCACTATCAAATAAGAAGATCGCATTTATTAAAACTCAAGTTAGGTTACGTATATGGTCTTATTTTAGGAGATTTTTTCTTACATCTCAACGATGGCTTCTACATTAGTTCGATTACTGTGCAAAGGATGGGAAACAAAATGTACTGAAATGATTTGCGTTTCATACCACGTAATTCTGGCACCTTGTATACGTCCCCAACGAATATAAATAAGACTTTCAAAAGTTTTAAGAACCAACGAACTCTAAATTTGTAAAATATTTTTGCATTCTGTGTATGGAAATCAATTTTTCGGTAACAAAAGTAAAGTTGAATAAAACATACATAAAGCTATGATTTCGATGTAACTTTTATTTCATTACAACGCTTGGACCTTGCCATTATGTACCAAATACAATGTCATTTAAATGACAGCCTCTGGATTGGTTGCAGCAATGGATTCTTTTGAGGTAGTTTTCGATCACTTTTTCGCACATTCAGACGGTATCTCGGCAATAACTTGACTTGATGTTAGTTTTCAAATGCTCCAATGTTCGGAGATTATCCGCGTAGACACAGTCTTTGAGGTAGCCCCACAAAAAAAAATCTAATGGCGTCAAATCGTATGATTTTGGTGGTCAGTTGGCGTCGCCAAAACATGAAATTACGCTTTCTGGAAACTTCTCATGCAATAAACGAGGCGTGTAGCTCGTGGCTTGTGGAAACTACTTATCATCCAGTTCATAATATTCAATTGTAGGCGGAATGCGCTCTGAATTGAGATTCGAATTATCCGCCTCACTTTCACTAAAAGAAGCGACATTTTCGGCAGTGCGTACTACACCACATCTGTAACGTTTCCAGTCTTTTCAAATTTCTTTATAATCTTGCCAATTCACTCCTGCACAGCAGGTCGATTATGATGACCATCGGCCTACAGTGCAAGGAATTGGCAAGATTATGAAGAAATTTGAAAGACTGTGTGGTCAGACCGTAATGCAAGCAAATTGCCCACCTTTCAACCACCACTTTTGTGGTAAGTTTTAATTATTTTTACACGTTCTTCGGTTGTTAAACGATCCATATTCGTAAATGGCAAACCTTTCACTAAATAAGTAACGTTTCTGATGACAGGTACTGTCATTACAGCTGACAGCCTTGCCAGACCGTCGGATTTAAAACCACTAAATGGATAACCTTGTTCATTTTATTATTTTCTTCGGTGTTTTTATGATAAATTTTATTTAAGATGAGGGGCTTATCAGGCCACTGCATCCGATCCTAGTGTTGGGGCTGCCAAGGGTCACTATGCTGGTGAGTTGAGTTTCAGTAACAGAAGTTACCTACTATGTTTGGAAATATTTTCTACGGGCGGCGCATAATAGATAAGTATCTCTATTTCGGTCGCCACTTAAGAAGAAGAAGAAGAAATTGATAACCCTGTGCTTTTAGGAAAGTTGGTGTTCTTGGAGTTTTGGTGCTCTTTTTCAATAATACAGTGAAATGTGGTTTTTTGATCAGGTTTATTCATTCGAAAAATAACTCTTCTTACTTCTTTCAAATGTATCTCTCGAAAAAGTTTCATATGTAAATGCACCACTATGAATAACACAAACAGGGGAAATTTCTATATTCACTAATGCTTTCCAGATTTTACGGAAAATAAACTTAAAAGATCTTAAAACAGATTCTATAAGCAAAAAATATTTTAACATTTAAGGCAGTCATTAGAGGAGGCTCTATTGCCATCTTAAATATATTGACTTCGAAACCTAATGACTGACGAAATTGAATGATGATGTAATTCAATTTATTTAATTTTGGGACTGGCACAAGAGTGCTTCTTTGGAAGTGATAAATAAGTTTTCACCTGCTGCATCTTTGGAAATATTGAAAATGTTATAGTTTTTTAATGGCTTGCAATTTTTTACTGGTTATGAAATGGTAACATTTGCAGCAAATCTATCAATATTTTGTTGCTTTTTTTTAGACCCTAATTTTACCAACTATGACTTCACTGGCTACATTCGATTTATTCTCGATTTCCCTTGAGAGGGGAAGGGAGACAACAAAATAGTAATTACATGTTTCCATGCAGAAAACCCATCTAATCGAAATACCGTCTATTTAGAAGCACTTTGAACAAAAATACCTAAATAAATAACGTATATTCTGCTAAAGTGCTGCTCTTCCAGCACTGTCAACTGTGATTTACTTGACAGCTGTCACTCAGGCAGTTTCAGTGTGAAAACAACTTGTCATCCTTGTCAATATATCGAATCAGACATGCCACATTTTTGACACAACAACATTTTGTTGCAAATCAAACTAGTATGTAGGATAATCATATGATTTCTCATATTTTTAAACATTTTAAAATTTTCTAATTATTTTATGTATTTCTTCTATCTTTACAGGTAATGACGATCAATATTGCTAACTGAAAATCAGCAGTAAGTTTTAAAAATTGAGAAAATAATGTTTTTTGAATAAGATAATAGAAATAAACCTATACGGGATTTGTGATTCAATAAAACTTTTTCACTTCCCCCTGCATTCGGCAGCAAAAATGCATTTTTCTGCTTTAAACATAAACGGAAGCGCAGTAAACACAAACTTTTGTTAATTTGAATTAAATTTTGAATGTCATCATCAAAGTCATAAATAAACAAGTAAACCGAATGAAGAAAAAAAATAAAACATCAAACCAAAAAAGACAACAGCAATTCCATCTGACAGGAAAGTATTTATTTACTGCTGTTTGTTCATTTCATACTGTAGTAAACATGCACAAAATGCGCTAAAGTCGCAAGCAGCATTTGCTGCGCGGAACTCGTAACTCATGCACACTGGCACTCACACACACAGACACACACAACTAACAGACGGACAGCGACAAAAAGGTTTGAAAACAGCAACGAATTCTCATGTTTTCAATTTGACTGCCAGTACTACACAGCCAAAAAATATCCAAATTCAAATTCAAAATCATATGGAGGAATATGTCTTGCTTGCATTTAGTTAATGACAATGACAACAACGACAATCAACACCACATACAATATTTAACAGAGTGGTAGCTAGAATTATATTTTTAGGGAGGGGCAGGGAGTTGGATGTTATAGATTTTTATTTACATTTTTGTTTAAGGCCTACTAATAGTATCACTTTCACTTGAAAAGGTTCATGTCAATATCAATGACTCGGGGTTATTGTTGTACAGGTTCTTTGCAACACCATTCTTTCTTCGAACCGCAAGTGACGTTTTGCACCCAAAGGATTGGTAGTAAATAAATTTATTTGATATCTATAACGAAAAATATGTTCTCAAGCAATATTCATATTCACGGCGGAACCTCTTCTCAATAACACCAAATATCAAAAAGAGATGTAAACATTTTTTTAGCTAGAAAACCACACCAGCCAGCATGAAACGTGGAGAAACGTTTGTACTACACAAACTTTACGAAAGCTGTGCCAGGTCAGTAATACAGCAAAATAAACGTTTATCACATAATATGAGATTTAAGGTATGCAAATTTTCATGATTTTGTTCCAACATAAAGTTTTGTTTAGCTATCGTGTTCGCGCCAATTTTTATACTCGTTCAAACGTAATTGAAAAGGATAAATTCAAGTACAGGCATACCTCGTTTAACGCTCATGATGCGTTCCTAAAAATTGAGCGTTAACGGAAATAGCGTTAAAAAATGTGCTTTTTACACGAAAATATGGAGTTACGTTACTACTAAGTTTTTTTTTTTTTTTGGTACTTTGAAGTCAAAATTAATAGGAACGTATATATTTTCATTTTGAAAAAAAATTTAATTTCATTTATACTTCACCTAAAAATTAAAAATAAATTAGAATTAGAATTAGAAAATTAAAAAATGTATATTAATACATTTCACAAAATAAAAGTAAATATAGGGTGATTTTTTAAGATTTAAGTCCAAACGTCATCTGCCAAAGTGAAAAGTGTACAGTATACTCTGCCATTTCATCATGGAAAGACTAACAAACGTGCAACGATTGCAAATCGTTGAAATTTATTATCAAGATTCGTGCTGTTGCTGCAGCACTTAGCACCAATTTTAACTATTCTTACGCGTTCTTCGGCTGTTAAGTGATCTACATTCTTAAACAGCACATCTTTTACTAAATAAATAACACTTCAGATGACAGGTATTTAACAGATGACAGCCTTGCTTGACCGGCGGTTTTGAAAATACTAAATGTAAAACCCGAAATTATTTGGGACCACTTTTATATTCTTGCAATTGCTATTGCTAATTAGATTTCTATAACGAATATTAACATTGCGTGTTTCAAACTTAATACTTTGTATTCACTATTGGCCTACGAAGGACTTAACGATTATGAATAAATAAAATAGAAATTGCAATATGTATTCATGAGAAGTAGAACATAATTTCAAGTTTAGTCAAATGAAAAAATTACATTTGTTGCATTGTACATACATTGATTGAATGAATTGGTCGTTTCAATCCAAAATAAGGATTTTTTATGAAATTTTGCGAAAGTCACAGCATTTACTGAAAAAAAGAGATTTGATGCCAACTTTTGTGCTCTGTGATAAATTCTCGGCAAGAGGGAAATACAATATAATATAAGGAAAATACGAATTTTGGCTGGCAAATTGCGTAAAGTGGCGAAGAAGATTTTTCATCAATCAAAATGTTGGTTAATATGGTTATATTACTTTTTTTGCCTGATACCACACATTATGCTCGAACAAGTTTTTCAAAATTCCGACTTCTCTCACGAATATATTATAAAGCTCTCATCACGGTTAACATTTGTGTAAAATAATTTTTAAAAAATAAACTAGTTTGTCGTCTAAAATAAAAGTTTTATACGCTTTGTAATTGTTTTTTTTGCTTTTTCTTTTTTTAATGGACAAATTGCTTAAAATGTCATATACCTTCGTATTTGTGCTGCGCTTTTTCACATAAAATTAAATATATCTGCATATATGAGCGCGTAATAGGCAAATTGGCAGCACTGTAAAATGAAAGAATGATATATTTATTAAGTGTTTTTATTTTTGGTTGCTTTTTTGTAAATGAATCCCAATACTCGTATATTGTAGTAATCTTTTCGACATTTAAAGTCAAGAAATATTTTTTAGCCGACTTTTGCATAAAATTTGTAGGGCACTATTTGGAATAGTAAGAAGTAAGAGGTCAAAATTATCTTTTCAACAATAAGGCTGGTTAGTTTGAGAGATTTCCATAAAAATAGTCGAAACTTATAAAAGCAACAGCGATCAGACGTATAGCGTTATTCCAACCACTCAACAAAAAGTTTATAGATCCAGAAGTGACCGCAAATTGCCACCATTGTACTCTATTCATTACTGCCACCTTTAGAGTGATGCTTTTCCAACGCTTATAAATTAAATACCACAAATATACGAATTAGCATTCTTCAATTCCCCTCTTTTCACACTTTATGGCGCGATTCCCCAACAAGGCCCCTACCCCCATCCCCTAACTACGCCTATGATATTTACAGTATATTATATAAATTGTCGTCAGAGTAGCCGACTGAACGCCATGTGATAAAAATGCAAAAAAAATACACTAAAATCAACAGAATAACGTTGAATGCACAAATGTATTTTTTTGTTGGATTTCATATATGAGATAATCGCTAAAATAAATTTAAAGTAATTTTTTTCAAAAACAAAATAAAAAAAAAATCTGTTTATAACGAAACTACACAGAGCGAGGTAGACATTCGTAGTAGGTGCATATGTACATATGGAACAAATGCCGAAATCGATTCATAAAATTTATTTTATGGCATGTCTTGCATATATATTACGTACTTATGTGCTTTAGTGTTTGAACACATTGCTGTCGATGCTGTTGACGTGATGATAAATCCAACATTTTTAAATTTCAAAATCACCAAATGCTGCTAAAACTGGACCGAAAATATTTTAAGATATTGTCAGCAGTCTATGGCATTACACAATCGATCGTGATCCGTTCTGAATAATGATCTGCCTGTCCAATTTCATGTAAATCTACTTTTTTCATATGCAATTTGTAAGCTAAAATTTTTCCGCTAGCGTAATGTTGTACACAATCTTCGCCAATTTTACTGCTGAATTACAAACGAAATTATTTTTTCCACCGACTTTTTATTACATTTTTAATTTGGTCTCGCTTATGGGGATCTTTAAACTCCATAAATATTGTATGTTAGTTCTACACAATTTTTAATTGTAAATAGGAAAATATCAATTGGAAATTGGAATTTTTATTTATTAGTAGGAAGGATAAAATAAATTTGAGAATTTCTATTTAATATTGAAAAAAAAAAACCAATTAAAAATACGAATTTCCGTTTAATGTTGATACAGGCTGTCCGTCGGGAAGGTATTCTACTTTGTTTCTTTATAACTTTTAAATAAATGAAAGGGAGCAGATCTTATATTGATATATGTTTTATTTAATGTTGGCAATTATATATGGAATACCATATCGGATAAATGTCCGCCTCTGTTAACCTCACAAATGCGAGCCCTTTTGAACACATTTTTCATTACATTCCCACACATTTCCCACGGTATTTCATTAATTTCATCACGAATATTTTGTTTGAGTTGCTCAAGTCTTTCTGGTTTGTTTGCATAAAGTTTGCTTTTCAGATATCCCCACAAAAAGAAATCCGGAGCAGTCAAATCAGGCGATCGTGGAGGCCACTCAACATCACCATTCCTTGAAATAACTTGTTATGGAAAGAGGTCTCGCAGTAATTCCATTGTAATTCTGGCTGTATGCGATGTGGCACCGTCTTGTTGATACCACATGTTATCAAGCCCAAAGCATGCAGTTGTGGCGTTAAAAAGTTTTCAATCATATCACGATAACGCTCCCCATTGACAGTTACCGTTACGCCGTTTTCAGTTTCAAAGAAGTAAGATCCTATGATTCCTCCTGACCAAATTGCACACTAGACTGTCACTTTTAATGGATGCAAAGGTGACTGATGAATAATTTGAGTGGTTTCCATTGCCCAGAACCGACTATTCTGTTTGATTTTTTCTTGAAAACCGGGATTGTCATGGGCGAGCTGTAACATCCTATTGGCATATGTACGGCGACGTAAAAGGTCTTGTAGAAGAAGCTCTTATGTCAACTAAATCTTAAATGGAAACAAATGCAAATCCTTATGCAAAATTGTGTCCAAAGTTGTTCTTTGAAGACCAAGCTCTTGAGCACGGCGTCGAATTGAGGCTGATGGATTCTTTTGAACACTTTCTTGAGCTGCAGTAATATTTTCAGCTGATCTTGCAATACATTGTGATCCATGTTTGGCCCTATCAGCTACAGACACTCTTTCTTCGAAATAATTCACTACACGATAAATAGTGCGTCTTGTTGGCACGTTGGTTCTCCCAAAAATTTCACGTAGCTTTCTCGTCGTTACAGTAATCGATGCTTGATTTTGATAGAATGTTTTAACGATTAAAAAACGTTGGTTTATCGAACATTTTTCCATAATAAATTTGCCAAGTCTCTACTTCACGACTGCCAAATATGAACTGTCAAGACTAATGTTTACCAAAATGACGGCAAAACAAAATAGTATACCTTCCCGACGGACACCCTGTATTTAGAAAAGGTTAGTTGAAGATGATAATCTCCATTTGGAATTGAAAGAAATTTATGTAATAATGAGAATTTGTGTTTGAAATTGGGGGAAAAATAATTGAAATTGAGAATTTTCATTGGAATTTGAATTTGGTTTTTTTATGGGGATCTTTAAACTGTGCATTTTCTTATATTAGTTCCACACCATTTCCAATTGTAGATGAAAAAATATCAATTCAAAATAAGCATTTTTATTTAGTATTAGAAAGGATCAAATGAATGTGGGAATTTTTATTCAATATTGAAAAAAAATTCGATTGAAATTGAGAATTCCCATTTAAAGTTGATACTTAGAAAAGGTCAATTGAAGATGATAATTTTCATTTGGAATTGATAGAAACGTCTGTGATAATGAGAATTTGTGTTTGAAGTTGCGGAAAGAAAAAAATTAAAATTCAGAATTTTTATTAGAATTTGAATTTGGTCATTTTTTTGCGGGTACCTTTAAACTGCACATTATTAGTTCTACATCATTTCCAATTGCAAATGAGAATATACCAATTCAAAATAAGGCTTTTTATTTAGTATTAGAAAAGATCAAATTAATCTGGGAATTTTTATTTAATATTGAAAAAAATTCAATTGAAATTCAGAATTCCCATTTAATGTTGATACTTAGAACAGGTCAGTTGAAGATGATAATTTTTATTTCGATTTGATATAAACTTCTGTAATAATGAAAATTTGTGTTCGAAGTTTTGGAAAAAATAATTGAAATTGAGAATTTTTATTGGAATTTGAGAAAATATAAATTGATATTGAGATTAAAATTAAAAGAATAAAAATGAGAAGTTCATTTCGGTAATGAGATTATGCTTTTGATTTTGAGAAATGGGCAGATGTTCTTGAGAGTTGCCGTCAAATATTAAACTAGTGGAGAGATGCAAATTTGGACAGAAGCCGTAAGCTCAGACCCTGTCCAGCATCCTACAGTGTCGTGAACGCATACAAAATCCTTACACTTGGTCGTGGTTATTAATTAGTACCAAAAATACGATTTTGCAATGGGAAGATAAGGCGATAAATTATATGTGGAAAGAATCCATCTCTAATACGTTCACTTATCACAAGATATGTGGATACAGCACTTCGGTTCAATTTGCTCTTATATTCTTATTTAATATTAGAGGGGACTTTCAATTACAACTGTGCGTTTCTCAAATCAAAAGGACTATTCCCATTATCAAACGAAATTCCATCATTTTCTACTAACAATTTCAACAATTCTTTAACCTTTTTTCCGATATCAATTGATAAAAATCGCAACGCCTCTTTATATTTTCTCAAATTCAAATGAAAATTCTCAATTTCAATTAATTTCCTTTATGAATATCAGATAGAAATTCTCATTTTCACATTCTTTTCTCTCAATTTCAAATAGAAATTCTCATTGGCAATTGATATTTTCTCACTATAAACTAGAAATTTAAAATTTCTATTGTCATTTTCTCAATATTAAATGGAAATTTTCATTTTCATTCCATAAGATTCCAATGTAAACTGAAAATACCCATTTTCGATTGATGGTCTTTTTTCATGAAAACCTTTAATTTTAGTTGATTTATGGGTTTTTCGATTCATGGTTTTTTTCAGATTCAATTCCAATTCAATTAAATTTTTTTCAATTTCAATTGGAAAAGGTATAGTTTCCTGTGCAGAATGACTGAATGCTTTTGTACCAACGGAAAGGTCATTTGGTTGCAGTTTATATTTTCAACTGATATTTTCTCAATATTTAATAGAATTTCGCAATTTCAATTGCTTTGTCTTCAACATCAGATAAAAACTCGTATTTTCAATTGAACTTTTCCCATCAGCATTTGGAAGCCTGAAGTGATAGGTCACAACATTATGGTTAGAATATGCGAATGTCATGCATATGATCGTGTGTTCAATCTTTAATACAACCACCTAACATTATTTTTTAGTGGCTGTCATCTCGACATGTCCGACGAACACTTCGTCGATTAGACGAATAATCGACAAGTCTAGCAAATTCTTCTCAAACCGACTTTCGGAATGGTGATTGAGCTGTAAATCCCATTCATAGAGTACAAAAAATAAAATGCGTGCAAGCTGACTAAATGTGAGAAGTTCTCCTCCCATTCTCTCATTCATGGGATGCAAGAAATTTGTTTTGTTTTCAGTTTTTATTCGAAAGTCATCCGGTTTTGATTGCAAAAGGTCAATTTTCTTTTGGGAAATAATTGCTTACCAACCTCTGAAAAAGTTTACATATTGTAAAATCGTAATAATTCCACGTGGACAAATAATGATATCCTTCCTATATTTCCTTCTACATCTTCCGGTATAAACATTTTTTTGTTGCCGTTATCAAAATTCAATTCGATTTTGCAATTTTTGTCATTAGCTGTTGGAGGGCTCGTAATTCGCAGAAATCATTCTGATAAGTTGTATTTGATTCGCTTTTGTTGTTGTTGTTATTGGTATTGTTATTATTATTATTATTATTTGTATAATTAATTGAATAAGGAAAAAACCGCTGGACAGTATATAAATAAGAATGGCATTGAGTGGTGCAAAAGTGTGATCCAATGCAAAAAAATACAAAACAAAAACAACAAAACTCTTGCAAATTTAAATAAAAATAATTACTAACAGCCAAGTCAAATGTTTACTTTCGATAAAAAAAAAATAAAAACAACAGATCTTAATGAGTGAATAGAAAACAGGCGCAAAGCTCTTTTCGCTCACGCAAAGCAAAACATATGCGAATTTGTTGGCCAGCATTTGGCGCTACTGGCGGCAGGGCATTCATGTCGCAGCAGCAGTTAATTTTACTCTCTGTCGCGGAGCTCAATTGAGTGAGTGAATGGCATACAGACGAGTGAGTTGAGCGAACAAAATAGCAGCAAATGCTGTTTCAACAAAATGAGATGCTATAACAGAAACAGCGAGCGAACTCTTTGGCATAAAATTAGTATTTATTTATTAGCTAGACTGCACTTAAGTGTCCCAATTTCTAAGCGGCAATGACTTGATATTATGCATGTACGGCAACTGATAACACAACGGTGATTACGGGGTAAATGTGTATGACGACGCTTATCGCTAGCGTGAGCAACATGTGATGTTTTTCCTGATACTAATATTTTGCGACTTTTGTCATAGGAATTCGGCACAACAAGCTGTAAACAAAAACTCTCGTGTTGATCTAGTTTGATAATGAAATTAAAAACAAAGTTGTATAACAAAAATGTATAGAAATTTGGAAGGCGTATGTAGGTGGCCTAAATTTGTAGATTTATAGGTATGGCAAAAAAATAGTTTCATTCAATTAAAAAATTGTAAATCCAAACGGAAATTGAAGAGAAATAAACATGTGATAAGAAAATGCAAAGTGTTAAAGCCACAAGTTAGTGGGAAGTTTTTTTTTTCGAAAATATTACCGTTTTAAAACGATGAAAAAAAAATCACATACAGTTGAACTTCTTTAACTCGAATCACCATTATCCTAAAATAAAATCCGACTTATGGAGAATTCGAGGAGATTTCGAGTTATGGAATTGCATACATATACTGTACATTTGTTAATTTTTAGTCTTAAGAAAACACAAGCTCTGCATTAAAATTCAATCAGTTTTATTTTAGACATACATACATACATACACAGATATATTTATTTAAAATATGTTGTTATTTTTTGCTGAATGGGTTCTTTTTTGTCGTGAGTATGTAGTAACTCTATTTTATTTAGCGCTTTATAGTGCTCATCGTTTGTATTTTCATTTGTTTGTAAATACAAGTATAAATTGTTTAAGGAATCCTCCACAGTTTTTCTAGATGGTTTTCTAATAACTTCTTCCACTGAACCCTCCTCATCACTATCTGATAAGCTTTCAGTATGAGTTATTAAATGGTTAGAGCACTGTTGGACTATATCGTCATCTGTAGGATAACTTGATATAACAACATCATCATCTACTTCAATGTAATCGAGAAGAGTCCCATTGGAAGTTATATGATTCAAACTTAGCCAGGCTTCATAGTTCGCTTCCACAAAGTTGAGATCTTCATTAGGATTGCTTAAGAACATTAAAGGTATGTCATTCTCTTCGAGAAAAATTCGACATACAGAAGCTTGTGCCGTCATTTTTATTTAAGTTATGGAGAAATTCAAGTTATGGAAGTTCGAGTTATGGAAGCAAAACTAAAGGGAATTCACCACATAAGCGCTATTGACACTTGATTTGCTTCGACTTAAAGAAGATTTTAACTTATAGAAGTTCGAGTTATAGAAGTTCAACTGTATTAGCATTAAAATTGGAATAAGCTATTTTTCAGTTGACGAATTCATATGTTAATAACGGGAATTGCAGTTGTTTTTTTTTTTTTGGGAAAAGTGGACTGTTACCAAGAGAATCTGAATCGACACTTACTTATCCTCCACCATGGATCAAGGTAGCACAAAGAGTGGTAAAGTGTAAAAAAAATCAAATTTTTCCAGAGTTTAGTTATATAGGGTGGCGCATTAGTAACACTAAGATTTGATCAGTGAATACATTTTTGGTTTAAGTCTTTTTTCGTCTCTTCAGTGAATTAACTAGATAATAATTGGGAAATTAATGGTGGAAAGGCTCAGCACAGAACAAAGAACCAAAGTTGTTAAATTTTACTTTGAAAGCCAACATTCGATTATTCAGATCATAACGAAATTTCTTTCATTTTCGAAATGCTCCTAGCGCTCCAACAATTTACCGATTGGTTCAGTGTTTTGGGCAACAAGGGACTGTCTGTGATCTTTCGCATACTGGAAGACCTCGTGCAGTTCGAAATGAAGTGATCATTGCTCGAGTGCCAGCAAGTATTGAGGAAAACTCCGAAACTTTCACCAGGCGACGTTCTCAGCAGTTAGAGATGTCTATGCGGTGTTTGCAAAGAATTTTACATATGTTATGTACATTTTTTCCCATATAAGATGCAATTGGTTCACGAGTTAAAACCAAATGATGCACAAGAACGCATTCAATATAATCGCCGTTAACGTTACTTATGCGCCACCCTATATAAGCAAGTTTTTTCCTATCGAAGTTAGTTACGCAACATGTCATATTTGCGGTTAGCGGTTAGCATTATAAACGAAGTAAAGATTCATCGTTTGGGACGTTATCGTATCAACAACGTTCTCTTTTCACACATACGTAATATACTATTATTATTATTATTATTTTTTCTCCCTCAATTAATAGTGTACGCGACTATCGTACATTTAATCGTGACTGCAGGTTTCTTTCAGTGAGTTTAAAAACATAATACGAATAAGCTCCTGAATATAGGAAGCTCTCTTTCTTCCCTTTCATGGAATGAAGAGGAACTCGTTTTTGCTTTTCGCACCCCCCTACCTAGAGTGGCCTTTTACACAAATATACGAAATAAAACAGTTTTTCTCCGTAACCATTAGTTGTCACCTTATGTTTTGTTTTTAATTAACGAATAAATTGTAAACAACGTAGTAAAATTGTGCAAAAGGCCCATTTCGGCAAAGTTGTCTATAATCGCTATATGGGAGAGTTGTTTTCCATTAGCCCAATTTTCGACACTTACAACATATGGGGTTAAAGTATTATGGATGATGTACCAACTGATCATTCTTTTCAAATGTAATGTATAGGCTCGCCTTATTCCCGTAAAAATTCTCACTCATTTTTCTATAACCGCTCCCACAATTAGGTCAGTCATCTAAAAAATATATAAATTAATGTACAGTAAATGATGAAATTGTTCGAATTTTTTTGAATACTGTGCATTTTTCTTTAGTTTGGTCCAGCCCGTGAATGGGCATTTTTCCCAACCGATTTCTCCCACTTGTGATCCATATTATAGTGGACGGTAAGCGCACGTATCGCTACATTAGTGGGTGCATCAAAAATGTCCTCTTCTCATTTGTAATACAGAGTGGCGCACCAGTTGCAATACAATATGAAATTCAGATACCTGTTTTTTAATCAATGTACTTTATTTTTTTTATTGTATAGAAAATTCAAAATTATTTTACATAACTAAGTGGTTTTGAAGGCGATAGAATGTAAATGACTTCCACACTCATTCACGCTTATGCGCCATCTGATCAGCAAATTATTCATTGCGGAACCGCCTCAATTACTGTTTGAATAGTTTGCTTCAGTTCAATCAAATTCTTTCGTTTCGTTTTGTACACCTCTTACTTGGCATAACCCAATACAAAAAGTTTGGTGCAATCAGGTCAAGGGACCTTTGGAGCCAGCGGAAAGTGGAATTTTTGGATATTAATTTGTTTGGAAATTTTGATTGGAGTTCTCTCTGACTATGTGTGCAGTTGTTCCAACTTGCTGAAACCAAATGCTGTTGAAATTGATGCGTCTTCGAAGCAATTCTCGGTAAAAAAAAACTCCTTCAACATCTTTAAAGAACAGTCCCCATTGACAGGTCCACAGGGGCTTAATGTGAGTCTCTCCTTGAAGGCCTCAGTCCATGGTGTGCAACACACTGGGCATATTACAGTGCGATTGCCAACACCCCCCTAGTATAGCCAAGTAAAACTTGGACTATCTAGGAATAGGGGCTGCCAATTTTGGGAGCATGTTACTGCAATTGTCAGCCCTTTCTTCCAGCCAGAAGATACCAAATTGATTATGCCAATATGGAACATACTCCCCATTGGCTGAGGTGAGGCCTATTTTACTACCTCTACTACTGGGTCTGTAGCAACAGACTATTTTGGCATTAACCGCAACCCGCATGATACTCCCACTGGGGGTTCTACACCAAATGATCAATCGAGAAATTGTGATTTATGCACCATACTTCATGGGATTAGTCGCCTTGTGGCAAAAGAGTACAAGCTGGACATTTTTACATACCTGCATGTGCGACGACCCCAGGTAGATGGAACGGTCGATACTACATTGCATGAATGTAGTATCCTTGTAGGTGGAAGACGGGGAAAACTCCAAACCCCTTCCCTTCGGTGACGGTGAACGGCAACCATGAAATATAGACAAAGGAAACCCCCACGGCAGTCCATACTTCCCGAGAGATCAAAAAGATACAGATGACAGGGCACAAAAAAGATGCAGATGGGCGTTCTAAAAACACCTTTTTTCATTAATAAATTTTCAACTTAACCCATTTTTGCAGTAAAAAACAAGACCCATAGTCAGGGCTTTCTCTTAAAAAGGGAATTATTTTGAATGGTTTTTTCCTATCTATCAATTATTATTGTATATTGATTGTATTTACTAAACAAAAAATCATGCAAACCCATTTTCCTAGATGTGGATTCAGCCATTGCGTTCACAAATTTTCACATACTAAGCCAGTTGTGCCGAAATTTGATTTAACACAGCCTGCGACTATGAGACATTTCGGTGAAAGTTTTTAGCCTCCTTTAGCTAAAGCGGTTCAATCATTTTCGTCAAGCATACCAGTGGATGGATGGACATTCTCCGTTCAAAATCATATACTTAGTGTTAATATTTGCAATCGTTACAAACCGAATTGGTTAATTTATATAAATTCATTCTATAACAGACATTACAAAGGCATTTTTTCGACGAAAAATTTATAGTCTTATCGACGCTCGACTGCACGATAGACGAGTGTGGTGGTCGACATTCATACATTTGAAAAATATTATAATTTCGTTAAGTAATTTTAATAGATTTTTAAAACAAATTGATTTTAAATAATCAAACAATTTTATTTCTATTTCCTATAAATAATTTTTTCTTCATAAATTTGAAAAATTTTATAATTTGATTTAATAATTTTAACGGCTCTTTAAAAATAATTAAATTTAAATAAACTCCACGCTCGGTTACTCATGTACCACATGGTTATTCATTTCTGCAGTAAGGATTGTAGCGGGAATTACCCCAATTATCGTTTGAATGTTTTCCTTTAAATCATCCAAATTTGTTGGTTTTGATTTTAAACTCTCTGTTTTTTATAATCTCGGAAAGAACTAGGTGTTGTTAGAAGAAATTGGAGATCATTAGGTTATGGAATTTCTCGAAATCAGCTTGATGGGAAATGTTCGCTGCAATACTACTCTAACAATCCCGGCTATATGGTAAATTGCATCATCCTAGTGAAGCCGTACCGGATTGCAAATACTTTTTTTTGTCATAATTCTGGATAGAAAAACTATTTGAAAATTCTGCATAAACCTATAAATAAAAAATACTGGAGAAGGCATCAACATATGTTATTACTGAGCAAAAGTTAATGTTTCATTAAAAATTTTTGACAAACAAGTTTGTTAAAAGTTATATTATGCCTGAATAATAAACAAAAACAAAGTCGCCTGCCTCACATAAACGAGAGTTTAAAATGATTATACACCCATTTTATTTTTAGACTCTCTAACGGGACCTAGGTGAATATTCGCAACATCAATTTGGGTTTATGCGTCTAGTCGAAATGTTCGTCCGCTTATCAAGCTGACCGCCGCTCAAAGAGGGATAGACTGCTGTATAGGATCTGAAAACCGCAATAATATGAACAATAATCATATACTTATACTAACCATCGATCCATGCATAAACAATATTATATTCCAATATTTTAACTGAACGTCATGTTCAACATTTATAAATTTGGTACCATCAAAAATTTGATTGTCGGAGTTTTTATTAAAGCAGTTTATCTTTTTTTGTCTTCAGAAGTTTTTCTGCTCTCCTGTTTTTCACTAATATCCTCTTTAATTGAAAAAAAATGTTGCCATTTTCGAAAGAAAAAAAAAAAACAACTTATTGTAATTTTTCTATTTAAAATTCAGTACGATGCTTAAACCACATTTAAATTTCATATGTTTAATTAGCGCCTTTTCCTCCTTCCACATGTGATTGAAACGCCACACTTGGTTTCCTTTTAAAACGCGTGTGACACACACAACACTCATACAAAAATCTCACAACCTTGAAGATGTTTGGATTCAGAAAACAAGGAATGCAAATAAACACAATTACTGGTTCACTCTTCTCATCACTTCGCCAACTAACACCATTCCATTTCAAACAATCTGTTACGGCGGAGTCTCACCATGCATTCTTGCGTTAGGGCAACAAAGGAATTATTCGGCATACATGAAACCAAAACTCACACTAACGATTCTATCAGCTTGCGACACTTGTGCTGCAAAGAATTCCGTGCAGCGCCATCAAATACTGCGGCAGCCTAACGTCATCCGCCTGAATTCTAGAACAAATACAAGAGGCGAAACACTCATGAAGTTGCGAAATAAACACTAAAACCGAGTATGTGTATGATGCGAGAGCCGTTATCGTCTCGAAAAGTTTAAACATCTTAGTTTTTGGCAAAGGGGAGAAAGTGTGTGGCAAGAGATTGCAGCGGCAAGACAGGGTTAGGATATAAGGAAATGTTGATTAATTTAAGAGCAAAGCATGTTGTTGAAAGAGATTAACATATTACCTATACTTACACGTTCGTCTTATTTCGTCCTCAACTAAATTCCGCCGCGTTAAATGTGCCATTTCTAAATTACTCTAGCGCCACCTTTTGTGTTCTAATTGTACTATTGCAACAAACTTCGCCAATCAGTACTTAGCCAAAGTTCTATCCCCATCGTTTAAATGGTAGAAGGAGCCTTTAATGTGTTTTGTGAAATAGGATATTTTTATGAGCTTTCATAAAATTATTTATTGGTAAAACCCTTTACAATGCAATACAATGGTCAATATAAGCCAAGATAGTGCATGATATCATGTGGCCTTAATCTCGGTACCACATAGGAGGCCGCTAATGGTTGCAAACTGTACAGTAGCAATAGCTTAAAAAAATTTCTCTAAGTGAGGTATATTCTCACATATTCAAAACTAATCAATATCATTTGAAGTTGTCACATAAAGGATTTCAGTTGTTATGTCTCCATTTCGACTTTTTCAGAGTAGTGCTTTTGAAGTGAAGAAAATGCCAGTTTTGTGGTGGTTTTGTGATAGCACACAAACCACTAAATAAAAATGGAGTGTATTATTAATAATTGATGTTTCTCGACCTAAAAGATTATAATCTTGACGCCTTTTATTTGACGTTACATTTGATGCGAGTGTTAAATTATATTTTTACAAAATGCGAAACAAAAATTATATAAAAATTATAATCTTGACGCCTATTATTAGACGTTATATTTGATGCAAGTGTTAAATTATATTTTTACGAAAAGCGAACTAAAAATGCTGCAATGATTTTCGAAAAATTTAGAGCTATTTTCGGCAGATTGTTATATGTTTCTTACATCCCGAGAAATTACGAATTAACGGTGTACTCAATTTGCAATACTTGTGATTTCACTTCATGGAGAAATTTGCTAACAAGATCATGTAGGCTAAAAACTTTAGACTATTTTCTTTGGAGAGCAACAAACTGTATTAGTGCTTAAACACATATTGAAAGGATCTGCAAGAAAACTTACCTACCTTACTATTGCAATATACAGTATTACTACAGTATGTTTCAAAAAAGTAAAGGTATTTATTTTATATCTTTTTCAAAAAATCGTTATTTATTTATTTGTTTAAATCAATTGCATTCCTATTAAAGCATTCCCCTTTCTAATGCCAGCACCTTTTTCCAATTCTCGAAGCATAATCACCTTCATAAAATCATCTTTAGATAGCACTGTGATCCACATTGAGTCTATTCAATTAATTCAAATAGTATTCCCGGAGCGGTCTTTTAAGTCTGCCCATAATTTCATTCAAAGTAATATTACAATTATCTTTAATTGTTGTGATATAATCGAGGAAAATTGCCAGCATTATCTTGGTTCACCTTTGACAAAATACTCATAAGATTAGTCGGATATTCCCGGATCATAAGCATTGATACGAGACTCATCTCATATAATAACTTATTTTATAAGATAGTAGTGGCCAGGAATAATCTCTTCCCAGATTTTAACACGATGATATAACTACACAAAATTAAGCGTTTTTGGTTTCAATCAAAAGTTGATGCGTCTTAAGCTCAACATCTTCAGCGTGGTTTCTAATTGTTAATCGACCATTTTGAAGCAAAAAATTTGAGATTTCTTGGATATGGCTTTCATCCACAAAAGAAATGCTATTCGTCTTGTTCTTGATCTTGGACTTCATCGAACTGTTTGTATTGCCGCTTGTAAACATTTCATTTCGACAAAGTCTTTTCACCGAAAACCTTCTGAAACATTCTAAACATTTCTGTAGCAAAAATTGTCAAAATTCAACTTCAACTTCTTTGTTGAACAAAATCACACTTTGTAAAAATCATCGAAATCACCTTTTGCGTCATGCAAATCCAAGCGTAGCTCACACACTAATGACATTTATGGTGTCAAAATTTACAGCAGATGTCTGTTATAGTGCCGTAAACTTAGAAATTTCTGAGATTCCATTTATAGGGGTAATTACAACTGAGAGTTGGCCTCTTTTTCTACACACAGCAGTATTTCCTTCGAATATCGTGAATCGCAATGTCATTGAAAATGCAAGTAAGATCTACATATTTCCTTCGGATCCTGGGATATTTAAATATTTTTTCGATCCAAGATTGAAAAAGATCGGGAAATTGAAATCTGTAATGCCCACATGTATGTATATAATGCACTCTTTAAAATATAACATAAAATACTTGAGAAAAAGAACTGTCATATGAGTGGATCAAAGTTGAATCAGGTACGTTCTCTTGAAATAGCTCAAATATGATCGTGTATTGCGTCAGGTATATACGAATCGGTAATTAACACATTCTCGTTACATTTCAAATTTCACTTACGACTTTTTATAACCAAAGCATGGAAAAACTGTAAACAAAACATGCTCCAATGATAAAACATGTTCCTATAATAGTTCGTCAGTAGTTCGACATCGCTAATGAAAAAATCTAAATCCTAAAACAAGTAAGCATTCTCAGCAATCGCTAAATTTTTCTCTCTGGTAGTTTTAATGCACTCCAAATTTCAAGAACACTCAAAAGCATAAGCTCTAACTTAAGTATGCGCCGAAAAAGACTTGAAGGACCACAAATAAGCGTATGTTGTGCTCTCATTGCTTTGTAATGTTTATGCAAAATATAGGAAGCTGACACCCATTAATATATTCGTGCTGCATTTCTGTACCCTGTCTGTGAAGCGAAAGTATTGCGCTCTGTGGAGCATTCCAACCGTCACCGTGGGTACTATCGTTAGATACGTTGTGTTTTTTATTCATTGGTGGCGTTCACATGACGCATTTGCTGTTTGTCTAACTAAAATATTTTTGCACTGTTTTTTTCCTCTTGGTTCATTATTATATGCGCAAATTCTCAAAACGAAACAAGGTCAAATGCAGTTTATTTATTTGTATTTTATTCCCATACAGGCAACTTATGGGCTCATGTGTGTGTGTTTGTTTGTGTGGTGGTTGTTATTCGGTTACTAGTTTTTGTGATTACTTGACATTGTTGTCGCTATTGCATCAGTAGTAAAACTTTATTGTTGTTTGTCAATTGGGCGAGTACAACATTTTGGTGTAGTTTTCTTTATTTTTGTTATTTATATTTTCCGTTCAATTTTGTTTGTGCAAAACTGCAAATATCGCCAGTGAATATGTGAGAAGATGAGAGAGAGAGAGTGTGAGAGCGCGCGCTATCTGATCGCTGAAATGTGTGTGCCAGGCAAGTGTCAGTGCTACTGCTACAGCCCCTCTGCGGTATTTGCTGCTGGTGCGCCAGCGACAAATGTTGAATATCCAAAGACTGCACGCGTTTACTTTGTTTTCGTTGGAGCAGCACAAGAGCGAACTGAAGTACCACAAAAAACTTTCTGTTTGAAGGATATCAGTTGTATTTAGTATTTAGAGGGCTGCTCCGCTTAGGTTGTGAGCGCCTGTTTGTTGCCAATGCTGCTGCTTCTGCTGTTGCTGCACATGTGCGTCTTCTTTTCTTTTATTATTGTGGATTCTCTTTTGTGTCCTTCCATTATGTGCGTCTTCTTTTGTGTGCTTCTCTCGTTGCTTTCAAGCTTGTGAAAAAGAACTTTGTAAAGATTTCGCGCCGTGAAGATGAACATCAAGAATTCTTCGGAATTCTTAGAATTTCGCTTTGATAAATAGAAGGTGAGAACCAGCTTAGAGAATGGAAATTATGTCATGAATGTGTTGAATTAAGTTTTGAAAAGGAGTCCTGTGTTATTGTTTTCTTTTTTCGCGCATCAAATGCGGAAATTCCCTTTAAATTGAAAATGAATGAGGATTTATCTTTAAATATGTCAATATATCGGGTTCGGAAAGTTCGTTCGGTTTTTAAAAGAAATATATTTACATAAGTATGTATATACAAGTAAACAATTATTTTAATCTATTATATAATCTCCCTCTTTTTTAATAACTTCTTCCCACCTCTCTGGAAGCTTTTTATTTTCTTTCTCATAAAACTTGCGTGGTTTTTCCGAAAAAAAAAGAGTTCAATGCGATTTTTCACTTCCTCGTCGTTATGGAAATTCAAATCCTTCAAGTGGTTGCTCAGACTGTGAGGTGAAAAGGTGTTAAGGTGAAATAGGTGATAGTCGGACGGACCGAGATCTGGGGAGTACGGTGGGTGAGGTAAAACTTCCCACCCAAGCTCTGGCAGTTTCTGACGGGTCCTCTAGGCAGTGTGAGGGCGGGCGTTGTAATGATGAAAGATGACGTCTCCCCGATTGATGAGGCTTGACCGTTTTTCTTCCAATGCCGCCTTCAATTTATTTAACTTTACGATATAGTAGTCCGCATTAATCGTTTGATTTGCTGGGAGAAGCTCAAAAAGGACTACTCCTTTGACATCCCACCAAATCGACAACATTACCTTCCTGGGGTGAAGGCCTGCTTTAGAGGTGGATTGAGAGGGTTCATTTGGTTTCTACCATGATTGTTGTAGAATATCCACTTTTTAGCCCCTGTGATGAGGTTCTTCAGAAATTGTGTCTTATTATTTCTTATCCTTAGATTATCTCAGAGGTCAACGCGATTCAGGCGTTTAGCCCCGAGAGAGAGTTAGGTACCCAAACGTCGAAGTTGCTCACAATTCCGAGCTCTTTTATGACCCCGTGAATGGTTGAGACTGATTTTTTGATTATTTCAGCTATAATAATCTCTCACCTCCTCTGAGACAATTTCTTTTCGCCATCCTGAGTAGTTCGTTACGTGGAAAATCTTTTAACCCATTTCTGATAGGTTCTTTCATTTCTTTCGTTTTCTTCATAAACAGACCTTATTTTTCGGCTGAAAAAAATATGCCTAAAATGCTCTTTTTCGCTCATTTTTCCCACTTTTTAAAACTTTTTTTTTAACGCTAAAACCACTCACGACTAGAACGAGAACACAAGTAAACAATAGTAAACAGTTTCAAGAAGGGGCGGGAGGAAGTTTGAACTCTACGTCATGAGAAGTGATGTACGGCGAACTAGCGAATTAACCGAACAAACTTTTCGAAAAACGCGATATATTACCTATATATACATATATACACATACCTATATATATATATATTTTTTTTTTTTTTTTGTAGCATCGATTTTTGCAATACATTGTTTCTAAGTATCAGTTTGGCGACATCACTTTCTTAAGTATTTTTATAACTAAAAATCCGACGTCTTTTCGCGATTTATTAAAGTTCGCTTAGTAGCTTTTTTCTGAATCCAATAATTTTCTAAATAAAAAGTTGTCTTGTTTATCCTCAAATATTAAGAATGATCTGGGCTCAGTTTTAGAGGAAACTGTTTGGTTGCGAAAATATTGAATAAAATATTTTCTAAGTACCTTTGTATCTTCTTTGCACTTATTTGCTAACCTGCTGTTCCGAGTTGTTCCTCAATGACAGGACCGTCTGTTTGGCGTAGGTGCTTTATGATAAATAATTTCAGATTTTTCGAAATTTAACCTTTTTCCTATTTTCCCCCATTGCATCCATCCGCTCCTTAATTCCTGATAGATTTTCGAAAAATCGATCGATTAAACCAACCCTTCCAATACCTCCCACACAAATTTCCGATTTAACCCATATATTTAATGGCTTCATATCTTGCAACTCCTAGCTTTTGCACTAAATTTAATTTGCTTAAGCAGAATCTCAGAATGAAAACGGAGTATATTGTCACACACCCATTCTGACAACTTCCAAGCCCATTGAACGACTTTTCGAAAGTCAATCAATCCTCTGTTGTTTCTAATTAGTCACCAGTAGTAGATTTTTATTTATTACATTGCTTCATAATAATTTACAATATTGGGGAAAAAATTATATATATATATATATATATACATATATTGTTTTATATTTTTCTACAAAATTGATTAAGTAGTAACCACGCCCTATCTAGAAACGTTCATACAAATGATCGATGTAATCCATATATTCTAACCTCCATAACTTCCAGTTGCTCGCACCTTATTCCACCAAAGTTGCCATACATTATACGTTTGGTAATTTTATTACTAAAAACGAAAATAAGGGTCGTTACCACACCCATTCTCGTTCCACCCATACAAATTGATCGACTTACCGAAATTTTATTTTCCATTGTAATTCATAATTCATAGTCATAACGTGAAGTTACGCCTTCTAGAAACTTCTCATGCAATAAAACCAAAATCGGCCGCGTTGTGTAGCTCGCGGCACCGTCTTGTTGAAACCACATATCGTCCAGTTTATAATCTTCAATTGTAAGCCTAAAAAGTCGGTTATCATACGGCCATAGCGCTCTGAATTGAACAAAACAAAATTCGGATTATCCACCCACATTTTCGCTAACAGAAGTGATATTTTCGGCAGTGCGTTCATTGTGATGATGCACAGACAAGATCACATGTAACACTGTAATGCTTCCAGTCTTTTCAAATTTCTTTATAATCTTACCAATTCCTTGCGCTGTAGGTCGCTTATGACGACCATAATCACCCCGTAATATATGAAAAGTGTCCATATTTAAACCACGACTATTTTAGTGTATTTTAATTATTTTTACGCGTTCTTCGGTTGTTAAACGATTCATATTCGTAAATGGCAAACCTTTCACCAAATAAATAACACATCAAATGACGGGTATTTAACAACTGACAGCCTTGCCAAACCGGCGGTTTTTAAATCATTAAATTGGTGACCCCTTAATGCACGATAAGTGCTTACGTTAAAATCACCACTTTTGCACAAAATTTTAACTATTTTTACGCGTTCTTTGATTGATAAACGATCCTTATTATTAAAATGGCAAACCTTTTACTAAATGAATAACATTTCAGGTATTTAACAGCTGACAGCCTTGCCAGGCCGAGGGTTTTTAAATCTAAATGGATAACCCTTTATTATTATACACACACACACACACACTCGCACTTTCCACCTTCTTCACCCAAAATACTGAGCGCGTGTTGTGCGTCATGTAATTCATGACAAATTTGAACTTAAAGGATATTGTGTGTATTTCCCATATAATCAAATTCTACTGTTTCTTATGCAGAAGGGATTTTAATGCTTCTTGTACAAGCAGTTATACTCGTATAAGCACACACACACATACATACATATATATATATATATATGTACTGTTTTGTAGATATATGTACATATAAACATAGTTTGTAGGTATGTTTAATATTCCAAAAAAAATCATCATGCGTGCGAGCAACTGAAACTTTCTTGTTTTATATTTTCTTAGTGTTGCAGTTGCGTTAACTGCATTACCACATGTAAGCTTTTGATTCGTTTTCGATTGTATGTGAGTGAGTATATGTTGGGTACTCTTCTATGTAAATGTCTGTCCTGTTTGTACTACAGTTTCTTTTGGGACGCCTTTTATATACACGTTGATGTGTTGTTGTTTTTTGACGTGTTTATTTTTTCATCGTCACAAATGGGGTCTTGTATGACTTAATTTAACGCACATATATTTTTTCACAGAAAAGGATTTTCGAAAAGTGTCACACACACGCACAAACATAGATCAAGTTTTTTTTCATGTGTGGTTCATTTGTTGCGTTGGAGTTAGAAGGTTTCTACTTGGAGGGAATATACATGAGATTTCCGATTGGTATTTGAAGGGATTATAGAGATTTTATGGAATTGTCTAACGATTTCCAAACAAACTTCCAAATATTATAGATTTAGAAACGAAATTTATTTGATGAACTGAGTTTAGTTAGAAACATCGATATAAGATTGCCAAATGTACTTGCTATTTAAGTATCCAAATGGTTTACATTTAGATTTCCAAGGATTGTGTGTCAAGAAAAGAAATTTGTAGTAACTATTTTTTAGCAATTAGCTCAGCAACTATTATTAATAGAGCTGTTTTATTTTTCATTATTATTGCTAGCTCACTGGCACTTCTTTTTTACTGTACATGAAGCAACATTAGAAATATTCAGGTAGAAACTACTCATTTCCTTTCTTGCAGTTTAGCAACATTGCATTCAAAAGAAGGACAAACAAAAGAAAAACAAATTCCCTATCATCCCATGAATAAGATGTGGCAGAGTTTCTCACATTTAATGAGCTTACGCTCAACCTGGACTTACAGTTATGCCGCGATTGCGAATGTCATAGTTTGCCGATTGCTCGCAGTGACCGCCAGCCCGCCGATCAAATAATGCTATGCGACTCTATGCGAGACTTAAGCCTCGTGTGCCAACCATCGCGCCACGATCATTCGCATAAAAGAAGAACATTTTTGTATTAAACAGAAACCGTCGCAGAAACTGGTTGTAAAAGAAAACTAACTTCAATTTTTCCTCTCTCAGGTATCCGAATCAAAAATATACACAAATCCCTACAACTGAATAATTTCATACAGGACCCAATGCATACAGAAGAAAGGCATATTTGTTACAATTTGTTATTAACTATAAACCGCCACCGAAACTGAAACTAAATGGAAATTAATTTCGATTTTCCCCTCTATCAATGTTATACATAATTTGGAATAATTTTTTTTTGGATTGCTTATTCAAATCAAATTTTCAGATTGCTATGTAAACCCTAAATAAATAGAAATTTGTTCCATTCCGTTATGCACTGCTTTCTAGTTGATATACAATTCTTGCTAGTTTTCCTCAAAACCGTTCCTCTATCCCAAATCCAGTGATATTTGTAAGAAGTTTTAATAGGGCAGAATAAAATTTTTCTTATTTTCTTCAGTATTTTCATGATAACATTTATTTAAGATGAGCGGCTTATCAGGCCACTGCATCCGATCCTAGTGTTGGGCCTACCAATGACCACTACGCTGGTGAGTTGAGTTTCAGTAACAGCAGTTACCTACTGGCCTAAGGCGCTTCGGTGTAAGCATGCCATTTAGGTTTCTCATCTAGTCGCCTTCTCACTTTAGCTGCCATCAAACGGAGTCTGATAGCATTACCAGGAAATACTTGCACGAAGTCGTGAGCTGCCTGGGAAATTCTGCAGAGGGATCTGGTTATTCCCAAATGAATAACCATCAGAATTAGGAATTTCTCCATTGCCCTGACTGTCAAAGCTTGGTGTGACGAATTAGAGAAGAAGCGCAGAAGATCGAAGCGCTTGAAATTATTATCTACGGGTGGCGTATAATAGATAAAGATGTCTATTCCAGTAGCCACCTAAGAAGAAGAATAAAATTTTGCCCTCTAGTAAAAATTTTTAAACTTGTCAGGCTATTTTCACTGAAAAAATCATTTAAGGATAGATAAAAGGAGAAATTCTGGAATGAAAATAAATAGCAACAGAGAGTGGAATACAAACAATTGAGTTTTCTGTCAATCACAAGAAATTTGTTGCCATTTTACAATTTTTGCTAGTTTTTCGTTCCAATTGTATACCTTTTCCATTAGAGTCAATTTCTGTATATTTTCTCCGATACTACCATTAGCATTGAAAAATTACTGGAACAAATTTTATTATAAAAGTGCAATTCTAAAAGAAAGTTTTCTGATTGTTTTTGAATTTATTTTTTTATATTCTGTGCGCCAAGCAGAATTCGCATTTGCTTAATAATGTGCTACTCACAGCCCAAATGAGCATTTCATACTCACCACAAGCTGTTCATATAGTAAATGGAATTACTCACGACACATGAGTTATGAGCATGAGTAATGATCACAGACATAAGACATAATTCAGCGCCGTTAATCATCGTTCATGAGTCGTGAATAGCATCCTTTACATAAGAACCACATACGGTAAGTAATGAAAGGCGTCTAGTTTGCCACAATCCACAACAGTGATAAATGGGAGAAGTCACCATTTCGTTACTCATGAGATGTGAGTGATGAACCTTAAAAATGGCCCATGGAGTTTTTCTCTCTAAGCAATAAAAATTGAGAAAATATATTTGAAAAGGCAAAAAGGGGTAAAATGTATATATGGGTTAAACACCGTTGTATAAAAAATGATAGAAAATCTGGGAAAGCTATATTCACGTTATTTTTTTTCGAATATTTTTTGTTCAAGTTTGTATAACCCACGGGAAGCACATGCTCATTTTCGTTTCAAAATATCTCGGGAACGCAGTGTTCAATCTTCTATCCCAAATAACATATCGAAGTATCCCGTTTTTCTCATAAAAATGGATATTTTTGTAGCATTTTCATTACCTACACCTACAATTAAAGAGAGAGAGCATTTCAAAAAATATATCAATTGATATGGCTGTTTTGCAAAATCTATACAATACCATCGTGTATTGCTTTTTATTAACAAATAAATAGTAAAATGTTTGAAAAAAAAAACTTGCAAAATGTCAATTTTTCTAAAAGCGGTGTGTTTGTTCACCCATTTATTCCATGTGCGACCCAAAATTAAAGAAAATGTTGTATCGACCCCTCGCCAGATAAGCTGGTGTGGCAGAAACGCCTTTTTATTAATTGCACTACAAAAAGAAATTCACATAGCTTTTTTTTATTAAATTAAATGCACTCATTTATTTATTTTTATTGCATAGAATATTCCATTTTATTTTATACAAATAATTGGTTATGAAGATAACCTCCATGCTCATTCACGCATATGCTACACCTGATCAGAAAATTATTCATTGCGGCATGAAGGATTGAATTCGGAATCCCCCCAATTATTGTACTGCTTCAATGCGGTCAAATTTCTTGGTTTCGTTTCGTACACCTCTTGCTTGCTTCGTGCACCGTAAGAAAAATCTGGTACCGTGGGGTCAGGTGACCTTGGAGGGCCGGTGGAATGTGGGATTTCTGGATATTAGTTTGATATTGGAGCTCCGCTATAACCATAACCTAGCTATGTGTACAGTTGCTCCATCTTGATGGAACTAAATGCTGTCGAAACAGATACGTCTTCGGGCCAGTTCTAAGTAAAAAAAATTTCTCCAACATCTTTAAATAACGGTCCCCATTGACAGTTCACCCCCGCATCATATATTGTCTTAACTCGTTTCTGTCAGTAAAACTGGATTTATTCAGTATTTGTAATTACCACGCCTACATATTGGCCTACACCTTAAAAAATATATCACTTGGGTGTGGTTTTTGCAGTGTTTAGAGAATCCCACCGCACATTGTTTTGTTATAGACGAACTACTGAACCAAATTTGCCAATTTCGAAAGGCCTTTTCAAAGGCCTCTTTTTGCCCATGCATTGATGATCGAAACAAAAACTCTTCTCAAGACGAATCCAAACATGGATCTTGACGGCTGTCCAGATCCATTTTAAACAATTTTATGGCGGCCCATTTTGTGTTTTGAAGAAAAATATAAATTAATATTTATACATACATACATATGTATATAAATACCCACTTTAAAGGTATTTTCCAGCAAATTTAATTTGCGCCTTTGATTTTTAGTTCCAAGCCGAGGAGAATGGCGCTTTTTTTTTTTTTTTTTTTTTGTTATGCCTGGGTGTTTGGATGCATTCAGTATGTTTTATTTCGATTTTCACAGAGAACCATAATGTTAATTCGGGATGAGAAGTGCTGAAAACAGTTTTTATGGATCAAAGTAACTGATTATTTCCTAAAAGCATTATTGTTATCAAAAATATTAAAAAAAAAAATATTTTCCATTATTCGTCTAATTTTTCCACAATTACTTTGTTATCCATCATTTCTTTCTCTAAAATAATTTAGTTCGTCGCCATTTTTCCGTTAATTCTACTACGCTTTAATACTTATCTGGCTACCACCATCACAACTACGCACACAACTACATTCCAAATACTAATTGGTCTTGCAACAAATATTTGCACGTCAATTGCATTATTGACGTAATTTACATACCCACACATATATGTACATACATAGAGGCATAGTATATGGCAATATTTACTTAAATTCTGCGAAATCACAACTACAATCATAACTACTTGTGCTAGCGTTCTCTTATGGTGCTATCTCTTTTTGGTCTTTTGATAATTTTGTTTGCACTTTGCCGATTTTGTTGTTGTTTGCTCTCGTATGTTTTATAGCTTGCTTCTGCAGCTCGTTTTTGTTGCAATCTCTCTCTTTGCGAATTGCAATTTGTCTGTTTTATTTTTTTTTTTTTTAGACTTCGTTAAATGATCGTGCTTTTCACATATTCAATTGTTGTTGTTGTTCTTGTTGTTTAATAATGCACACATCTATGCATTTGTAATGAAGCCACCAATCAGAATGAATACTATTGGCGAAGCACAAACGAATGAAGATCGTCGTGAGTGGCAAATAACATTCGTAGTGTTGTATGGGGCGAGTGAAAAGGGGATTGGCATATGGAAGTTATCTTTATATGTGGGGACGACTTCAAGCAGGGGGAATTTAGGATTATAAACGCATTAACATGCTATTGTGAATGCAAACAAATAGAATTTTTGACTGTGAAAACTTTGCTTGCTGTTCAGATGCCAATGGTTGAAGGCGTTTTAACCACAAGCAATAGATTACTGTTGTAATCTATTATACAAAAAAGGCAATGGTGAAACATTCGGAGCAGATTTCAGATTTCAAAAAAATCCTAAAGTATAGAAACTTTAAGAAAATGGAATAAACATTATAAACATTTTCTTTGAAGAAATTATATAGCATTAGGAAAACTTCAAAGTTCCTACATATTAAAAAAATTTTTCTAAATGTTTTCTAAAACTTTTGAACTGATTATTTGAAAAATTTTGAAAATTTTCTTTGAAGAAATTATATAGCATTAGAAAGACTTTAAAGTTGCTACATATTAAGAAAAAAATTTATAAATGTTTTCTAAAACTTTTGAACTGATTATTTGAAAAATGTTGAAAATTTTCTCATTTGTGAATCTAAGCATTTCGTCCGAACTACCGCGTGTCTGTTGAAAGCGTAGTAGGAGACTTTAAATTGGCACAAAAGAATTACTAATTTATGGACAAGAAATATTGCAAAATCGATCCAATAGGAAAAAAAAAACACGTCCATATAAGACATATTATGTATAGGACTAGGGCGTTTTTGTCACGCCCACTTGTCTGGCTACAAATTGATACATGGACCATGGTTCGCAAACATCAGAATTGGATCAAATTGATTCAGTAAAAAATATTTTTGTTCATGCGAGGTATAAATCTAACTTTTGAAAAATTATACTTTTCCCCCCAATTAAGTAATGTTTTTACATAAAGAAACAGTTCCAATTTATATGTACTGGATGTTGGCGTGGCCGTTCACTAATATATCATCTAATGGGAAAACAACATGTTTTGTTAAGAAGAAATCATTTTAGACTTATCTGACGACATGTCAGTATACCGTCCACGCCACTGTAGACAGCAACATATGGTGGATAGAGTATAAGCTTCGACCTAACCGAATAACGTAGGGACGTTTTATTTTGAAAATGATATAAGTTTATCTTCCTTGTTTGTATATATTTAGCTTTAGTGTATTCAAATATTTTAACAGATTGCACGAAATCTCAATATCGAAATATGTGTATGGGATTTGTTTCTATTGTTCATTTTTCTGGAAATTCGTATTTTTTTGTAAGTAATGGCTAAATCGAGCATAGAGCAGAGCAATAAATTGTAAAATATGTGCTATTTTAAAATCTCATATTTCGCATTAGATTTGAAATTTTTTTGAAAACCTGTAAAGTTGAATTATCCATATATATTTACATCGGAAGTTCAATTTTTTTGGTTCGAAATTAAGCCCAAATTGGCTATAAAAATCGGTTCTCTTGGGTCCAGAGATATCGTAAGCGCCTTAAAATTGCATATTTGTATTCGATATGAGGAGATCTTTAATTTTATAGTCCACTTTTGAGTTGATAAATTGTGTCTAAAAGACACTATTTCGAGCGGCTTAAAAAAACAATTTTTTTCTGAAATATGTGCTTTTTTAAATTCTTATCTTGTATTAAATGTGAAATCGTCATGAAAACCCACACAATTCAATTATCCATACTTGTTTATGTCAAAAGAAATGTAAAAATAAGTTTGATGTTTTTACACCGTAAAAATTTAAAAGTTGGATATTTGCAACCGGCACGGAAATAACTTGAGCATCTACATTCGACTTCACAAATGGCATTGAAGAAGACATTATCTCGAGCTATCTGTGAATTACATGGACCATTTCAATCTTGATTTTCAGTGTTTATCAACCAGTACTGAAGAGAACTGCATTTTCTTTTATGAAGCCGAGTCGAGAGCAATTCAAACTGAATTAAGTATGTTCCAAGTTGTCCCCAAAAGTATTGATGTTAAGAGTTTTTCAACGAATTTTTTCCTTGTAAAAGTTTATAGTCAGTTGGATGAGCCTAGCCGGCAAATCTTTTTTTGATAAAATTGAATTGCTACAAGTACTGCCTGCAAGAGCAGTTATCAGTCTATCTCATTCTCTTCAAACATTTTCAGTTATTTTTCCGTGTGAAAGTTAGACGAGATGGCAATTTTTGACAAATTTTAATTCTTACGAATACTGTATGCTGGATCAAATTTCAACGTAGTGCGGTCTCTTGCAATATTGTATGCTTTTGTCTACAACAGTCAGTCAGTCACCCCAAACTCTCTTTAAATAACCAATCATTGTATGCTACCTTCGTCTCTTCGTATCCTGGGGATACGAAAACAATTTTATGCACAAAACAAAGAAAACCTTTTAAATTGCAACATTCAAACACTTGAAATGAAGGCAAAACGCCAAGTTGCACAAATGCATTTCAACACTCGCCGGTTTCACATGCAAGCCCAGATAAATGCAACCCCTCAATTATACGACAGCGCGAGAGCACTTGCATACCTTTGTCTCAGCGGCAGAATCAGCAGCAGGTCGAGACGCAGCTCACCCTCCTCCGTAACAATCAGCCTCAATGGTCGCCCAGCCAGAAGCGACCGATTGACAGGCTGACAGTTTGAATGGTGTGCATGACTAGATATACAACAACGCAATGTGTCACATAATAATAATAATGTTGCAATTTGTTACACGACAATGTTATCTGGAAATGGGGTGATTTGACCCTCCGCCATAGAACAAGTAGTAAGTAGTAAGAAGGCTTTCTACGCTTTAAATTTCATTTTGGTTTCCACAACTTGTGAATGTGCATCAATGAGGTTTTTTATTTTTGTTTTTGTGGCAATGATGACGAGGATGCTTTTGTGTACATTCATAATTTTCGCAGCACGTGGCTCCGTAATTCATTTCGTGTGCTTTTCTTTATAGAAAAATGTTGCATGAAACTTTGACAAACAGAAGGAAAGCAGGAAGGAAACCAAAGGTGTCGTTTGCTAGCAGTCTCATTTTTGTTGGACGGACTCATGACCGTATTCTGGCTTGAGGGGCTTCCCCGCTGAAATAAGGGTTAGTTGTGTTGCGCTTAGCTCATGGTCTTAATGTTGACATGTCCTTTGTTTGCTGTTAAGCGCCGCTGCACGGGCGGCTTTTGGTTCTTTCTAATCTTTGTGTACCGCACAAAAGGTCCTGCAAGATGTAAAGATTGTAATAACTGCATTCAGCTCATATGACTTTTAGGCTAATTAAAATCTTTACATGATGAGGGTTTCTTGTTATTAATCACGAATGCATTCGGGATTCTGGAAAACGGATAAAAAGTGGAAATGATTCAGTCCGCAGAAACTGGTTTCGGGGATTAAAAATGTAACCCTTGTTATTGTTAAATTTGAAATTTATTTTACATATAAACCAGTTTCAGGGCTGGAACAAATTATTAAATGAAAACGTAACAGGACAAGCCCGAATGACGTAAATAATGTTTAACTTTCTTTTATTAGAACAGGGAAGGTATTTCTCCGTTAAAGAAGTATTGGTAATATGCTGTGAAAAGAAAGATATCATTAGTACTAGGTAAATATTATACAGGGTTATACATTTTTCGGTTTTAAAAGTGAAGTTAAATAGAATACAAATAAAGCTATGATTTCGATGAAACTTTTTTTCATTATAATGCTTGGACTTTGCTAGTGATGTAAAGACAACAACGACGAGGTCGATCGACCGAAAATGTCGCAGCTGTACGTGATGATGTCGCTCAAACTCCATCCACCTCCACCGAGCTCAGCAAATTGGTGTCTCCAAATCCACTATGCACCGAATTTTCAAAATTCAATTGACTCAGGAACTGAAGCCAGCTGACCATGGGCAGCGAAGGGAGTTCGTTAATTGGGTATTGGAGAGACAACATGAAAATGCTGATTTTACCGACAAAATCATCTTCAGTGACCAGGCCCATTTCCATCTTGATGGCTTCGTCAATAGGCAAAATTGTCGCATTTGGGGTGAGGAAAATCCTCGAGTGATTCACGAAAAGCAAATGCATCCTCAACGTGTCACTGTATGGTGTGGATTTTGGGCTGGAGGAATCATTGGGCCTTTTTTTTGTGAAAATGAGGCATGTCAAGCGCAAACAGTCAATGGTGTTCGGTATCGTGAAATGATAACCAGTTTTTCGTGCCTAGAATTGAAGAAATGAATGTGGAGGGCATGTGGTTTCAACAAGACGGCGCCACATGTCATACAGCCAGAGAAACAATTCAATTGCTGCATCAGTCATTTAAATCTTGCGTTCTTGTTAGGACACCCTTTATTAGTGAGAGAACATTTCTTGTTAATGTCTGTTGTATCCTTAAGGCACATGTTGTCGTTAAAGCGCGATTTCAAAATTTCGTATATTTCGAGAGTTACAACGCATTCTCACAATAGCGATTTTTTGAAAAACGTTTAAGTTTCCGAAACGAAAAATTTTATAGTTAAGGCGTTGTTCCTTATAGACGCAGATACGTGGACGTATTGAAAAACGTCCATAAAATTATAATTATGTTGACAATAAATCTGGAGAATTGTGTTTTGTCCTTATTTTGGAAAGGACGCTCTGTAAACATCATGAGTTGTACATAATTTTGACATGTAGCTTGAAACTTCAACAAGTTCAATGTGTAGATTAAAAACCTTCTACAATATATTGCTCTTTAAGCGCCAACCTCGATGGCGGCGAAAGCTATGAGTAAAGAGTTATTACATTTTAATTTCCAAATCTTCGTGTAATAATAGGTCAAACCGCTGGATGGATCTAAAAATAAAAATTTATATGAACTTACTGGATGTGAAATCGTGCCTACTAACAGCTTTTCCAGCCATTTTTCTGATTTTTCGATAAACATTCAAGCTCGATTATTGAATCTATGAGGTTTAATGCGTTTAAACTCACTGAATGTTAGAAGCTCTACCTCATCCATGGAATTTAGTAGTTTGTTATCTTTCTGCGTTCTTTTGTATCCTTTTTCAGATATTTTAAATTAAACGTAACCTGCAATTGTAAAACCATTTTCAATACCGTTCTACCCCATTATGCCCTTAATTGAAATTCTTGCTTTCTCTTAAGCGCAAATTCATGTTCACATCATGTGCTTAACTCGTGCCAACTTTATCATACATTCATTTTCCCCTACCACATTTAACCTAAATTTTCCCGTAAAAGAAATTCTCTAAATTCTGTGAAAGGAAACTGCAAAGCTTTCACATTCATGCACCAACGGAAAGGCGCTGACTGAATACACAACGCATTTATCAGTTAAAGGAAAAGAAAACGGAAAGGCACAGAGATATTGATATACATAGAGAAAGAGAGAGCAAAAAAAAAAGGAAAATGACCGTATGTACGTGCATACGTATGTGTGCTTTTGTGTGTTAACCCCCAAAAAAGTATGCTTTACGTTTATGCGTGTGTAAAATGTATGCTCTAAATCAGTGAGTGCGTGCACACGCATTGTGCACGTTTTGCGATTGTCAGAGTGCGCTACGAGAAATGGAAAATTTTTGAAGCATTGATTTCTTTCTTCTTTTCTTATTTTGTTTTCAAAAGTTCCTTCCTTTATGTGGCAGGCCTAAAACGGTGGCGGCAGTGGCAACAACGTCATCCTCAGCTGATTTTTGTGTATATCCTGGCGAGAGGGTGTTTGGTGGTGCTACTGCAGAAAATGCTGACAATGATAGATAGGGGTGGTGGTGGTGGTGGTAGATAGCATTGAAAGCAGTAGCAGCAACGATAGTTTGCTTTTTATGTGCAAAAATTCCATTTTAATTTTTTTTCTATGCTATAAACTTTATAGGCAAGAGTGTATTTTTAAGACAATAATAGTTTTTGATAAAATGTACGTATATTTTAGGTTTGCTTTATGTGTTTCTTGTAACAAATGAGTCATGTTTATGTACAAGAATACTAATTTCAAATTTACAATTTCTTATGTCTTTGCAGGTAATTACTCTATTTCCACGTTATGGGCGCTAATTTATATTTGGTTATGGATTCTTAAGGTAAAGCAAATAAATTCAAACTAAATCATGCATTAGAAAACATAAGTAGTTTTGGGCCAAAAATTAAAAGACAAATTTCTTAAATTAAAAACAACAAGAAGTGTATTATTTTTTCTTATTGCATACATGATTTATGCTTTAAATTCCTGCTTTAGGGGGAGGAAAAACCTTGAATGCGAAATGCATCACAAGCAATATTATTGATGTAAAAAAACGGGAAGCTAAAGACAGTGATGAGAATTCCGAATTACTTAGTTTTTGCTCGATAATGTAAGCTGTGGTAATAATTAGCATTAATTTTCATGCATGCCGACTTAACAAAGAAACCACAAAAAAAGTTGGAAAAATTGTCTTTGCCGCCTTTTCTCCATAATATTCTCGTTGATGGTTTTTCCTTTCTAAAGATAATCAATCAAAATAATCCCATGCGCATCGCAAAAAAAAACAGACGCCATGACCTTGTCTGAGGATGCAGACCATCTTTGCCTTCTTTCGACATGATTCTCCCATTCAAGTCCACTGCTTTCACTGTTCTTTTATCTCATGGTTATAAATCGATGCAAAAATATGACTTTATTGCGGTGAAACACCATCAAACACTCTACTCAAACATCTTTGTAGCGTTGTTTTTACTCTATTGAAAGCAAGCGCGGCACCCATCTTGCGCACAGCTTTTTTATCTTCAAATCTTCGGCCAATATTCGATGTATGGCACTTTTTGAAATGCCTATTGTTTCAGCTAGCTCACGCACCTTCAACCGATGGTCATCCAATACCATTTTGTGGATTTTCTTAACCGTGTCTGGTGGGGTGGACACCTCAATTGGTCAACCACTACTGTGTTCGTCCTGGCAGCTTGTGCGGTTTCGTTTAAACTCTGCTACCCAATATTTTACAGTCATAAACGAATGAACAAACTCCCCCAGAGTAGAATCTAGCTCATCTTTAATATTGGTTGGTCTGAGACCTTTCAAACGGAAATATTGAATTACATAACGATGACCAATTTTTTCCATGTTTACAAATTCACTGAGATCATTTAGTTTTTATGGCTCAATTAAAAATACTAAACAACGTGGCGCCTTCAAACTTAAAACATATATTTTATAAGGTTGCCACTTTTCATCAAAATAATTCTGTTCAAACTACTGGCACCATGGCTAGTTTTAGGACCGCCCTCGCAGTATGCACTTTAACCCAATAACTGGCCGTTATAAGCCAAAATTTAACATTACCATGAAAATTTGACTTTAACTGTCACTGATCAGAAATACTGATTGTTTTCATCGGTGGTCACTACTCGACAATATAATTGTAAGTTATTTTAATTTTATTAAGTTATATTGCATTTATTGCAAATAAGAACAAAGAGACCCTTAAAGAATTATAGATAAAATGTTAACTGTTCAAATGGAGAAGAACTCCACATAATTTTATAAAAGATTGAATGGTTGAATGTCTTCTGTAAAATTGTATTCTATAAAAATTCAGAGTTACAGTAGTTCTTTTCTTTCCTTTACTCAATATTAAATTGGAAATGAAAAACTAGTCTTATAGATTATTTTAATAATCAAAGAAAATTTTGCAAATCAACCATTTATAATTGAAATTAAATTCTCGAGATTTTGCCAATGGTATCCAGTAATTCCACACTAATAGTCTGTTCTAATGGATTATCCATTTAGTGGTTTCATAACTGTCGCTCTGGCAAGACTTTCTGCTGTCAAATACCTGTCATCTAAAGTGTTATTTATTTGTGTGAAACGTTTGCCATTTACGAATGCTTAAAAATTGTTAAAATCTCCTACAAAGTGGTGATTCTTGCATTACGGAGTGATTATGGTCATCATAATCGACCTACTGTGCGAGGAATTGGCAAGATTACAAAGAAATTTGAAGAGATTGGAAGCGTTATAGATGTGGTCAGGCCTGCGCATCACTGCAATGTACGCATTGCCAAAAATATCCCTTCTGTTAGTAAAAATGTGGCGGATAATCCGAATTTGTCGATTCCACGACATTCTGAGTAATTGGGTTTATGTTACGGCTCATTATGGCGTGTTTTGCATTTCGATTTAAAGAGATTTGAAGCGTTAGGGATGTGGTCAGGCATCATCACAATGTACGCACTGGCGAAAATATCGTTTCTGTTTGTAAAAGTGTGGCGGATGATCTGAATTTCAATTCAGAGCGCTTTGGCTACATCAAAGATTGTTTTTACGCAGATAATTTCTAAACGTTGGAGGATTTGAAAACCAACATTCGTTTAGTTATCGCGGAGACAACGTCCGAAATGTACGAAAAAGTTGTCGAAAACTACCTCGAAAGTATTGCATGCTGCAACCAATCCAGAGCCGAGGCGGTCATTTAAATTACATTGAAATGGAATGAAATAAAAATGCCATCGAAATCACAGCTTTATGCGTGTTTTATTTATCTTTATTTTTGAAACCGAAAAATAGATAAACCGTTATTATAGCAGATTATTTGAACTAAATTGTTATTTAGATTTCCTTCCTAATTCATAATTATAAGAAATCCTGATGTATGTTGTACGTTTCACACCTTTGTTCGACTTTTGGCTTCCATTTGGAAAATGACATTGGAAAGTTTGAGAAGTTATTTGACATTTAAATAATTTATTTTTGAAATTGGTAATTATTATCATAATACTTTTGTTTGGACGTTTAAGAACAAATTGTGTAAATGCTTTGTCCAAAAGTAAGACTTATCTTCAAATTGTTTTTAAGTTGGTAGCACTTTGGTTGATGTCTCTGCCAAATTTTATGTCGTAAATGTTATAATTTTTTCAAATATTCTTGTATGAAGCGAAATGTGAGACTCTGTGTATTGTTATAATATGTGATTTTATTGAGCAAAGAAATTGTAGTAGAAGTTACTGATGATATTAACATTACGATCGGATCAGTCGCCGTCATTTTAAAATACATTTTTGTCCTCAAAAGCATCAATCTTGATTGGTACCAAAAATACCGATTTTTTTGCGGAAAAGACTGTCGTGTTAAAACTTGTGAAGGATGATTTCTTAATATCACGACGTTATTAAACGCATTATTACAGGAGATGAGTTTTGAACTTATGCTTATGATCTGGAAATAACCGACCAATCGAGAGAAAATGGCGTCTAAGGTGAATCAACACCGAAAAAATCCACCAAAGTCACTCAAAAATCAAGGTTATCTGCAGTATTGTGCATTATGAAATTGTTTCGACGATTTTCATTTCATCGATAATGCATCATATAACACTGCATTAGCTCTTTGTGAGGTTTTTGGCAAAAACTGTTCCCCGCTTTTGGAGACACTCTTTTGAGTCGACTGAACATACTTAACATCAATCTCAACACGCTCTGAAGGTATACTTTGAGCATTGGAAAAAATTGTTGGCATAAATATGGTATATCTGATGCTAATCAATCATCATATCTGATAAATCAATTTGGATGAATGAATATGGATAGATTAAAAACAACTTGAGTTGGCCTTACTTTTTAGGCACACAAGTATATTTTTACACACAAGTAAAAGAGTCTTGCTTTTGGTCCTTTTTGGCTGAGTATATCCCTAATTAGAATGCATGCGCATCCATTTATTTCTCATTATGTTGACGTTGGAGATGCTTTTGGGTAAAAATAACTGGATGAAAACTTCTCAAAGTGAACCTTGAATTCATCATTTGATATCCTTAAGGGAGAAATGTTAAACTATATGATTGAAATGCACATTATGTGCATTACGCAAGCAATTACATTTTTTTGAAATCTTATAGAGCAGATAAAAACGTTAAACGATTGTTGAGTTTTGATATGACGTTCAACGTGCTTATACAATTTTTGACGATTTTAGAATTTTATTGAATCAATAAAAGCGGTTTCATTTATTCAATGAATACCCTTTAATTAATATTAATCATACGTTGGGGGGTATCCAAGTTGTACTTTTTCAAATTTTTAATATAATCGTCACATCAACCCGCTTCACTTAATTTCTGCTATAATTTAAAATTTCCAAATTCGTGGATTTAGATAATTATATCTATAATATATAAGCTTTATTATTTATTCACCGATTTCGTTTGAATTAACACTAATCATTCGTCATGGAGTACCATCAGGAATAAAGCCAGTTGTGAAATTTGTTTATTTTGTAAAACATGTACGAGTATATTTTTTTAAATTTTATAGAAACAAATTATAACAATTGCAAACTTCTAAAGCCATAGCACCGTTTAATCTTATTTTTTATTATGAAACGCAAAGCATCATATGTAGGCTTATATTAAACCTAAATTAAATTAAGATGCGGATTTTGACTTCTATTATAGATTCTAATTTTGAAAAATAAGCATAATATAATATATATATATAATAATATAATAATATTTGTTCATGTAAAACTATTTTGAAACCACTTCACCACCCAATATATCATATGCATGATGGCATATAGTTGATCCTTATAGCGATCACAGAAGTATTAAATTTGTAAACAAAATTTTCTCTACATCTTTGATTTTATGGTACTGTTTTGGGCCTTTCCATCGTGTGTTGTTATCCTTGTTTCTTGATGTTTGATATATTTGCAAAATATCCCGTAGTTATCAAATTACAGTGATGTAAGAGAAATTTTTATCAAATAAAAATAAAAAAAGGCTTTAAAACCAACTAGAAATCTTATTTAAAGAAGTTTGGCAGTTCTTATTAGATCACAATAGAATAGAGGTTGGCAAATACATACATATATTTTACTCCTGCGCCACCATCCATATCCCTGCCACGATATTACTTTTGGAAGGAGAATCGTGAACACGCAGTTAAATAATATTGAGAGTTTCGTGTATTAACAACAATAAATCGTTGCAAATAGACACAAAATCTTAAAATATATAAAAAAAAATATACAAAAAATCACTTTACTAGCAATTTATGACCTGTTTTTACAGCTTTTCGTGAAACCGTTTAAGTTCAAACCGAGAGCTAAATCTGAGTTTTCATCTTTAAATGTCTACTAAATAAGATACATATATTTCTTCGCCTCTTAATTTGTATCAATCGTAAAAGAGCGGTCTCAAAACTAGCCGAAATGACGTGTAGATGGTGCCAGTAGTTTGAAAACAGTTATTTTAGTGAAAAGTGGCAATTTAATAAAACATATGTTTTAAGTTTCAATGCGCCACGTTGTTTAGTATTATTATTTTAGCCATCAAAAGCCATCAAGCCATCAAAATTGATCTCAGTGAATTTGTAAGGATGCATAAAATTGTTCACCGTTATGTAATTCAATATTTTTACTTGAAACGTCCTAGTCCAACCAATATTAAAACTCAGCTTAGATTCTAGTTTGTGGAAGTCTGCTGCTTCGTTTACGACTGTAAAATATTGGGTAGCAGAGTTTAAACGGGGCCGTACGAGCTGCCAAGACGAACACCGTAGTGGCCGACCAATTGAGGAGTCCACTCCACATCCACCAGACACGGTTAAGAAAAATCCACAAATTGGTATCGGATAATCGTCAGCACAAGATGTGTGGTCTAGTTGAAATAATAAGCGTTTAAAAAAGTGCTATACATCGTATATTGTCTGAGGATTTGAAGATAATAAAGCTGTGCTTTCAATAGAACGAAAACAGCGTAATGAAGATGTTTAAGTGGAGTGTTTTCACCGCAATAAAGCTGAATTTTTCGTCGATTTATAACCATGGATTATACATGGATCGACCGTTTCATTCCTGAGACAACGGAATAGTCAAAGAAGCGGACTGGAATGGAAGAATCGTGTTCAAAGACGGTTCCATCTGCAGGCAGGGTCACGGCGTCCGTTTTTCGGGATGCGCTTGGGATTATTTTTATTGATTATCTTCAGAATGGAAAAACTATTATTATGCTAATCCATTTGCAGCGGTTAGGTGATGAAATTATGGAAAAAGGATGCTTTTGTCTAAAAAGAAAGTGTTGTTTCATTAAGACCATGCTCCAGTTCTCACATCCACTGTTGCGATGGCCAAAATTAATGAATTAAGGTTCGAATTGTTTCATCACGCACTTTAGACGACAGATTGAGCTTCCTCGGTGTATTTGCTATTTCCAAACTTGAAAAAATGACTCGGTGGTGAAAGATTGACCAGCAATGAAGAGGTGTAGTCTGCGGTTGATGGCTATTTTAAAGAGTTTGTCAGTTCTTACTGTAAACAGGGTATAAAAGCTATCGAATATCGCTGGAAAAAGTGTATCGACCTAAAAGGGGGTTATATTGAAAAAAAAAAAAATTGTTTTCCAACTTTTTTTCTTGTGTCTTCTTTGTTAGGCAATATCTTATAAAATGGGAGAAAACAATTTATTCTATGAATTGCAAGCCGTTACGATATTTCAAATAAACTTTTCTACTTAAACTGCGATATTCTTAACTATTATTGTTTTCATTTTACCCCGCGGAAATTATTTCTCTGATAAATACTTTCCACTGAATTTCCAACCACCTAAACAATATCTGATATATAAATAAGCTCGCTTTCACCTTAACTCTCAGTTGTAATTTCATCGTTCACCCCGTTTCCACCACCCCCAAATTGAATGCAATGGAAGCTTCTGCTAATGAACTTCGTCTAAAGCAAAATATTTGTGCAAAAGATAACTGAACAAGCATGAAGCTCAAAAAAAAAGGAGAACAAAAAAAAAAAAACGCTGAATAACAAGATGAGTGGATGGATATTGGCGGTGTATATTAGAATGCAGAGAAAAAAAATTGAAGAATTTTTGCGAAATGTTATTGCAAAATGCCTAACAAACATGCAATTAAGTCGTTAATACTTCATCGATTTAATACCCTATTCGAGTTGTCGTTTTTGTTCTTCATCGCTTGCTTCTACAACTGCTGCCACACAGTCTATCTATCGTCCTATACTCAAGGGAGCAGCGTGGACTCAAACGGTCGATTGTTTCAAATATGCCCGTTTTTATGGCGGCGCATGTAAAATCGCCTGGCCAGCGTCAAGCGGGCAAAGGGATTAAAGTATTAAAGCGTGCGGACGCACGTTGGATGAAATAAGTCAGTGAAGCCCGACGTTGGATGATGATGATGATGACTATGACTGATATGATCATAGGATTTTCGATTTACCTGCCTTACGCCAAAGAAGGAGGAGCGGAAGAATAAGGCTGCAGTGGGTTGTAGTCATAGGTGGCGGTGGTGGTGGAATTGTATATCAAAAGGTGTTTTCATTGTCGTCGATGGCGTTGTTTGTTATTGTTGTGTTTACATTTGTAAAAATGATACTTAAACATTTCTGGCGATATGATAACGTAAACAATCCATCAGAATAACAGAAATTGTTTAACTAACAGTTAAAAAGTCAAATTGGCCCAGAAGAGGAGTATTAACTCGCGCTCATACCTTTAACTAATATGCAAAGCTATGGTGTTGCTTCTCATATAGGAAACGGAAATGGTAGCAAATGTTAGTTTAAATACGATGGCAGACATTTGATTAGTTTGTTTTAACAATGCTCGCACGAGACACGCATGATTGCTGGACAGTAGAATGGGTGAGCAAAATTGAACAGAAGACATAAACGACTACTAAAATAACATGCCAACACCCTGGAATACAACGGGCAGATATTTTCTAAGATAGGGAATACGGCCCCTTCCTGAATATGATGTTTGATTAAAAACGCAAACATCAAATTCAACAACGAAACCTGCCACCTCGTTGCCACATGACTCAACGTGCCGCTTCGTCAATTCTAATGAAATCATAACTGATTTATAATATTTTTCTTTTTTCCTTCGATAAATCGTTGTCCATCATTCGACAACATGGCAAGTTTCAGAGCATTTCCTACGCACACATATTGAACTAACGACCAAGAGCCGGCATTGTTTTATGAAAAACAAAATAAAAAATAAGACTACGACTAGTCTGGCGATGGGTGGGCGGGCGGCTGTGTTTCCTCTTTTATTTAAGCCCTCATGAATCGATGTATGATGTATGCCGGTCGCATCACTCGACATGTGCGTTTGTCCTTTTGGAAAGGCATTAATGTGAGTGAGTCCGCTTACAGGTAAAAAACCAATCAAGACCATCAATAAAAGGCACGTCAATCATCAAAACTCTAACTCTTATACATTATTGTATGCCCCAACGTCCATTTACTCCTTCTATTAAATTACGTACTACGTATACAGCATTCAATACCCTCTCAATCATACCATTAGAAGTTTGCCATAACAGGAACTGGATCCTCTGCTGTAACCACTCTATGCCTGCGAAACTTAGTTCAATCTCAATAATATGATTGCTACAAATGCCAACTACTTACTCCTGTCATAAAATCAAACAGTCATTTGGTTATGAGTTCTTTTTGTCTTCTTTCTCAATATTACGTTGTTTTAAATTCCATACATCATACATGATGCGGCCGTATGGCCGCACTTCCGTTGCCGGTAGACATTGATATTTGTAACTAAAATTAAGTTTCCTAGACACTCAATGAGGACGATAATAGATGCGTATAAAACAATGTCTGGCCGGACAGGTAATGGCAAGAGTGTTTAAATAGCTCAAACTTTAAGAAAAATATAAGGAAACATTTAAATACAGAAAGGTGATTTTGATTATAAATATAGGATGGTAGATAAATCCAAAACATTGACGATTACATTGGCCAACAAGGTTTTGGACTGGAGTAACCAAATATTTTTCCTAGGCTAATTTGGTGGGCTGAATTCGATTCTATAATTGGTTTCTCTCTATCACGTTTGCTTTCGAGTTACAAAACAAAAATGTTTTTATTCATTTTTCACATAAGAAATCATTAGTTTATTTAAAAATCAATAAATTTTCAAAAGTGAACTCAGTTCGTTTTAGCCACTCTGTTCTGACGTAATGATAACATGTAGCGCCACTACCCCATAGACAAAGGAAACAATAACATTTTTTAAAACCTCCTTGCATATCAGTCAACCAACCAATGATCTGAAACAGATTAATTTATAGTTATTTGCGATGGTCTACATTAAATATACAAAGAATTTAAGCTATACACCATAAGGCCACCACAAATCTTACATTTATTATCGTTGTATTTGAGTAAAGTCTAAATTTTAGTCAAATTTCGACATTTTAGTCATTGATTCGTAATTTTCAATTGGTATGGATGCTTTTTCCATTCCATTTGCAAAAGAAGAATCTTTAAACTGCACTTAGAGCCATCAATAAATAATCTCCATTCAGTTTTACCATATGGCTGGTTCATTTTTTTAAATAATCCATCAACATCAGTACGATAAAGAATGGACTGTTTTTTTTTTTAAATATGCAGCCAATTCCAAGCTTCTATCCCTATAGATTGTTATTTTTGTTCCAAATGCAAGATGTTTCCACCGCTGCATGTGTGATGCTAGTAATTCTGCGTCTTGCTTTGTTAAATGTAAATCCCGAATTATAGGTAGATCATCCAGCTCAGTTTCAGTCCCTAAATGGCGTTCATCATCAGTCTGATACAAACTACCACTGCTGGTGAAAGATGTTTCGGACTCACTGCTCCTAGCACGGGGAATGACTGGTAATGGATCATTTGGTGGACGTTGAACTGGTTTGGAAACCGATGGGAGATTCGTGTAAGTACTATTTCTTCGATTTTTCATATTGAATCCAGCAACTTTTGTTAAACAGAAATAACAAACGGTTTGGTGGTTACTTGACTCTCTCTAAAGTACTGGAAATGAATAAACGAAATAGATCTTCTTGCATTTGACCATTTGTATAAAACAGTTCTGCAACTACTACAAAACATTTTCGGTGTCCACGGTTTGTTCAAGTTTCTGACAGCAAAACCAAAATAATGTAAATATTCACATTTTATTGATTTTGATATTGCATATGCTTTTTTTCCAATCAAATATTCACAACACACTAAGCAAAAATAGCTTGAATCAGTAACACATGATCTGCCTGACATGCTTAAACGCTGCTATTATGAAGGTTTAGAATGAATATGGGCTTCTGTCAAACTAATAGTTGTGAAAGTGTAGTGTCAGTATTGACTGTTTTGTAGTGTTGCCAGTATGTGGTAAAAAAATGAACAATACGTGATAGCCAATTTTTATGCCAGATTCGAATTCAGCGCACCCAGATTAGTTAAAAAAACATGCTTCATTTCTGCAGTCAATTTTTTTTTTTTTTCAAATTTGTAGACCAATATTTTTAATTCGAATCTAATTGCATTTTTCAAAAAGCGCTTAAAAATTGGGTTATAATACAAATTTCCACAAAATTTCAGCCTGATTGAAATTAACCATACGTAAGGGGCTGCAATCAAAAAATCAACATTGTTAATCAGCGCTATTTTTCCCCGTAAAATGTAGCTTTTTTCACCCTGCTTAGGGGGCAAACTTGGTCTTTAAGCCTTTTTCCGGCTTATAAGAAATTTGGTTAGAATACAAATTTTTACAAAATCTCAGCCTAATTAAAATTAACCATA